>MASP02000091.1:0-340545 GCA_001693025.2 Colletotrichum lindemuthianum | reverse complement strand
TACTTATTTAATTCTGAAAATATTCTTAATATATTCTTTAGTTATACTTACTAGTGAAATAGGTTAAACTTTTTAGATAAGACTTAATTATAAATATCCCCAGTTTAAAGATATTTATATTATAGCTGTAGATTATCTCTATATCTAAACTATATTTATTCCTCTTAAATATTTATTTAGTTTAATATATAATATTTACTACTATTCTTAATTTTATTTCTCAGCTGAGATAATTTTTAAGCTTCTTACTATTAAGGTTAAGTAGTTAAAAAAGATTTAGCTATCTTACTTTTAGCTAGAAGAGATACTTAATAAAGAGGATAAAATTATTATTATAGCTGAAGAATATTAGTATATAATTTATACTACTTTTAATTATAGCTTTCTTTTAGATAAAGTAAAAATGAAGAATTATTTTTAGGTTTATTAGTTACTTACTAGCTTCTTAATTAAGGTTCTCTCTGAGGAGGATATTAATAAGAATATAGTTAGTAATTTTTCTAATAGAGAAATAGATAAAGATAATAGCTAAAATAATAATAAAGAGTTTAATATTTAAGATTCTAAGAGGAACTTTCCTCTTCTTCCAGACTTCCCCCCTCCTCTGAACCTTAAAAATACTCTATTATGAGATTGTATAGTAGAGTCTTCCTCTGAGTAATCTTACCAGAATAATATTGAGGGTTTTTAAGGTTAAAAGCTAGGGAAAAGAAAGAGAACTGTAACTATAAAAGCTACTAATTAGTAACCTTTATAGTAATTATTTATATCTATCTCTAGTTAGATTATAGTAATTATTACTATNNTAATTATTACTATCTTTTTATATTTATTATTTTATATATTTCTTCTATTTTTTTCTTCTATTAAAGGTATATCTATAGGTAATTTTGAGTTACTTATAATTACCTATCGCACGTAATAGGTAATCGTAGGTAACCTAATATTACCTATAGGTAGTGTCCTTTTTTTTACCCATACCCATTTACTACCCACAGGCCTAATAGGTACCCACTATTACCTATGGGCCGTATGGGCCATTACCCAGCTGGGTACCCGTGGGTAATTTCCAAGCCTATATCTACCACGAATTTGTGTGATTAACGATGCCGAAGGGGTTGGGATGCCCATGATGGGGCTGCTCGCTGTGGAGCTGAGTAGAACTTCTTTGCTTTTTTGGAATATGAATTATACAACCACGGTCTACTCAAGTTGGTCAGTGGTCGTGACTTTGAGACTCTTGGGAAGATGTTGGATGGCCGTCCTGAAGCTTCTCTCGACTGAAGATGCTTTAGCTGACAGTTTTGCAAGTGTGACGAAGAGTCCTTCAGCTCATTTCATACCTTTCCGCCTCAATCTTATAATCCGATAGCAAACTTTCTGGTTCTTTACGCAACGCTGGCATTATTTCTCAAGTCTTGAGGCTTCATTTTGTCTTTGATTAATAATTTCAGTCTTAGACTGCTGGATGGGTTTGCATGGAATCACACCAAGAAGCAGTCAGTGACATTCGCCAAGCTTTCTAGGTTGAGTATTGGCTTGGTATGATGTCACACACTACCTGAGAAAGCTCGACCTCGCTGCTGTCTCTGTTCGCGATACCTCTCACGATCCCTCGCGTCGCTCACCTCCACCACCTGTTACGCGTCGTGGTGAACCTACGTGATCCACCATGAAGCTCCTAAGTATTCTTCCGCTGCTCTCCGCGGCCAGTTCGCTCAGTCTAGAACCAAATTACACCTCCCCCGCAGGCGTCGAGATCTACAACCCGTCTGTACTGTTCACGCCCACCGGTCCATGGAGCTTAATGTCAAAGGCGGGCAATACCCTCTACATTGCAGGTACGGCGTTCTCACACTTTGGGACGACGCGTACGCCGGCTGACGAACAAATGGCACAGGCATGAGAGGCATCTACCCAGCAAACAACACCCTCGCCCCAGTCGGGATCGAGCGGATCCGCCAGGCCTACGCCAACATGATCCAGCTCGCGGAGCTGGCCGGCACCGATCGCTTCTCGGCGGTCCGCCTGGTCGTGTACACCACGGACATGTACCGGTACCGGCCGCTGTGCAATCAGGCGCAGACGGAGTTCTGGGGCAGCGACCCCAACCGGCATCCTCCGCGGTCCATCATCGAGGTCCAGAGGTTGAACGACGATGATATTGTGGAGGTTGAAGGGACGTTTCTTGTTGCCTCGAACCCGACGCAGGCTGCTTGATTGTGTATGAGTACGTGTAACTGTGAAGCGAATGTATGAGGATAACGTTCGCACAAGATGAGTGGAACTATTCGCGGGGCCTTCGGGTTGTGGTAATCCCCACGATATGAGTCGGATAGTCTAGAGCCCGGTTGAAGAAGCTGGCAAGACGTGTTGGACTCTGCTACTCTGTTGTCATTGACATAATTCAAGCCCTTGTTTGTGGAATCACTCGATATAGCTGATACAGATAATCATCGGGTGGGATATTGTGATTAACCAGGAACACTCATTCCATCTCATGATACGTTGAAGCGTCCAGGCCAGATCGAGTTGTCGTGTTCGATAAGCAGAGAAATAACAGCCCGGTTGAGTAGGCATCGGAAAGGCGTCGGAATGAGGCACCACGTCAACAGACCCCCATAAAGATGAGAGATTGACATTCAATTCGGAACCGGAATACGACCTGTTGCTTCCTCGAGGGATCAGACTCATCGGCTAGCAACTACAGAAATGTCAGTATCATCATGTGGCGATATCAGACCGACGTCGGTGGATGGCAGGAACACGTTGCGATGAGGCCAGCCCCCGAGACCCTGAGCAAGTCGTCACCGTTCACGAGCCCAAGTGTTACGCAATATCGACGCTGAGTCTACTGATGGAGACTTTTACAGATTACTCGCCCCAAGCACTACACATCTCCCGCGAGGCTGCTTTAGAGCCGACGGGGATCCTGCATCGTTGCTCAAGTTTGGGCGGAGCCTTTTAGACACAACGAGACTGTAAAAGCGACTTAGAATTTTCAAGAAACAGATTTGCCCAACTGGATTCGCTGTGATGGACTTTACAAGTCGACGAGTAAATACTGCGCAGACAAAGTACTGAATAATCCGTCGGGCACAACATATGTATAGGGGTCTGCCACGATAAGACCAGCAAACCATAGATGAATAGCAACTGTAGCTGCATATTATACACTAGTAAATAGTAAGCTATTTCCAAGGCATCCATCCAAGTAAAGAACGTCGAGCCGTCAAGCTCAGGGTATCCCAGACAGAAATACACACCTCCCTCCATCGCAAAACGCCAGCACAAGTTGAAGCACCGACTATGGCGAGAGATGGGAACCTGCAAAGCTTATGTGCTTGCTGGACCGCTTCTGATCATCCCATATGAAGTCACCACGCTCGAGATCCATGTCCAGGGTAGGCCCGGAAGAACTCGCAAACTCGGACGGAGCACCCTCGGAGGCGACATCCTCGACGGCGAAGCGAGCAACCCCCGTCGCACCCTTCGACCTGAAAACCCTGGCCTCTCCGCCGGCCAACTTCTCCACCCCGCCGTCGACGCCGTCCCCAAAGACGCGCTCTCTGCTGGAACTCGCCAGCACCAACCTCGGCGGCCGCTGCAGCTCCACGATATCCCCGGCGCGGTACCACGGGCCGAACTCGTTGTACGTGGCGCTCCTCGCCATGAGCTTCTTGGTCGAGGTCGGCGTCACCGGCGAACCCATCGTCGTCCGACCGCCGGTGGTGTTGTTCCAGCTCCCGTCGCCCGTCTCCTTGTTGCCGCTGCGCATCCGACAGGCGCGGGGCGTCGGCAACACGCCCTTTGTCTTGAGGCACCTCAGCCAGGGGAACCACTCGCGCAGGAGCGGCCAGATGAGCGGCAGGTTGGACACGTACACGGCGACGCTGGCCTCGCGGACGTACCAGAGCATATACCCCGGGTTGTACGGGTCGCTCAGGTTATACACCTTTGTCAACAAGGCCGCCACGATGACGCAAACACCGAGCCCGAAGATGAAGATCAGGACGACCTTCTGCCGCCACGGCGCGCTCATCCGCACGACCAGGGGCAGCGGGACCATGAGCATGAGCAGGTCCGACGAGACGTTGAAAAAGGCCTGGAGGATGGCGTAGTTCTCGTAGGTGGCGCACTGCGCGTCGGGGGGCGGGACGGCCCAGTAGCCGGCAAAGGGGCGGCAGGCGGCGAAGATTGTGATTTGCGTGGCGAGCCAGCCGACGGCGACGTAGACGCAGAGGTAGCGGACGAAGCGCTTGGCGGCGAGGGCGAGGGTGAGGCGGGTGTAGAGCACGAGGACGCAGGCCTTGAGGACGTAGACGAGGTTGAGCATGGCCTGCTCGGACACGAGGACGAGCTTGGAGCCGTGGACGCGCGCCTCGACGTCGGCCGGCGTCAGGATGGGTTCGACGTCCGGGGGGATGAGGTTCGAGCCGCCGCCGTCGGTGATGATGTTGAGGAGGGCTACGAGGGTCGTGAAGAGGGCCTGATGGGTGAGGACCAGCGGGGTTAGAAGGGGATTCTGAATACGTGGCAGAAGTGTCAGGGAGAGTCCGAGACTTGCCGCGGCCAGGACCTGTAGATAATCATCAATCTGGTATTCTCGGACGCCGCCGAGTCGTCGTGCTCTGCTGTATCTGGAGACTGGTGTCAGCTTGGTGCCATCGCCAGTCCGCGCACATGGTGTGTCGTACAATCTGAGGACGATGAAGACGATGCCGATGGAGTAATGGATCCAGCTCTGACGCTCAAGTCGGGAGGCAAAGGTCCCATCCGTGTCGACCATCGCGGCAACGCCCTGGAGGGCAGTCGAGGTCGACAGCTGTTGTCTCGTAACAGTACCCAAGCGCAGATACGAAGAGTCGAAGAAGCACTGCGCTCGCTAGATGGCTTCTAGAAGATGTCGGAACAACCTTGTCATGGTGCAGTGAAGATGGAAAAGAAAGGTAGTCAACCCTGGCGCCAAGGACGACCAACACCAAAGGACGACCAAAGACATGGACATGGAGACTCTGTGGGGGACGGCACGTTCGGCCAAGAAATGTTTGTACGATCGCGGAGGGTCTGTCTCGATGACAATGCTGCCGCCAAACGAAGACGTCTAGCGCTGCGCCAGTCCGTTATTCCTATCAAAGACCGGGACCCTAGTCCCTAGGAGGAGTTCTTGGTCGAGAACTTGACTGCCGGGGAGGCTGCTGCTGCTGGACGTCTGAGGAGCGGGACAGATCAGCCTCGAACATGGTCTGCATGGTCTGGCAGTGACAGTCTGCGGGCCTGCTGCAGGGCGCCAGCATCGCCATTGATGCGACAGTGGCGACGTGAATGTCTTCATGGAGCTCACTCGGGAGCCGCATGTGGTCTAGATGGCGAGATGGTGGCGCCCTTTTCCTTGCCTCATCCGGACCAGACCCAGGAGTGTCGTCTAGACGACTTGCTTGGGGCCTCTGATGAGTGGTCAGAAAAGAACTCTTCGAAATGCGGGCGATGGTCTTTGTGTTGATGACTCTGCGGAGACTTCACCTGCGAGGGCTGGCTGCGGATGGCCCAACCGAGTGGTTGGTTGACCCAAGTTTTGGCATTTTTCTAATTATATTCAGTCTACCCTAGTCAAGTGAAGCTATCCAAACATGTCGCCCACCCTCAGCGTCTCTATCAAAGTCCGATACCAATGTTCACGCATTCAGCAAGCTTGGTACGTAAACAGACATCATGTTCTCGTCTGAGACATGGGCATTTTGGATGCGATGCGATAACCAACCATTGTTGGGACAAGCGAGATGCATTCCAGCCTTGTCGAGATCAACATTGCAATCACCATGTCCAAGAGCTCGCAAACTCTTCGTATCCTTGTCTGACGAGTTGCATAGCCAGTAATTAGAGGAGAATAGCATAGTGCCAGTCTAGTGGTCTCTAGTCAAGGGGGGAGGCGAACCGGTCTCTGGATGTGACGTCTCGTCGCAGAGGCACCTTTACCTGCCAGCTACCCAGCAAGCCTAGATACCCAATGGCAGAACGCTTCGAACAGATGTGTGTTTCCCTTCGCTGTCGTCACCTTGTCTGTCGTCAAATCATCTCGAAAAGGTTTCGGCGGGCAACACTTCTTATCGGCATGAAGACTCGTGAAGCACTGAAGCATGCTGGGACTATCGTGGGATACAGCCACGCCGTCGTTCATCCCGGATAGTAAAGTTGCCTATCGTAGGTCTGTTGGCCTTTGAGAGATGTCGGTACGTGAGTGGCCGAAATCCGATCAGGGCCGGATTTGAAGCTTCATGAGAGGTCGATGGATGGTTGATTGGTGGGTAGATGCCAGCTTTGCTCCTAATATATTCTTCAAAATTACACGAACCCTCTTTGGCGTTGTCTGAGGTCAGCCCATCTTCCGTATCATCAACAGATAATCCTTCCATCTCACTGTTGAATTCATCGGGCGTCCAAAGCCTGACATGTCATCCGCAGCGCCGAATACCGGACTTCACTTGGACAGGATTTCGGGTAGCACATCCCAGAAACCTCGGCGTAAACCCCGTCCCCGATGACCCATCTCCCACCCGATCGCCGTGATCTGCCGTCCGGAGTTGGACTAGTCAAGGGAAACCCGTCGTCCCGGGCGGAAGCTGTCGATGGCTGTTCCTGGTTCCTCGTCCTTTGCCTACCCACTCTCCTCCATCGTCAGGCAAGGCCAGGTTGTTTCTCCTCTTCCACCATCATCCCCGATGATTGAAGAGCTTCCCTGGGCAGGGGTTCCACAGGGTAGCTAACACAGGCACTTCCAAGGTGCGGCGGGAACGAGGGCTAGTTTACCCTGTAGATATCGTCACGCGCTGGCTGTCGATGTCTGCATCCTCGTCACACTGCTTGATTCGTCCACCGGCCGAGTTCAACCCGTGACTCTGACCTCTTTGCCCGTCTCCCAATTCATGCGTGGGCACTCGCCCGGACGCCAGAAACGCAGACTCGTCCCGCAGCGAGCACGGCCAAGGGAGGGTCTCCCAGATGGCCGGTTCGTCGACCTGCCGCGCGCCCGTCCTCCGACTAACGCGAGATTGACACTTGAGCCGTCGTCGGCTGCGAGTCGGCAACACCCCAAGCAAGCGTGGCGCCCAACAAGTTGGTCCATCCGAGGTTCTTGGGCTAGTGCGCGGGAGGGAGGGACGCGGGAGAGCTGAGAGGGAGCCGAGCACTCGCAGAAAGTTGTGTGCCATTCTTATCTGGCGTTTCGACAGCCATCGGACAGGTGGCTGAGTGCAGCTGTTTGAACTCCTGGATGCGACTGGTCGAGTTCAGGTTGACGATGTTGATGCAGAGACTCAGAGACTCACCACCCCCTGTCTCACGAGATACTCTGGTGAATATCTTTTAGCAAAACCGCGATTACTGCACTTACTGCACCAAGAGAAATCAACCGGTAGTCCGGACGAAATAAGCAGTTTCCAGTGGCTCGTCCTGTCCTATGCATCGCAGACGGGCTCATGTTTAGGAACAGCGTGGACTCGCGATATCTCCAACGAGGATGATGCATTCTCACTACCCTTTACAGTATCCCATGGCCACAATGCAACACGCCATGCATCAAACCGTCTCCCGCGCTCCAAAAACCCTCCTGACCCATCCCATCCTGGTATCGATGGCCGCCTGCGACACCTCAGCCCGGACCCGGACAGGCAAACCCAGCAAATCGAACCCGTGAAACCCGCCGCTCCACACGTGCAGGTCCGCCTGGACGCCCGACTCCCACAACCTGCTCGCGTACCGCACATTATCATCCCGGAAGGGTTCCGCCGAACCGACGTCAATGTACGCCGGCGGCAACCCGGCCAGGTCCGTCGCGCGGCCGGGGGCGACGTACGCACTCACCTCCCCGCTCTCCGCGCCGCCGCGTCGTCTGCTGCCCCCCAGCACGCACGACCAGGCGAAATCGTTATCGGCGCCGTCGTACGTCCCGTCTTCGTGTGCGTACTGCCTCCCGGACACGGTGAGGTTGCGGTCGTCGAGCATGGGGCACACCAGAAGCTGCGCGCAGAGCGGCGGTCCGCCCTCGTCCCTTGCTCGCAGGGCTGCTCCCGCGGCAATACCGCCTCCGGCAGACATTCCGGCGATCATCAGACGCGCGGGGTCGATTCCCAGGTCTGCGGCGTGGGCGCTCACCCAGCGCAAAGCCGCGAAGCAGTCGTCCTGGGGTGCTGGCGCGGGGTGTTCCGGCGCGAGGCGGTACTCGACGCTCGCGACGACGGCGTCGAGGGTTTTGGCGACGTGGGCGTAGAAGGCGAGGCCGAGGAACGCGTCGCCGAGGAGCATGCCGCCGCCGTGGATGAAGAGGACGCCTGGTCGTTGGCCGTGGGGCGTGCTGGGGCTTTTGGACTGCAGGATGACGAGGGGGATGTCGCATTCCGGCCCGGGGATCGTGCGGTCTTGCACCGAGAGCTGGACGTCGTTGCGGATGGAGGCTTGGAGGGGGGCCGTCGCCGTCGCCCTGATCTGGCGTCCGTGTACGATGGCCTCTCTCTTTAGGGGGTATGGCGGGTTCTTCCCGATGACTGGGACTAGCTGGGGATCGTATGGTGGACGGGGGAGTTGGTTTACCGGCGAATCGCCCATTCTTTCTTGTTGTTTGAGTTGCTGTGTTGTCCATGATTCTTTGGTAGTCAGGTTCAGCTCTTCGTGATGGGTTGAAGTATACTGAACACTCACCTTCAACAGTCGTCGGGTCTGCAAATAGGTTATTACGCTGACCGAATGGTTCCTTTGAGACAAACCATTCAGCGACAAGTTGCCAGCACAGGTTGAATCTTGTCTGTGCTGGCTTGGAAAGTAGTCAAATCGGATATCCTTGACCCGATAGACACCTCGGATGGCTCCAACCTGCAGGTCACGAAGCACGGAAAGTGAGCTGCCGCGCGCGACTCTATTTGAAATATTATTTTTCGCCATCGAAACGAAACTGTTCAACATCTCATGTTGACGTCTCCAGAGTTGACGTGGCTGGCGATTCAAAGCCTCCACCCCGCGACATGTGAACTTGTGGACACACTAAGAACCAGCACTTGGTCGTTCACGGTCCTAGTCACTCCAGGAGGCGTAACTAATGCCTCGGCTCGTCTTCTAGACCAAGCCCGATGGCTGTCCAGAGTGTGTCGGGTCATCTTCTCGCGCCAGTCTTGTTCGGTCAGCAACTAGACAGAAGAGAAGAACTAGCAGAAGTGTTTTGGATTGTCTCGAAGCCACTCGCTTGACCACTAAATGACTCTCTCGCCTATCTGACTTGGCAAATCGAATACTTGGGCCATTACAATCAGTATGTTTTAACCGAGAGTGCTTTCTTATCGTATGTTGACCACAAAAAATAGACGCCTCATCTGCCATGCTGAATCTGATGTTACTGTCCACAAAAGCCACGAGCTCTCATTCTGGACATTCTAGACATTCTGGAACGCCCCTTGCTCTTCTGTTTCTGGAACGGCCGAGTAGGGTCGCACGGATGCACCTCTCGGCACTCGAATTTCCCCAGCTGGAATCCTGCGGTGCAGTCTATTACTAGGCAGGCTGCGTCTGGCTGACAGCCTCCAATCCTCCGGACATATGATCCTTCGGCATCTGCATGTGCCAGATCTGACAGATGCTCATGTTTGCCGTCGCGCAGGAGTGGCCCAAAGTCCGCATCCTTCGTCGACATGTAGCCAGTCAGGGAATGGGGCAGAATGGATAGTGTTGGCTGTAGTCAAGAGCAACAGACGAGGTGTGTTGGTAGATACAAATGTGCAAGCATAATCTGCCGCAAGTCTTCATTGAGCAGGGAATCTAGAGAATGGCAACCAAACAGTACACTCGAGCAGGCAGAAGAACATCCAATCATCATCAAGCAGAGGTCTCGGGTGCTGTCATGCTGTCGTGCAAATACCAGGCCGGCATCGGCATCGTCACACGTGATAACGCAAAAGCCAATAAACAATCCAAACATTGTGTTCGTATAGACTGCTATTATACGCTTGACAGAAAGTAAGCCTCTGACCGCGTTATGCCGTCTCGTCCGAACGCCTATCGATCAGAAACTGACACCATTGGGCTTTCTCTCTGCCCACCGTCGAGAGCGGCCTCGGCCGCATCTACCGCTACCCACGGATGACGTACACGCAAGTTCAGTCTCCCCAGGGAAGCCGTGATACCCGTCGAGGCTGGCATCCGGCGCGGCCGACAGTCCGAGGCCGCGGCTTGGAGCACAATGTCCACCGTCCATCGGGCTCCGACAGCAGCCTCGCCCCAACCAGCCCGAGGAGATGGCGACCGTTGGGCCAAGGCTCATCCGAGCTTGTGTTTTTTTAATCAGGAGATGAAAGGGAAAGCTTGCTGGTTTCGGGGGCCCACGCGCCAGCGAGTCTGTTGGGTTGACGCGTCGTTAAGATTCGGGAATCGTCCGTGGGCAGATTTTCTGGCGTTTGGGGCCAGAGAGGCCCGAGGAGTCGAGGTAGGATCTCGACCACCACCCCACAAGGCCAAAATTGCCGACCTTGGCTGTCATCTAGAGCGGTGCCTCGGGTTTGCGTCCGAGAAGACTCCATGGCGATGGGCCCGGGGGGGGGGAAGAGACGGAGGGAGGCGGGATTCGCGGTTCAGCTAGAGTCTGGCTTGACACCAACAACCACTATCGCGTGACGGCGGCTATGATGAAACCCGGGTAAACTTCTCTACGATGGGACACACAGACACACCCACGCGCACATCCGCCTTTCACCGGAAGTTCAAACATGCCGCCAATGGGGACTGACGGAAGATGAGGCTCGGTATCAAACCAGGCTGACTAGCTTTGCGCCTAGAAGCTGGCATGTTTGACAGACCGGAGTCTTTCGACGGATAAAGTAAGTATGACGGGAAAATGGAGAGACAGAGGCGACATCTAGCCGTGAATACAAAGGTTGTTCGACTCCCACTTTGGCTGTCCTGACGGCCTGATGGACCTCCGCGCAGGTCCGCCGTCAGTGCTACACGTCACGAAGCTGCCAACCTTTGCGTCTGGAGCCCGTGCTGAGAGTGACTATCCGAGGGGGCTTTAAGCCTGTCATCGCGGAGGAAAACCAGACAGACCGTTGCGTGGTGGATGTTTGGCCAACTCTCAGCCATCTTGACTTTTGGACGTTTCTTTTGTCCATCTGGATGTGCCTAGTCGGAAAGACGAGCGAGTGCGATTGAGAGTGAAGTGATTAGGATTTTCTTTTATCATCTAAATGTATCTAATCGCGATACATTCCAATGCTTAAAAATATCACCTCTAGGTTGGAATAGCTGCTTCGATTGACAGACATGTCACATGAGTGTACAGAGATGCAGCATGCTCGTCCTCGGGACGATTCAAACAGGAGCGTTCGCCCCGAGAAGAGACTGCAGTCCATACTGTTAGACGGTTCGTTTATAAATCTTGAACATGAGCTGCCCTTACTACTTGTCATGGATATACAGACATCCATGAGATGGTTCACATCCACAGAACAACTACTGCTGATTTGGCAATCAAGTGGTCAGCACCAAGAAAGTCTGGCTGAGTATTAATAGCAGTCCCAACACGGAAACAGACAAGCATAGCCATGTTGCGATGCGCAAAGGATGCGGAGTGCCGAAGACTTTATAACATCGGCCCAATGGGAGACTTCTTGGGCCCATGGCTGATGAAGTCGCCCTGCTTAGCTGGCCACCGAGTGATTAATAGTCACTCCAAGGTGAGATCTCACGCAGTACGACCATTGATCTGTAGCCCGCACATGGCTTTCAAGATCCTGCTGCCGGTTCAAGTGGTTGCACCTTCGGAACAAGGCCTTGTCATACCAGGTGGGTAGGCGATGCCAACTCCTTCGAGGAACTTTTGCGTGGAGTTGGGGATTACCTGAAAGCTCCGAGCCCGACAGTTGCAGAATAGTTATTAGGTTAATTGGGCTCGTTGAGAGTGCGCGATCTGCAGCTTTTCTGTACAAAATCGAACACCGACAGAGATCACATGCAACGACTTGCCCCCATCTCAAGTCGACGACATGGTTCTTCACCCACCCATTACAAGACCAAAAAAAGATTAGAAAAAAAGTACGAACGAGGGGTAATGGACGATCTTCAGGTTCAGTTGGCCACATCTGCCAGGTTCATGCCCCGAGGACTACGGGTTGAGGGTGCTGACATGCAGGCTCCGGCACATCCATCATCTCCCCGGGACCCCGACAGCAGCGTGCACCACACACCTGTTGATCGGCTTGGCCTTGATGGTGGTCGGTAGACTTTGCTCAAGGGAGGGATTCCCGACTCCATAGGGACGAACTCCGTATCCGTATCCGGACGCGGTGGTTGGCGTCATTCGTGAGATGAGCCAGGCTGCCAGTGAGTGTCGCACTCGCACGTCTCACTCGAATCGAACGGAACGAAACAGCGTCGCCCATGGCTGGCCCTATTTGCGCTGCCCTCGCCTGCAGTGATCGTGGCACGACGTCCTCCAGGATTATTCACTTCGGACGATGACTACGACTCGCTTGGAAGTTGGTGCCGTCCAGAAGAATCCTCTTGTGGCCTTCTCCGTGGTTATTCTGGGCAACACTCGATCTCGTCGGCAAGCAGGAACGCATCCTTCCGGCCTGTACGATATGCGAGTCCACGTTTCGTTGGCCGACGTGGCATGCTTCGCTCTCGGGAGGCGCAAGGTAGGATGGAGGGATGAGGGACAGCCGCGAAAGATGCCGGACACGTCGGACGACCATCCCATCTCACGGACGCTGTCACGGAGCTGCGTCAGAAGTTGGAAGGTCAGAAGGTCAAAACCCATTGACCGGTTGGGGCGTGAGTCTTGAGGAGGGAAGTGTCCAGCACGTAGGAAGTGGCTGGATCGGGCACGCAAAAGAGGTGTGTGTGGGCACTCGTTATCAGTCCAGCAAGCTGAGCAAGCTGCCCCAGGACTCGTGTGTGAGCTTCACGATGTAGTCAGCCAGTCTGTCTGCAGCTCGAGATATCATCAGACTACCCAGTCGACCAGACTAGACTAGACTAGACTACAGCCAACCCACGATGACGGCGAACAGACGGCATCATAGCACGAGCAAGCACTGACAATACCGCTACTGTGTATCCGTACAACCAAGACTAGACTACCTTGGACCAAGACAAGACTACTGCCACTACTGGGATGGCGCCTGTCTCTGCGCGGGTGACGGGTGGCGGGCAGACCCTGTTGCTGAAACCTCTCTTCTAACTCTGTCAACTTACACACAGATCCGAGTGACGCACGCCACGACGAGCATCTCGACACGCCCGTGTGTGTGTGTGAAGGTGTGTGGGCGAGTGGGCGAGTGGGCGAGTCTCTGCGGCTCCCCGGGATAGCCACAATGTCAGCTTCCTTGAAGACGGGTGCTCGCACACCATCTCGACGAGGCAGCAATCAGGTCGTCAACGTGCCCACGGCCGACTCTCCCGACGAGGTACGACCTTGTCCTGTTTCCCTGGCCTTGTTTAACCTCTTCTCAGCCCACCCTCGTTTCCTTTCAGCCCTCCTTCAGCCCTCCTTTTTCTGCACATCAAGCCCATCGATCCCATCACACATCCCTTCATGTACGACGGTGCTGTACGGCGATAGCCTTTTTTCCCTTACCTCTGCTTCCCGTTGGTGTGCATCCCTATTTTCTTCTTTATCTAATTATCCTCGGACCGCCCATCGTGGCATCCTGTCGTCACATACATCCCCTACCGCGTGCTGGCATGGCTTCAGATTAATACGTCAAAACTCCAAATCGATAATTCCCCCTTCCAACCCGAGAGCGAGAGGCTGTTGGACGCCCTCAACTCGTCCACATCCAACATGCGGCTGCTCAAGATCGCCACGATAGCGGCGGCGGTTGCCGCTGCAGGACTGAACGTGAAGCCACTCGCGGTGGCCGACCTGGACCTGGACCTGGAGATCGCGAGGAGGCAGCTCGACGCGACGTCCTTCATAGCAGACTTGCCAACTGGCGTAGCTGAAGAAGCCACATCATCGACGACGACGACGACGACGACGACGACGACGTCTTCAACGACAACGACGACACCGGTGGCGCCTACTACGCCTCCGCCGCCTCCTCCGCCGCCTCCGCCTCCACCACCAACGACTTCTGCACCGAGGTCAACATCGTCACCTCATCCACCGCCAAGGACAACCGCGTCTCCGACTCCGTCACCGTCTCCGTCTCCGTCTCCGTCTCCGTCCCCGTCACTGACGGTGAAGCAGACGACCATCATCGTCCCAGCACCGCGGTCGTCTTCTTTCGTGCAGGGCCGGACGTCGAGCATCCAGGCTCCCCCCGTCTTCACGCCCTCCCCTCCAGCATCCACGACCAGCACGTCTTCGGCACCGCCCACGGCTCTCCCAGCTCAGACGACGAATGCTGCCGCTCCCACCGGCGGAGGAGGTCTCTCGCCGCCGCCAGGCCAGGGAGCCCAGGTCGGCGGCCCTCCCGCGCAACGACTCATCGACCCGTCCAAGGGAGCCTTCATCGGCGGTGACCCGACCACCAACGTCGACGTGCCCGTCACCTTTCTGTTCCTGCTGCTCTTCAGCGCCGGTGCGTACACGCACATTCGAATCTACCGGGCCAACGCCAAGCGCGGGCACAAGTTCCTGCTCTCGGATCTCATGTTTGACTTTTGCATGGTCCGGAACGTCACGTGTATCATGAGGATCGTCTGGGCCTTTGAAAAGGTCCGAGGCGTCATTCTCGTGGCCCTGATTGTGCAGTTTGGAGGGTGAGCAAAGACTATCAGCTCATGATGTCTCCTTGTCGGGGATGACTGCTGACCCAGAACCAGTGCTGTCGTGATCATGGTCGTCAACATCTTCTTCGCCCAGAGAATCATCCGCTCCATCCACCCCAACTTTGGATGGCACCCCTTCTTCGGCGTGGCCACCTTGTTCTTCATCTTCTCAGTCCCGGCCGTCATCCTCTCCAACAGCACATCCCTCGGCGTCTCCTTCTTCAACATCGAGGACCAAGACCGCGTCGAAACGGCCCTGGACGTGCTCAAAGCAGGCGTCTCGTGGATCATGCTCCTCGCCGTCCTGCCCATCGTCGCCGTCCTCTTCGCCGCCGTCATCCCCGGTCCCAAACCGGAGCGCTTCGGCATCGGCGACACGCACCAGAAGATCGCCGTCCTCTTCATCGGCGCCATCCCCCTCATCGCGGGCCACGCCTTCCGCCTGTCGTCCACACTGAACCCGGAACCGCCCGGCTCGACGAGCAAACTGCTCAGCAGGGAGGTCTTTTACACAACGGGCTTCATGCTCGAAATCTTCGTCGTCGTCTTCTACGCCGTCGCGCGTATCGACCTGCTCTTCCACGTGCCCGACGGTTCCGGCGCACCGGGCGACTACTCGCGCAGACCCAAACCCGGCGAAGAAGACTACGAGGCCGCGCTGCTGTCCCGGGACGAGATGGAGGATGAGATTGCTGCCCTCGGCCATCCGTACGAAATTGTAGACTCGTCGGGTCTGGGCCGCGACGGTTCCGGACGCACCATTGTCGCCTTTAGCACCCGCCGCTTCGACCCCAACAACAAACCCGTCGTCCTGCCGCCGCGCCCGCAGGCGTACAGTCGCGTGCAGTCCATCCGCGGATCCGTCCGCTCCGTCCGCGGGTCGTTGCGTTCCGCGCGCGGCGGGCTGACGAGGATGATGTCGGGGCGCACGACGCCGGCGCCGTACATCAACCACGTCGACGTGAACCAGCCCGCCTTTAGCGATAATCCGTTTGGGCAGAGCCGCATGAGCCAGTACGGCCTGGCGCAGCCGCTGTTCATCCAGTCGCGGTTCAGCAGGTACACCGACCCGGACGACGAGAGGTCTGCGTTGCGGCCCGAGAGCCAGGCGACGTCTGGCGAGATTCCGCTGAGTTTGGACCGGGACGGGCTCGGGCCTGATGAGGGACGGTTTAGGAACTCGCTGAGGAGGTCGTCGATACAAAAGTTTACTGCTCAGGAACGAGGCGGAGGTCCGTTGAACTTCAAATAGAGGAGCGCTTTGTTTAGGACATGGCCTGATGGATGGGTCTAGTCTGCGTCATTTTCTTTGGTTTTTGTTTCTTTTGGCATGTTTTGATAACCTGGGCTACTTGGTTTTGGTGCCCTGTGTCTGATCATTGGACCTGTCATATTGTTATTTGTAGATAATTATATGGCTACAATGTATATAATGATACATTTTAGTTGATAACATCAGTTTACGCTCTCTCATCGAGGTTTGTGCTGCTATTTCAACATTTGACGATGACTCTTGGAAGATTCAAGTTGATAACAATAGTTTACGCTCTCTCATCGAGGTTTGAGCTGCAACTTCAACCTTTCTTTGACAATGACCCTTGGAAGGGTCCAACTTGAGTCGTAACAGCTGACCTATCTTCGATACCCTGTTTCTCAGTCGTCCACTAGTCCTGTAACAGTTGTCCAGCTACTTAAAAAGATGTGATAAGGTGACCGAATATCATCGTGATGTTGAGCAGGCTTATGGGATAGTTGTCAAATTGACCACACGGCCAAAAGGATGTGGGCCCACACAAGACATGTTACTGATGTAACCGTTCGTAGGCTTAAGTACCCAATCTGACAATAGTCATACGCATCTTCCTCGATGTCTACCCAACATGGATCCCTCTTAGATCCTGCGACGAACCGTACGTATGGTCTACGGAGAAAAGTAGATAAAGGCTTGTTTATATTGGAAGCTATCTACGGAGTGGTATCGTCTGATATATGGGTTTATAGGCGTATCTTATATAAGGAATGCCTTACGTGAGTGGGCCACGTGACCTGGAATAGCGGTCCACAGCCACGAAGCTATCACAACGAATCCAGTATGATCACAGACTCACTACTCCTCGGCACCAGGTCTTCTCTCCCTCGAATCGTCATGTATTAGTCCGAGAGAGAATCGCCAGTCTGTATAGTCGCCGACCACCGAAAACGGACCCTGCCGCTTGTGTACCCCTTGCGGCCATACTGCTCGTACGCCTCCATGATCATACACACCATTATCGTGACTCGTATCCCACACCATCCTTTCTCTTTTTGCCCCACGCCAAACCTCAGCGATCAAACATACCCATCAGCCCGCCAAACAACCCGGCCGCTCCCCTGGCGGCGTTCCCAGCAGCAGAAGCAGCCGGAGCAGCAGCAGCCCCGGCCGCAACCTCAGCCGCCTGGACGGGCGCGGGCGCCGTACCCGCAAAGATGGCGATACCCGCGTCGAGAACGGTGCTCAGGGCGTTCGCGCTCTGCTGCGCGTCGTCGTTGAGCTCGGGCGGCACCTTGCTGACGAGGGCGTTTGCGAGGGCGACGCTGACGGACTTCTGGTCCTGCAGCGCGACGGCGACCAGCGGCGTCGCGCCGAGGGAGTCGACGAGCGACTTCTTGTCGACGACGTCGTTGATGGTGACCTTCACGTTGTTGGTGAGCGCGTCCGTCGCGGCCTTGAGGTTGCGCGCGTCCGCGCGGTTGAGCACATCCGAGACCTGCACCTGGGCCGTCGCGTCCTCGATGGAGTTGCGGACGGTGGTGATGGCGTTGAGGAGCTGGAAGCCGCTGCCGAGCGTGATTTGCGTCGTGGCCTTGACCGAGTTGTCGAGCCCCTTGAGGGCCTGGTTGATGGTGTTGAGAGCCGTCTGGATCGTTTTGAGGTCGCGTTTGTGTTTCGCCTCGGGGGGCGAGACGGGCGCGGCGAGGACTGGTGTGCTCGTCGTCGTCGCGGCGAGGAGGGTGAGCGTGAAGGATGACAATAAGGAACGGAAGAGCATCGTGAGTATTTCCTGCGCTTGCTTGCTTGCCTGCTTGCCTTTCCCTGTGTGGTTTGTAATGGCCTTGAAAGACCGTTGGGGGTCAAGGGAGAGAGAGCGAGAGAGATTCTGGGTTATGGTTGATGGGAGGAGAATCAACATCACAAGCCAAGAGAGACCCGATTACAAGGCCTCTGGAGCCACGCGAAAACTCCCTTGTCCCCAAAAGACATTCCTGGACAGTACAGCTGCCGCGGGTTCCGATGTCAGTCATCGATGGGGCCACATGGTCTGATGTTCCAGCAACTATGGGACCGGCGAGCTCGCGTTGAGGCACAGTTGAGACGGGCTCGATATCCATGTGTGTGTGGGAGCGGAGACCATTCGCAACGGGACTTGGCTGCGAGCGAGAGTCGAGATCCCGGCCGAGGAGCCCCGCTGCTTGGGCTCCTTGCGAAGAAGCCGAAGGGGGATACGAAGCCTTGGGGTACGATGTTGAACTTGGCTCAACGACGTTCCGCCATGTGGTAAAGCGCGTCACATCACGCACATATTCGCCAGGAGATCCCTACAGAGGCAACTCTATTCCAAAGTCTGTTTCAAGTCGCGAGAGGTCAGACGGTTCAGAGCGTGAGGAGAGTTTGGCATGCATCGGCTGCCTTTTTTTCTTCACCCGCACACCTCCAGACGGACAACTTGGTGGTCATGATGGTGGCATGCTCCTCTTGGTGACTGTCTTGCGGATGCCAAAGCTCACGAAGCTTGAGTCTCTCGACCTTTTCTTGGTTTGCAAAAGAGAAGCTCACAACTATTCCCTGAGAAGAACTCTCGAATTCCTGCAAAGACCCTTCTTCTGCAACCTCAATGATTACTCTCTCGGCTTCTAGGTGCCCGAGTCAGTAACCGTCGGATCGGACTCCCCCAGAGGAAACATCGAATGAATTGCCCGATTCAAACGGTGATACCAACGTTTGACTCTTGTCGACACCGTCTCATCTTCTTCTCCCTCGTTTTCGTTTCAACTCCCGCACAGGCTTCGTTTCCCTAATGGGGGCAATCATCAGTCACGCTTTAGTCCATCCATCGCCAAGGGCCACGTCAAAGCAGCACCGCCCACATGTCTTGTGACGAGCGTTACGGCTTCACGGTGAACCCAGCCCTCTCCGCTATCAAGTCCGAGGTTTCATAACTGATTCCTCTCCTCATCATCAGCGCCAGTTAGCGACCTTTTTTTGTGCGGCACTGTCATAACGAACTCCCCGGCATCCGAGCCAGTCGCCCAACGAGCGTGGACGAACTCCTCGCCTCCATCCCGCGTGGTACGCACGCAGGACGATGGATGTCATATAGACCGGCCCCGACCACCGGGAACGTCGCCGGGCTGCTCTCCGTCCGCCACACGAGCCCGAGCCCGAGCATGGTTGCGTTGGGGGGCGAAGGAGCACTGGTAGGTCTTGGCTGGCAGCCATCACGTCGCTCGTCGCTCGTCGTGTGTCGACATCGACATCGCCGTCGTCCACGCGACGCCCCGTGCTTGTGGACTTGGGCTGCCGGTGGTTCCGCTCACAACGATGACGGCGATAGGCTTTGATTGTCTCTCCACTGGACTGCTGCCTTTCGGCGGTTTTCCTCGTCGTGAGGGCTTGGTGGAAACCACCGAGTCTCTTCGACGGCCACTACCGATAATTGACTTGGCAGCTGAGGGTTTGATTCTTCGTTTTGATAGTTTGACCGTGTACAAATTCAAGGGCAGCTATTCGAGTTTTGGGACACTCTCCGGCGAAAAGACACTACTCTGATATAGCCTGAACCATTACTCCTGTCATCCTGTCGAATGTGCTTCGCTGTCGAGCCTCTGGTCTCAGTTCGGAGCTGTAAATAGTTCCGGAAATGTTGGCGACTTTACGGAGGAGACATGGGCTACCGGGTCTGACCCGACAGTCGGCCGTGCCGCTCGGCTTCCACAACCTCAGCGAGGCCATCGGCTCTCACTCGTAGGTGCCTCTTACTCTATCCATCTGTCTGAGGAAAGTATGGAGTATACCTAGGAAGGAAGATTATTCTTTCGCTGCTTGCCGTAAGCGAGAGGTGTCGAGCTTAGGCGCTCTGGGGTGGAGGACATTAGCTAGAATTACGTCTTCTGAGACCTTTACCGAGCTGTTCGTATAATTCGGCTCTTTTTTTTTTGTTTCTCGGCCGAGATTGTAAGAGACTGTAAAAGAGGGCCGAGAAAGCTGTCTCGCCTCGTCGTTTTTCTCCCTGACAACATCATATCAAGCCTAGGACGAACTTTGACTTTGGATAGGTGTCCGGGTCTTAGGCCTCATCAGCACCTACTCTGGTCTACCTGTTCCGCCAATAATACCTATTCTTGACCTCGATTGCTATTCAGCGAGAACATGTGGTACTGGCCAGAAACCAGCGTCCAAGTTCCATGGTCAAGACATCGCTTCCGGTGTGCAGTAACCTCGTTGAAGGACTCAACTTTAGTGGCGGTACAGAAGCCGCCAAGGTCAAGAAATCGTCGCTTGTTGCGACAAACTCCTACCAGGTCCCAGTTCGCGTGAACCATGATTAGGTCGCGAGCTTAAATCCTTTCCGCCCTCGGCTTTGCTCGGAACTGAAAGAGAGAGAAAAGAGCCTTTTTCTTCAGGGGGGGAGGGCTGTCAACTTCGCGGCCAGCGCCCAAAGGGGAGTAATGGCCCTCCGTACCGTGTCTCTTGTCGAGATGAACGTGCTGCCGGCCTCTGGAAAAAGCATAGTTATTTAAGCCTCCGGGGCGGATTTTCGTGGAAGATATGGTTCGACGACGAGAGAGTCAAACATCCGGCCAGGAAAATCGGCCGTTCGAAACCAAAAAGAGTGTGTGGTACGTCGGGCATGGAGCCTTTCCTCCGGCGCGTCCGTCTGAAGATTACAGACGGCATCGATCCAGAGTATCATCGCCCGATCTCTCTGTCCGGACTGACGCAGCGCATCGAGATGATTATTCTTTGATGTGACGCCCCGAACATGTGCTCGGCTGGCTACGTTGTCTTCATGTGAGACGATGAGTCGGCAAGTCTCATCCGGTGGGTAGTGAGTGGTTCTGTTTTTTCGAGACTGGAAATTAATCAGTTGTCCGAGTTATCGGTAGGCAAAAAGCAGTCTACCTGTAATTGTGGCAACCTGGTTGTCTCCTGGAGTCGGTTGATGCAATGCAGTTGTCCTATCACTGCTATCAGAGTCGCAGGTAGAATCGGTAGCAAAGATTGGACGACTCTTTTCACATTTCATGATGGAAGTCATACCCAAGGCCATTCAGGATACACGGAAGGCTGCAAGCGTTCAACATCACGCTACTTTGAGCCATATAACGACACGGATGGAACTGATGCCAGCTTATTCCTGGCGACTGTTTTGGAAGTATGCGAACGATGTGCTCGTCCCAGCTGGACAGATTATAGTCAAAGGCAACCCAGAGTCAATGTAAGCCATCTCAGCGTGTTGTATTCAGCTGCTGGTTTGCGGCGATGATGTTCTGATTCAGTCGGGCACGTCGGGTAAAGAACTGGCCTTGTCATTCCCAAAACTAGAAAATAAGAAACACGTGAAAGTTGGAACTGTGTACTATTCTCCTGCATTGAAGCTGTTCATCGTGTCAAGTTTGCATTGCACCAGACAGGGAGAGAGCTAATAAACCATTCATGTCCAGCCCAGCTGCTTTCTAGATACGAAAGGCGCACCCGAAGCCAATGCCATCCGAGCCAGAGGAGACGACTGCTACACGACAGTCAAAGACACCTAGCCCAAGTGGCCCAAGACTGTCTACCTTCCCATCATCTGTGTACTTGAGAAGCTGTTTTAGTTCATCTCTCACGCCTGAACTTACTCAACACCAAGCATATTGTGTAGAGAGTCGAGACCCAGAGCTTGTGGACCTGTGGTCGCAAGGTTGCTTCGGCTTTCTGACGAGGGACACAAGGTGTTATCCAAACTATTATAGGTAGCAATCGATCGGTTGCTTGATCTAGCTTGGGCTGCTTGTCAAAAGGCGTCTATCAAATCACCTCCCATGCAGAAGGGAGACCAATGAGTTCTAGACTCGGCCACCTTCAACTCAATAGGATATAAACATGTGTCGTAAGGCCTTATAGCCCACAGTTACCAACCAGTAACTGTGGTTCCACTTTTACTGTGCGACAACATGATGATGCAATTCTTTTATATGTAGGTCAAGGTATCTGCCCAATATTATGTACACACATTTCGGCGCTCGTTTCGTCTTTTCCCGCACCTCTGTGCTACCTGAGAGTTTGCTGCCATCTCTCTACCAGGGAATCTCCTCGCCGTCAATGACGTTGATAAACCTGCCCGAAGTCTTTTCACGTGTGGCGCCATCAATCTGCTTCGCTATCAGCTCTGCTGTCAAGGTGCGCCCTCGGCCAGCCCGGCAAGGAATACTCACAAGCTCAACTGTTTTGCTGATGCTCTCTTCGACCGTGTTGGGTGCCTTTTCCAGCCCCTGCATTTGAGCACCTTGGTTGCCCATCTCTGTCTGCACCAGCCTGTTGCATACACGTCAGTGCTACCCTTTTCTTTGAACGAGTGAAGATGGAATATGGCTGCTGGCACGTACCCCGGATGGATCGCAAACGCCACGATGGACTTGTCGGCGCTGTGAATTGCTCTGTCACGGACTGTCAACAAAACACCCCCTAATAATCCTCTCGAACTCCTGATACGTACACGGTGAGCCAGTCCTGAGCTGCCTTGGACATGCCATACGCGCTGACGAACGTCGCCTGATGGACCTCGAGTCTCCCGATGGAGGCCGCCGCAGAGGACATGGAAACCCACTTTGGCGCGTCGGACCGCTCCAGCAGGGGTTTCACGGCCTGGTAGAGACGGAGGGGCGCGAGGGCGTTGACCTGGAAGGCGTCGGCAACATGCTGCGCGTCCACGACGTCGAGGGGCTGGATGGGCGGCGAGAGCCCCGCGTTGGCGATGACGAGGTCGACGCGGGAGATCCCGGCGGCCGTGATCTCTGCGACGGCCTGCTGCGGGTCCGTCTGCGAGGACCCCTCGATGCTGACGAGGACGAGTTTGGAACCGGTTGCCGCGGGGAGGTTCTCGAGATCGTGGGCGGCTTGTGCCTTGCTGTCGCGGAGGCTTCCGATGACGGTGTGGTTTGGGCGGGAGAGGTACTTTTCGACGAGGGCTTTGCCGAGACCTTTGGGATTGTCAGTTTGCAGCGGCGTTAGTTACTGTGCTGCTTGGCGACTCACCCTTGCTCACGCCTGTGATGAGGACGACAGTTTCAGCGGCCATGGCTTTTGAGTAGAGATTATCTGGTTTATGTGTGAATGGAGACTAATGTGTAGATGGAGAATGGTGTACGCTAATGCTGATGCTGATTGATCCATTAGACTTGGAAAAGAGCCGACGAGATCGACCTTTATGGTGCTCAAATCCGAACGCTTGGCATGCCTCGTCTTGGATGGCAACGTTGATGTTCTGGCAGATTGCTAATCGACGTCGATACTTGCAGGTTCGCTAGTCCATGTTGGGAGGCCTGAACCATGTTGGACGACACGGAGACCGCATAGGCGCGGCTCCTTCAAGCGGGACCTCGGACTATGAAGAGGAGTGAGCTGACAAATGATCAATCGAGACCCTGGGGTTCTCCGAGGCTCTCTGTAAAACAAAGGCTTGGCTTTTTGATCTGACGATGATGTTTGAACCGGAAGATTGCGGAACGAAACGACACGATGGATCATGGAAGTAGGAAGTCAGTAGAGACGGCTCGACAGCAAAGCTGGACGACAAACTCACATCGATCAAGCCATAACGAAACGTGCCCATGAATATTTCCGTTCTAGGTATTGCGGCATCTCCAACACGTCTTACCTGGGCTGAAGATGGCCCTGAGGACCGACCTTCCAGGTATTGAGCACCTTTGTGAACAAACGGTGTTTTGTGGCGTTTGATGGCTGAAATATTCTCACGAAACTCTCTCTCCGCAAACCTTTTCCACGCAGATGAGCGTCATTGCGACTGGCAACACGGTCATGTTTAGTTAGCTTCTCAAGACGACACCACACACACCTCCATCCGACTGTTTTTTCCCGCCAACAACCAAAGCCGTCATGAATCTCCAGAGCATCATCCTCATCGCCTCGGCGGCAGCCAGTCTCGCGGTGGCCGCCCCCATTCCTTCACCATCCAACAGCACAGTCGAGTCAACACCGCATGCCGCAAAAGTCGGCCCCAAGTGCGAGAAGAGATCACGCAACATAGGCACGGAGACTATCTGGACCGTCACCGCCGACACCATCCCCAAGGAGAAGAGGAGGTCCATCTGCCCCGAGCTCTGGCGGCACCTGGAGCAGTTCGGGTTCAGCTGCGGTGTCGCCAGGTCCTCGGGCAGCTACTGCCAGCCTCGCGGTCTCCGCGGAGAAGACTTCAAGTGGGAGCTGTACGTGCCCTTCCACTGCAACTGGGGCATGGTCGAGGCCGCTTGGTGGGAGGCGACCCGCAACGAGTACGGTGCGTTGAACTGTCACGTCGAGGAAAGCCAAGACTTGGTGATGATTGGCAGTGCCAGCGAGGCGGAGACTTCAAGTATGTCGCAAACAGATGATGTGTGCTCGGTTGTCTACGGTACCTTGGGACAGGTGACTAACACAATGCTGTAGGTCAATCAAGCCCAGTCATCGCACGCTCATGACAAGTAGGGGGCGATGGTGGACGTCTAATAGATAGGATGCGTAGGCATATGATGAACTTGACGTGGACGGGGAATGAATGTAAGACAAAATGAATGTCTATAACTAGATGTCTCAGATAATGGTAGTGAGGTTAATGTGATAATGTGCGATGATGATGATGAAATAGAAAGAGATGAGCAAAAAGGGGTCAATCACCTCATTCATCATGACAAAAGCCATCGCGTGCCTCGAGGGCGAATCGAACGCCCGATCTTCTCATTACGAGTGAGACGCTTTACCACTGAGCCACCGAGGCATGAGGAACCAGATTCTGGTTGGTGAATCATTGATGTCCTCGTCAGGTCACAAATGAGCCATATTGCCTAAATCAGGGAGACTGACAGATTTTGTCCAACTATGCATCACCGCCGCTCGGTTCTTCCAGCGTTCATCTGATCATCCGACGAGGAAACGGCTCTCATTTGCTGCAAAGACGGCTGACTTCTTAGTCAAGCCCGCGCGGATCGGCACGCCTTTCCATTTCCCGTTGGTGACTCGCTTCGCCTTTCCCCAACATGGCCAGTGGCTTCACTTGCGATCATCCTCCCGCGCGGGAGAGCCCAGAAGCCGTAAGCAGGGCGGTTGAGATGTTCCAATCAGTATTCAGCCAAATCGCCGTCTATCATCGCAGTCTATCATTCACTGCTTAGCAGCATGCTGACGGCGGCCGCCAGGTTGTCATACTGCTGGACACGTATTCTGAGGCGCGCGGCACGCCGTGAAAATGCGAAAGA
Source organism: Colletotrichum lindemuthianum (assembly GCA_001693025.2). NCBI lineage: Eukaryota > Fungi > Ascomycota > Sordariomycetes > Glomerellales > Glomerellaceae > Colletotrichum > Colletotrichum lindemuthianum. Next base: position 315,300 of record MASP02000091.1, on the reverse strand, counting down.
TTAGTGTGTATAAAGGTGAAAACTCATCCCTCTCCATTCGGCTTTTCATAGCTAAAGTAAACGCACTCATTTAATCTGACATTGCTTCATAAATCAACTCACATCATTCTCACTCCCGACAACTCCTATTATTCTCATTCCCGACTCTCACAGAGCTTACAAAATGAGCCAGAACAAAACCGTCGCCGTCATCACGACCAGCACTCGCACACCCAGGATCGGGCCCAAAGTGGCAGACCTCGTCAAAACCATCATCAGCAAAGACGCCGCCGCCAACGGCATCGAACTCGGCTCCGTCGACGTCGCCAGCTTCAACCTCCCCATCTACGACGAGTCCGTCATCCCCGCGCAGGTCCCGGCCCTGGCGCAGTTCAGCCACGCCCACAGCATCGCCTGGAGCGGCGAGGTGGCAAAGTACGACGGCTACATCCTCGTCGTCCCCGAGTACAACTGGGGCATCGCCGGCGCGACCAAGAACGCCATCGACTACCTCTACAACGAGTGGATCGGCAAGCCCGCCGCCGTCGTGAGCTACGGCATCGTGGGCGGCCGGCGCGCCTCGGAGCAGGTCGTGGGCACGCTCGAGGGCATGAAGCTCCGCGTGGCCGCGACGCGCCCGGCGCTGAGCTTCGTGGGCGGGGCCGGGCCGGACCTGGTGGCGGCCATGGGCCACGGCGAGATTGGGCGCGAGTCGCGCGAGAGCTGGGAGACGGACAAGTCGGAGGATATTCTGAAGGCTTTTGCGGAGCTCAGGGGTCTACTCGAGGAACCTCCGAGGCTCAAGACCGAGTCTTAGCCTTCTACTACGACTAGAAGTATATGTAATCGTTTGAAGCATCGCCATGATGATGATGGCCTCTTCAGCACACGAATATAACGAGAGAGAGAGAGGGAGAGGGAGAGAGAGAGAGAGAGAGAGAGAGAGAGAGAGAGAGAGAGAGAAGGAGAAGCTTAGAGAGAAGTTTACGGATAGAGAGAAGTTTGAATCTAAGCAGCCTGTTTGCTCCGAATAATGACTCCCCTAACCCATTAACCCATCTCGCCTGGTAGACATCCACCTCGCAATGTCGCTTAGCTGACGACCCCTGTCCACAGCCATTGTCGTGATGGGAAGCATGGTACTTTTCTGCTGGTTGTCTGCTCGCTTCGTACTCTGCTGCCTATCCTGAACCAAGACTGCTTGCTGCTGTGCCGCTTTGCCTCTGCGTTGGCCTGAAAATCCCATCTCGCCGTGTGGCCTGCCTTCTCACGATCTTTCTTCTTCTTTCTCTTCTTCACCATGCGTCAAACGTCATCCTCGTCACTCGTTCTCCGTCAACTTCCTGTCCCGCCATGAGGACGTCCGCTCTTTTCGCGGCCGCTGTATGCACCGCCGCAGCCGTATCGGCTCACATCCGCCTCCCCTTCACACGCCAACCCGCGTCTCTGTCCGACCGCACCAGCAGCAGCTTCTCCAGCTACCTCCTCATCACGAGCAACGCCTATCTCGTCAACGTCACCGTCGGCACGCCGCCGCAGAAGCAGACGCTCAAGCTCTCCGTCCAGGCCGGCGAGTCGTACGTCATCGACGCCGCGCAGTGCTCCGAGTACAGCTCGTACCCGGACGACGTCCCGTGCGCCTACGGCTCCTTCGACGGCACCAGGTCGTCGACGTACGTCAACCCGGGCAGCGAACTCTTCTCCGCGAACCACGACGCCGGCTACGCTTCCGGCGAGGTCGTGAGCGAGACCCTCGACGTCGGCGGCGTCCAGCTGCCGAAAATCACCCTCGGGCTCGCCAGCACGGCGGACTCGTACGTCGGCGTGCTGGGGCTCGGATTCAACACCAGCGCGTACTCGTCGTCGAGCTCGTACAGCACGAATTCCCTGCCGACCGTCCCCGATCGCCTCCTGCAGGATGGCGGGATCGGGTCGACCGCTTACAGCATCTGGTTCGACGACGAGTCCGCGCGGTCCGGGACCGTTCTGCTCGGCGCCGTCGACAAGTCCGCCTTCGAAGGACCTCTCATCCGGTTCCCAAGTTCGTCTGGATACTCCTCCACGACCGACTTCCAAACCATTCTCTACTCCGTCAACGGAAGCAAGTCATCTACAGACGCCTTCACCCCGCTCGGCAACCAAACCGCATCCTCCTCGAGCTATACCTACTCCCGCAGCAGAACGGTCCGCCTCAGCCCGGACGTCATCGCGTCCTACCTCCCAGACGACATCGCCAGTGACATATACGCCCTCGTCGGCGCCGTCAGCACCCCGTCAGACAACCAGGCCATCGTGCCCTGCTCCGCCAACACCTCCACCGCCCAGCTCTCCCTCCAGCTCCACGGCGCAGACGGACCCGTTCTCGCCGTCGCCGTCGCGGACCTCGTCGTGCCCAGCGCCCTGTACCACGAGGAGCAGTGGTCCTGGACCACGGAGCGCTCGGAGGAGTACTGCCTCTTCAGCGTGCTGTCGGACGACTCCTACGCGATGAACGGGTATACCCTCGGGTCCGGCATGCTGAAGAAGGCGTATGTGGTGTTTGACCTCGCCAACGAGGAAGTCGCCGTCGCGAAAACCAAGTTTGGGGGTTCTGCTGCCACGGAGGAGATTGTCGCCTTCTCCAGCTACGCGGCAAAGATACCCGAGTCGACGAGCGTGAAGAGCGCGGTGTGCTCGTCCAGTTCGGCGTCGTATTACAGCGAGTGCAGCGGATCTGAAGACGACAACAACGACGGCAGCGGTTCTGGATCAGGAGGCGGATCTGGCGATGGATACTCTGGTGACCGCGGCGGTGGTGGGTACAGCGGCGGCCCTGATGACTTTGTGGTGTCGTTGAGCGAGGCCACGCAGATCGGGCTCGGGGTCGGTATCTCGGCCTTTGTGTTGATTGTCGGCGCCCTGACGGCCTGGGCGGTGATGCGTTGCCGTCGTGTCAGGAGGGCCGAGGCAGAGTTGGGTGCGAAGCATGCGAAGCAGGCGGATGTGGAGGGCGGCGGCGAGACGCGTGTTGGAACCGGTGATGCGAGCGGGCAGGCTGCTTCGGTGACGCGGCAGACGCCGGCTGTTGTTGTCCATGAGCCGACGACTGGTAGAGTGGGTGAGCAGGTGAATGTCCAGGGTGATGGACCATCGAGACAGCAGTGAGAAGACTGAGTTGAGATCTGATGGGTTTCTCTGTTGATGCTACCTTGGTTCCCTCGTGCGTTGGACACGGGGTGTAATCACACTACTAATACATGTTGGTTACAAGATACATCTACTATCGAGTTTCCGTTCAATAAGGTCGTTTTCAAGCCAAGGACGAATAGATACGGCTGTCGCGTTTGGGTGTGGCTTCAAGGTGGTGGGGGCCACTTGGTGAGATGTTTCTCAAGGTTGATGGACGTAACGTATCAGGATGTTGGCCTGGTATCATTCAGGTGTACGACTGCTACACTGGATAGATACAAGATCATACTGAAGGGCGGAGGCAGCTCTGGGAACACCTCTTCTATCCTCCAGCTGCAACGTTGCAGCCCAGAACACCACGGACCGACGTTGATACGACCACGATACCTATATGCAGCACACCACATGGCTGCAGCTCACCGCTGAAGTGGCTCGTCGAGCATCCATATCCCCTTGACGAGGAAACTGCCGAGACCAGAGGGTTGGGCGGGTGATGCACATGTGCCTCATCTCAGACATCCACCTTCCAAAAGGATAGAAGACTCCGAAAGCCAGGCGACCCCAGGCTCACGTGATGATGAGAAACTACATGATACTGGGGTTTGGGAGACGAGGGACCACCTACCGATACTCAATCTGACTTTGGTCTCTTAAAAGATGTGGTTGTGGCACCAGAGTCCAGACAGCTCACTTGAAGTGACCAAAACGTGTAGAGACTGACCAGGGAAATTGAATCCACCATCATCTGTACCATCACTACCCGCGATAAGCTCACCGACCATTTTTCCCTATTCGTAAAAGAGAAGCATGTGCTCGCGTTAGCTTCTTCCAAAATAGGAGACAGGCCAGACTTGGAGGGTCACACTCGGCTGCAACTCGATTCGCCATTCGCGCGAGCGTGTGTACACCAGCACCGGAGCACATGGCCAGCTGTGGTAGTTCTTCAAGAGAATGAATACCATTCTGAAATGGACGTCTTGTCTTGGTCTTGGTTGCATGGAACCAACTACACCTGCATTAGACGTCTCCTTGGCCTTGGTCGAGCCGGTCACCAGCGGCCAGCATCACCAAGTCTTCGTCCTAGACTCCTAGTGTTGACGCTAACTTGTACCGCGGATTTGTGGCCTCGTGGCTTTTTATCTGGATTGCGACCACATCTTTGTGGAGCATGTCATCAGGTAGAGAGTTTCATCTTGCAGAGCCACGCGCTTCGTAGGGTTCCATACTTGGCAGACCTTTCGCGATAGTCTCGTCTTCGAAGTTTGACTTTGTCTCAACATCCCACTCTCAAGGTCCGCGTCGATTGTAATGCTCTCTCCGGAAATTTTGCCATGGAATAGCTGGCCAGGTCGAACAGGCTTTTCCAGTCTCCGAGTGGAGCCTGATGCTAAAAGCTTGTGCCGATACCTCGATGGCTCACCTGATGAGGTGCCATAAAAGATCACTTGATGTAAAACTAGAGTACAGGCAGCTCTTTCGCAGCAACGTCCACACCGTCACGTACAGTTCTTCCTACGCCGAGTAAACTACTTATACCACGATACATCTTTGCCCAAAATGAGGTTCTCCTGCGTTGAGATGGCCATCGGCGCCTGTATTGCATCAATTCATCCCACAACAGCTTATCCCATCAACGCCACCCTGCCTGCAGTAGACAACATGACCGCTCCAGCTCTTCCCGCGGCAGCTTTGGCAGCTTCAACAACCGACGTGACGAGGCGCGGTCTTGCGGGCTACACGAATGCTGTTTATTTCGTCAACTGGTGAGCAATCCCTCGACATCGGGTTGATATACGAAACTAAAGGCTCGTCAGGGGTGTCTATGCCAGAAAGTATCACGCCTATAATCTTCCAGGGTCACAGCTCACCAATGTCCTCTACGCCTTCATGAACGTTAGGGACTCTGGAGAAGTGTAAGTTGCACAGCAGAGTCCAACTCATTTCTTTGAGAGATCATCTGCTGATATCCATCCGACAGGTACACTACCGACGCCTACTCGGACATCCAGCTGCACTACCCAGGAGACTGTAGGCCATTTCTCCGCGAGAACTCCCCCTTTCGCCCGTACTAACACGCATAAAGCCTGGAACGATGTTGGAAACAACGCCTATGGCTCGGTGAAGCAGCTGTTCCTCCAGAAGAAGGCGAACAGGCGCATGAAGGTCATGCTGAGCATCGGCGGATGGACCTACTCTCAGAATCCCAACTTTGCCAGCGCCGCCAGTACAGACGCAACCCGTAACCTCTTCGCCAAGTCGTCCGTGGCCATCATGAAGGGTAAGCAAACCCTCCTCTGGGGGCCAATCCGAAAAAGACGAACAACACTAACGGTGCCCAGACTACGGCTTCGACGGCATCGACGTGGACTGGGAATACCCCAAAACCGCAACCGAAGCCGCCAACTTCGTCCTCCTCCTCCAAACCGTCCGCGCCGAACTCGACGCCTACGCCAGCTCGCACGCGCCGGGCTACCGCTTCCTCCTGACCATCGCCTCCCCCGCCGGGAAACCCCAGTACAGCGTCCTCGACCTCGGTGGCATCGCCGCCGCCGTCGACGCCATCAACCTCATGGCCTACGACTACGCCGGCTCCTGGGACGCCGTGTCCGGGCACCAGGCGAACCTCCACCCGAGCCGCGACAACCCCCAGTCGACGCCCTTCTCCACCGCGGCCGCCGTGCGGGACTACCTCGCCGCCGGCGTCCCCGCGGCCAAACTCGTGCTCGGCATGCCGCTCTACGGCCGCTCCTTCCAGCGCACCGCCGGCCCCGGTCAGCCCTTCGAGGGCGTCGGGTCAGGGTCCCACGAGGCCGGCGTCTGGGACTACAAGGCGCTGCCGCGCGCGGGCGCGGGCGTGGTGTACGACGCACAGGTTGTCGCGAGCTACTCCTACGACGCGGGCGCGCGGGAGCTCGTCTCGTATGATACGCCCGATGCCGTGCGGGACAAGGTGAGGTACGCCATCGACGCCGGGCTGGGCGGGTCCATGTTCTGGGAGGCCAGCGGCGACAGGACGGACGGCGAGAGTCTGATTGCGGCGAGCTATGCTGCGCTCGGGGGCCCGGAGGGTGTTGACAGGAGCGAGAATTTGCTGAGTTATCCCAATAGCCAGTATGACAACATCAGGAGCGGCATGGCTTGAGGATGAGGATGAGGCTTGGTATGGTGAGAGCTGTGTGACGGGCTTGGGTTTGGTGTGTTGTTGGATGGGTTGTGGCTGGGGTTTAGGTGTGTTGTCCAGCATTTTCGAGGGCGTTTACACATGGCGATGTTTTGTCTGGCCTTTCAGGATGGCATCGGTTTTATTCGGCCTTCATTTAGCATAGCAGATGGCTTTCTATATTTTTGTACTCTACCTTACATGGCACTTCTGCTCAGACCGACTCGACCCTGTTAATCATGCGAGCGATCCAATTGCTTACCCCTTTGCAAATGGGGCATCTGTTTCTGCTTGCTTTGCCGGACATTTGTAGTGTCTAGTTTGCGCAGAATATCAAGGTACCCTCGACTAGACTGCTCTGGTCTTTGGCTGCTGAGAACCTGAAGAGGGACTCAAGACACAAAGACCACGTAAGTAGTTGCTGCCTTGGTATAATACGTTGCCAAATAGTATTCAAGAAAATCGCGTCATGGAGAATGTAGCTTGAGTTGGCTGATCTTTATCCACCGGACGACCGTGGCACAAGTCGCTCGTCCTAGGCGACGAACAATAGCAGAAGTGGCATCCAGTGATTTCATAGGGATGAGGAGCAAAGACATGGTCGTTGAAAGCGGTGTAGACCTTTCGGAACTGTACGACGCCAACGGATGAGTAGACTGTCTTAAACGAGGCTTGAAATATCTACCTATAAATATACGTCCATTGATGCAACATGATATCGGCCAGTAGCCAGCGGGCTATCCAGAATCCCACCTCTTCTTCGTCGAGAAGAATCTCGAAACTGTCAGGCCATTGACGAACCCAGCATTCTCGTGTCTATTCGCTGCTGTAGCGATGTCCGAATGGATATTCAGTGCTTCTCATTGGCAAGTGGTTGCTATCTGTGTCCATTACAGAAAGGCGGCCTACAAGACGCATGTTTCAGCTTCCCGGTGTCTTTGCAAAAGTGATGAATTCGCGTCTAAACAAGTTACACCATCGCTTGATTTGAAGAAACCACAGACACCACTTGAGGAGTTCAAACAATCAACCTGCAAAAAGCTGGCCTACATTTTGATTCTGCTACGATCAACCTAGTGCGGGCTATAACAGCATTGATAATCACAACGACATTGGGGAGCAGGACCACAACCACCACGATGGACGGTGAGGATGGCAAACGATGACAGATAACGACGACCAGTGACATAGGTGATGAATAGCACCACATATTTTACTACTGAGCTGTGCCATGGATTCTGCAAAAGTATGCTAGGCACACATAAACAAGAAGGATGGGTCGTCTTACATTACACCATCGCGCGTGTAGCTAGGTCCAATCGAGGCCATTCGATGTTTGGCCGAGGCTTGTCGTCTTACGCTCAGCCACCACCATTATCATTGCATAACAGCGCCAATACCCAGATATCTCATGGTCCATCATCTGATACTCGCACTGGATTCAAGATGGTGTTTACCGGCCGAGCTGCTAGTCGAGACATGGTAAACCTCCATCCGCTGCCATGTGCTGCTCTACGTGGTCTATCCTACTTGAACCCAAACTCTAGACGCGGATGCTGAACGGTCTACAAGAACTCCCATCTCTGGCCGATTCGACGCCGTCTTCAAATATTTGCGTTGGACGACCTGAAGAACTGGGGATAAACCCGGCGCAACTCCCTCAGGTGCCGAATCTGGTGCGTCGAAGCCTTGGTCTCCGGCAGAGGCAAATCCTCCTCGACCAAGTGCGCCGCCGTCCAGCCGAGCTCCTCTGCACTCTTGCAGTTATTGTACGAGTCGTCTATAAACTTTTGTCAGCACGCGCGCGCTGTACGATATAAAACCCCCTGGCAAGATAAAGACGAAAGACGGCCTGCCATACCGACAAAGTAGCACTCCTCGCCCTCGTCAACACCCGCCTGCCGCATGGCCCGACGAAACGACTTCCCAGCCGGCTTGCACACGAACGGCAGCTCCGCGTAGTCGCAGTACGTCAGGCCCTCGAACAGGTCGTCGATCCCCAGCAGCCGCACGACGCGCCGCGCGTGCGTGACGTATCCGTTGGTGAAGAGCCACAACCTCACCCTGCCCCGGTCGAGGTCCTGCAGGAGCCGCCTCAGTTCCGCGTCCGGGCGGAGAATGTCCTCCAGGGGCAGGGCGTCGTCGACCTTGCTGTTGAAGTCGAGCGGGTCGATCTGGTGGTGGCGCACGAGGCCCTCGATGGCGAGGCCGTACTTTGTGTAGTACTCGTTGGCCAGCCGCGCGGCGTCGTCGGCGGGCAGGGAGAGGTGTGTGGCGAAGTACTTGTGGATGAGCTCGGCCATCAGGTCGTGGATCTTGTGGCCTTTTTTTGTGCGTTTGTGAGTTGGTGGCACATGGCATGGTATGGCATTCGCTTCTCGGCGTGTCGGACTCACTTCTTGGGTAGAGACAGTTGTCAATGTCGCTGTGTGCTGTCAGTGACGTCACGAAGCGATTCAGGTGTTGGATTCACTCACAAGAAAAGTACCGGCTTCGAGCCTTGCACTCCGTTAGCTTGTGTCGCCGCCATCGTGTGATTATGGTGCCGAATGTGTCCAGATGCCCGGTGTGCTGGTCGATGGAGCGCCGGACAGGAATGAGTCAACAGAGTCGCCAATCCGGCCAGGAATAATTCGGCGGACAACTTTCACTGAACCCGGAGCCCGTGGGGGCCGATCAGGCCTAGCTCACGTTTGTCTGAATCATTGACGACAGCAATCGACCCATTCACTCATCATGTCTTCACACATCAAGTCTTCACTCATCATGTCTTCACTCATCAAGTCTTCACTCATCAAGTCTTCGTTGACGCTCACATGACGAGAATCTCATCTCAGAAGTGGAAAACACATTTTGACAAAAGTGAGTCCAAATGAACAGAAACTCATTCAAAACTCACTCCGGAATGAATAAAAAGCTACAGATCTCAAAAAATGCCAGCACACTAAACAGAATTGGTGAGGCCATCTCCTGAAGAAGGGTATTCGTTGAAACGCAACACACACGATGAAATCAAGGAACGCGGGCTTCCCTCAGCCCATCCAAACTCTCCTCCCATAATGCAAAACCAACTTTCCCTCTGAAATACTGCTCCGTTACTGAACGCAATCAACGCGTCGCTCGCTACTGGATCGTCGGCGCCATGGTCACAACAATCCACTGCACCCGCATCTTGTCGTCCTTGAGCGGCGTCCAGTGCGTCATGAAGCGCTCGTCGCCGCGGAAGAGGGCGCTGCGCCGCGTCTGCAGGCGCACCTCGACGCTCGCGGGGGCCCCCGAGCGCAGGGCGTTGCGTACCCGCGTCTTGTAGTCGGACTGGTGGGTGAGCATGTTCTGCTTGAAGAAGCGGAAGACGTCCTGGCCGGCAACGAGGCCGACGGTGTTGTTGGCCGGGTGCAGTATGTCCATGACGCCCTCGGAGTAGAAGCGGATGATGAAGGAGTCGTAGCTCACGACGAGGTACTGGGTCAGACAGTCAGCGTTGAGCTAGGAAACAAGAGGGAAGGGGACGTTTTACCTTTGAGTAGGCCGTGTAGAACTCCTTCATCTGCGCCGTGAGGTCGCGGCCTTCCATGCGGTTGAGCAGTTTGTGCTCCATCCCCGGATCGCCGGGAGCTCCGCTCGCGCCGTGGTGATGGTCGACGCGCACGCCGAGCGCTTTGAGGAACGATTTCCGGGCGGACGGCGCCGAGCTGGCGCGGTGCAGAGGCGGCGCCTTGGTCCCGTCCTGGGTTTCTTCCGCGCTCGACGACGACAGGACTTTCATGACGTCGACGTTGCTGTGGATCGTGGTCGAGCAGTTGATCTGCCCGCCGATGAAGAAGGCCAGTTTGCCAGCTTCGTTGTAGAGAGGGGCTGTCACATCACAATAGTCAGTTTTTGTTTATCGCTCAGGAACCATGTGCAGACTGACCGACGTAGAGCAAGTTCCAGAAAGGATCGCCGTTCTTTTTGTAGTTGAGCAGCAGCTCGACGCACTCCTTTCTCTCCTCGATGGACGTCTTGAGCCTCCGGACGGGGCCGCGATCGGTGTGCGCTCCCTGGAGGAATCGGCAGTTTCGGGGTATGATTTCGGCACGCGTATAACCCGTGACTTTGATGAAGCCGTCAGAGGCAAAGACGATTGGGTTATCGGCGACACTGGGGGGGTTACCCATCAGCATTCATCGTTCCAAGAAGCCCTGGCCCATAGAGGAGAGGTAGGCCGGCCACTCACGAAGGATTGGTCAGACAGAAACAGTCGCCGAGACCTTGGTAGCTGTGGCGGTTGTTCGCCAGCGCCTTGGTCGCGCTCAAGGCCATCTGGTAGCGGACGAATCGCGGGTATATATCGAGGAAGACGTCCTGCTCGACGCTCTCCTGCAGCTCCGAGAAGAGCGTTTCCATCGAGGGCAGCGTCTTGGTCACGAGCGACCTCATCTCCTTCTGGACGGCCTTGCGCTGGTCTCCGTGGACGTTGATCTGCTTCGAAGAGTCGTCGGAGAGGAAGTCCTTGTGGATCGAGGTCATGATTCCTGCTAGGTCGTTCAGGACCGTCTGGTATTGCTCGACCTGTGTGGTTCAGTATCGTCAGTCCCCCCCTAATCACTCGACTTGCGTTCCGTTTGAATGAGGCTCACCTTTTTCAGGAATTCCACACCCTCGGCGCAGAAACGCGTCTCGCTGAACTTGAGCAGCTGATGGACAGTCGTCGGGTTATGCAGCACGACCTGGAAGATGCCAGGCCCGAAAAAGTCCACCGCACGATTCGACGACCCCTCGCTCGCGACGCTCTGTTTCGACATGGACTGTCGCGAAATCGACATGGCATCGTCGCTAAGCGCCCGGCGGTCAGCCGACGCCGACGCCGACGCCGGCCTGTAGTCCGGCGTCAGCCCTTCTCCGTGGCCGCCGTTCTTCACGCTGAAGTCCTGCTGGGCTTGCTCCTCGTCCATGTCGGCGAAGCGTCGGAACGAGGCGCGGCGCGGGCGTGACGGGCGCGCGTTGTGGTTGTGGTCGGGACGTCGTTGGCTGATCGGTGGCGGCTCAGCATCCTGGTACAGGCGGTGATGGTCGAGGACGGGCGTGCGCAGTTCGCGCTTGTGCGCCGCGAGGGAGATGCTCGTCCGGATCTGCGGCGGCGGTTGCGAGGACTGGCGCGACGGGGATCGTGGAGCTGTCAGCTGTGAAGCTGTCAGCTGCGCTGCGCTTCGGCCCTGTCTGGCGGTCCGAGAGGATGGGTCGTCTGCGGCGGCGAGGTGGATGGCTGTGACTGGTGTCGCTATACCCTCATCGCGGATGACGTCTCGTAGCTCGTCGTGGTACTCGCGGTCGTTGTCGGTCTTGTCGTATCCACGGTCTCGGTCTCGGTCTCGATCACGGTCTCGGTCACGGTCACGGTCACGATCACGATCAGGGTTGCGTTGAGGTTGACGTTCACGTTCGCGTTCTCGGTCGTACCTCTCGTCCTCTTCGGAATCCGAGTCGTAGATGATTCTTCTACTAGGTTGACGACCACCACCTATAGGCGGAGGAGTAGCTGATCGCACCGCTCGCGGCGAAGACGGTTGCGTCGCTTTCTTGGGAGACGCGTGCTGATGCTGCTGCTGCTGCTGCTGTTCGTGTTCGCTTTCCGCAACCTGCGCCAAGATTCTCCTTGCGGCTTCAATCTCTTCAGCCCGAGGGGGTCGTTGAGGAATGTTATAATCGCGTCGCGACGACGACGACGACAACGACGAGACTCTGCCGCCAAAGTCGATGCTAGCTCGATCGGGGCGCGATGAGCCTCGCGCAGGAACGGCCAAGCCAGACTCCCTGTCGGATCTGTAATCCCTCTCCGATCTGGAATGCGGATAATCCGGGGGCCCAAAATCCCCGCGAGACAAAGATCGCAATGGCTGGCTCGCGTCCGGGCTGTCCCTCCCAGGAGAAGCGCGGAAACCTTCATCTCTGCCTGCTGCCGGTCTGGCCACATCCGGATCTCTTTCGGGACGCGGTCCACGAGCGTTGATTCGCAGGCTCGAGTCCGACAAAGAGCGGCGCGCCAGAGGTCGAGGAGTGCCCTCGTCGCTGTCTTCCGAATCGCGGCCAATGGCGAGCCGCGCCGCTTCGATAGCGGCCGTATCTACGCGTGGGAAAACTCTCGCGAATAGCTCCTCGTCGTCGACGGTCCCTATCCCTATCGGGATAACCTTTGACGCGTTGCCGTTCCCGGCGCGTGGGAGGTGGATGGCGTCGTCATCCACATCATACCCAGGCGACATGGCCAGACAGAAAGAATGAAGAAAGCTTCGCTTGGGCCGGCCGGTGGTTCGCGAGCAGACGATGGTGGGAGCGTGCAGAACCTTGCCCGACAACTAACGTTTGCGCTTGAATGTCTCACTCGCTGCGCATGTGAGTGGACGAACGCGAGGAGAGATGACGATGAGAGAGGGGGGAAGAGAAGAAGAAAGGACTCGGTAGAGTGGGAGGTAACAGAACAGCACCACTTGAGAGCACGACAGAAAAGAGAGCAGACCAGACCAGAGCACGGCACAGCATAATAGCACACGCTCAAGAACAATATCAGCAGGATTGACGAATGGTCTTTGGCATGAACGAGTTTCTGTTGCAGCTGGTGGGAACATGAAGGGTCACTGGAAATGGGACGACAGTACGACAGGACACACCACGAAGAATCGTCCGTCCATGATCCATGATCCCTCCCTAGTCTTGTGCTCGGACCGCGGATGGATAGCTGTCCACCCGGGAAGAGCTTGTCAGGGGAGAGGTGACATTCTCCTCCGGAATATGACCCGGTTGCAGTTCGGTCTGGCTGTCAAGTATTACAGACACATGTCCACACGTGTTTAGCATTGCGTGGTAACAGACCACTCTCTTCGACCTGGGATCCCTTTTGCAAGTCAGAAGTCAGACTTCCACGGCTGAGCTCTCGTCTGGGCTAGTTTGTTGACTGCTTGGTAGGCACCCAGTTTGACTCGTCCACAACATCGTGAAGGCGTCCTCGGCGAGCGTTTGGACCCTTCAACTGTCACCTTGGTGGGGTCGTTCGGACATGTGCGCCCAACGTTCCCCCAAGTTGTGCCACCAAGGGTCCAAGGATCATCGATAGCCGAAGTAGAAGTAGCGTTTGTGTCAATTCTTACCTAGTAGTTAGGCCGTCCGTCTGTCACAAAGCTTCGCCGAAAACAGCCTTGACTTTGGAACGACGATGAAGCATGATTGCCGAACGTGAGTGATCGAAGATCAACGCTTGTGTTTCTTTTACCCGTGGATTCTAACCCTCGTCTCTGAAATACACATCGGGTTTCTACACACTTGTGCCGCTCTCCTGCAACAATGACTTTCGGTCTACCTCAAAAGTCTTACTGATCAATGCGCAGATGGCATCGCCGATCCAACAACACACCTCTACTCCTAGTAAAAGGTATGGACATGATCCTGCCGGAACCAGAAGATGGGACATCACAGAGGGGTCCAACAAGTTGCAACATGAAGCAAACGACACTCCACACTCCACACATTCATCTCTCTGTCCCAGTCTGTCCCAGAGAACCTCGGTCGCCCAGCGACAAGGGATGACAATTTCTACTGTATAAGGGGGGACCCAGTCATGTTCCAACATCACCTATGGCATGCGGCTGGCCTTCCATCAACGGGCAAGGTTGCGATATCTGCAGACAAGAGACAAGGGCAAACCAGCTACATAGTACGGTTGTCGTTGCTCAAGTCCAAGCGCTAATTTTTCTCTCTCTTCTGGCTTGGTACGACGAGATGAAGATGGATGACGCGGAGTCCTCGATGTAACCCTGCGCCACATGGATCATGGATGAGGCCAGGCCATCTACTCGGCGCTACCATGACGACACAATGATGGGCTCGAGCGTTGGGAGAACTGGTAAATTTCTGTACATGGAATTTTTTGTGTGCGGCAATTTGAAGCTCACAGCCATTTTTCGCTAATTGCTCCCTCGGCGGGATGCAGTTTGCCTGGAAATCGGTTCGATCCTGCGGCAGACTTCATCACCATCGGCGTCATCGACTCCTGCTTATCCGCCCACCGTTTAACCCGCGCCCAAGCTCCCGTCCCGTCCGATTCGCAGGAGGACGGCCTGTTCATCTCAACTTAAGGCTCGTTGTCGCGCAAGGGAAATGGGCAAAGCTCGTCCGGACCTGTGGTGTGTGTGTGTGTGTGGTGGGTCGGTGACAGGCGGCGCGCTCCATCTCCATGTCTCGACCGGGCGATGTGTTCCGAATATGATTAGTGACGAGATCAAAGTGACGAGATCAAAGTCCGGATTCCGGTCCAACGCGCAGGTTCGACACCGAGAGCAAACACGCTGCCTTCTTGGGTCAGATCTGGGCGGGTGAGAAGTGACGGAATCGAAGTGGTGTCAGGTACCATGCAGCATGGCGATTGCTGCCCCTTCAGACCAAAAAAACACTGTCTGGATTGCTGGTCGCCACGTGGTGAGGGTATCCCATGTGTCGCTGAACAGGGCGTGTCCTCATTAGCGCCAACGAGGACAGACAAACAACATCGTCGTCTCTGGTTCTAGACTCATCCATCCACGGAGATGCTGTTTGTCTGAAACACTGCCACGATTCCTATCAAATCGTCAGGTGAGTGTTGCTGCCGAGATATTTGGGCAATTATTTGTCAACAAAGACGGGCCGCATATAAAGCTGCCTGAATCGGACTGTTCCCAGGTGAGGCTGGCCTTCACAGCTCCGCGGCAGAAATGAGAGGTGCTCAATACATGATTATCGTTCGGTCTTCATGTTCTCCCAACGTCGAGCTACCCGTCCTGCTCGTGGTGGAGTTCTTGCAGACACCAATCGTTCCAGTCCATCATCACCCGCGACCCAAGAACAAGTCTGTGGGTATCCTATCCGAGATCGATTGATCTTCCCGCTGACCCATTAACCGTGCTCATCAAGCAAGCGCTGGGTCGTCCCGATCTACACTGTATCTGCATCTCGCACGGATGAGTCCGACCCCTACTTGACTTGTTGTTCAACGGCCTTCCTGGACGGATGGGGGACGTACCAGAGGGTGAGGCCAGCCAATGGTCCCAAAGACCCATACAATTGAACGATAAGGAAGCCGCCGCATATCCCGAGACATGGTGTTTGTTCTTCCGCTCGCTTGGCGAAGCGATGTTGCCACCCTCAACGAGCTTGAATTGGACAGCTCAACGTATCCGATTGTATCCACCTGCTGCTTGTATGTTCCTTGAATCATCCAGGCTGTTTAATGTCGATTCCATTTGTATTTTCTCGAATGTGAGCCGAAGCTGCGGAAGGAGGGTACACGTGCGAGAGAATGAGACGTAGATTGGACTCATACTGAAATCGAACATCTTCCATAGCAGGTATAGAAGTTCTCAAGAACTATTGCTATTCTTCATCACCATAAAGATATCTCAAGGGAACCTCAATTTTACTCACCATTGGCATTTACATGTGTTTAGTCATCTCCCTTGTTGAGGGTCTTGGGGGACACCAAGTCATTCGGTTGAATAGCGGCCGCCCATCGACATCAAATCAGCTACCGTTGATGAGGGCCCAAGAGGAGAATCAGATTTGCAGAGTAGTCTCACGCTGAATAAACATACAGCCTTAGTCGCCGAGATGTTGGGCCGTTGACGTCAAGAGCCGTGAATTGCAGTCGCCAATTACATGCATCGACCTCTCGGTCGCGTAGTTGGTGAGCTTTTGACCAAAGAATCAATTACCACGTTTATGAACCAGAAGTGTGGAAATCAGTTGAAACTACTCTGACTAGATGGAATAGATTGAACGGGACGTTGTGCCGAGGGCGTCATGTTTGGTGCTCACATGACACCCTCACGTCACATTTTAAGACAGGTATTAACCCGAGGGCCAGATGAAAATGCTAGAACATCGATGGGTCAATGGTCAATTTGCGGAGAAATCATTCCATTTTCAAAATTGCATTCTCGCGACCCAGGAGAAGTCCAGCTATTGAATCAGACCCTCGTCACTGATGGCCACTCTCATGTGGTGGTTTCAAATTCCAACAGGGACTTGACAGGTACAATGCTGAATTTCCTCTGAGATTCTGCCTCATACCTTCAAATGAAGCTGTTGTAGAATTGCTTTGTACTGTTGAGTGCTTGAGATGCGTTCATGCCACCATGTTGTCTCATCGTTATCGGGCTTGTATCATGTATGTTGCAACCCCGTCGACGTTTCCCCCCCCCCGATAAAGACACTTAAATCGATGCTTCTAGCGATAGTATGGCGCAAAGAAGCGAAAAGACGATAGTAGATATCTAGACCTAGACGTCAGAGACAACGTGGATAACTCAATTCTATAGTCAAGTGTCTCGTGGAGGCTATAGTACTTTGTGCCCAAGTCATAGCAGGCGTCCGGACAACTTCAGCATCAGCATAAGGTTTTTGTTCGACTTAAAAGCTCAGATATCCCGTTTACTGGTTGTTGTAGGCTGTTACAGCTGCTGGGCAAACCGGCTTTTCACGTGTACGCGCGCATGCTGAAGTCTCGCAGTTCCGTTGAACTCCTCCGTCTTTTTGCCTATTTGCAGGCAACCAGGTAATGTAGCGAGTACGAACGTGACACTCGCTGAAACTCGGGTCATGCGTATTTTTTTTTCCACGTGGTTTTGAAGTGTTTCCGTCTGCCAATCTTTTCCACCGTGGGGAACGCGTCTCGGGTGCGAGCCCATCAACTCAGTTCCCCTGGGCGTTTGCACATAACAAGTAGCTCTCTCGTCGATGCAAATATACACCTAGATAGAAGTGTACGCCTAAGAAGTACAAACGACATAAGCTGCTTATGAGTCACGACTTATTGTTCGTTTATGGTAGATTACTTCCCGACCTCTCACCCCTCCGCGTTCTACCAACTCGAACTCGACACATGCTTCAGAGGTGTGACATGACCAACCAGCTACGGCATCTCATTAATCGTCCCGAACATGGGGCCGGTTTCTCAACATTGGTGGTATGATGCACACAACCCAGCAGAGCGCATGTTCCTCACTCGCAGACGAGATCTACACAGAGAAACTGTACCTACCTTGTACTAAAAGCCGGTATCCAACGTTGGTGTCAGCATTCGAACATCAAACTTGATTGAGCAACTTGTTCCTCGTAATGTTCGTGGGCTTGGTGCTATTCTTGACGAGACTGAGCTCAGTCTCAATCGCTACATTCATACATACTCAAGTCTCGGCATTGAGGTAAACGTACAAATGAACATTACTGAGAAACTGTTGAGCATGACCAATGTACAATGTCTTGAGAAATTATAATTAAAAGTCGATCTAATGGCCGAACCGACGACTGGCAGGTTCCGCCAACCAGGCTCCGTCGAGTCCGTTCCTCATGCTCAAGAAAATGTCCCGACGCCCCAGGTATGCAACCTGTTTTCAATTGGTCTCGGAGGATTAATTGTTCCATCAGATTCTCCTCATGTACCCGCCCAGGCAGATGGTGCTGTTGGAGTTGCCGTAGTAGATCTGGCTGCGGACGTAGGTGGTGCAGGTCTCGTTGCCGACGTTGATGGTGACGTTGTAGCTGGAGACGACCGGGCTGGAAGAGGCGCCGAACAGGCTGAAGAGGCTGGCGGCGACGACGTACTTGCCGGGCTCGAGGTACTCGGGGATGGTGATGGGCTGGGTGATGTTGGTCAGGATGTCGGACTGTTCTGTTGCAAGCGCAGGTTAGCATGCTGTTTGTGCCCGGCGAAGCGGCGAAACCCCCAAGCTCTGGTGGAAAAGGAAAAGAAGAAGGAAAAAGCTCTTACCGGGTCCGAGGTAGAAGGAACCGAGGAGTATTGACAGGGTGCCGGGGTAGGCGGCGGCCTTGCGGCCGATGCCGAGGGCGATGGAGACGTCCTGGACGGACTGGACGTAGTTCTCGGTCACGATGATGGCGTTGACGTTGTCGCCGGGCTTGACGGTCTGGGGAAGGGCGATGCCGGCGATGCGGGCGCTGGCCAAGCTGACGAGCGAGGCGGCGGCGGCGAGGGAGGTGAGGAACTGCATGCTGGGCTGGTTGTTGTTGGGTGGTTGGAGGGTTCGTGAGTGGTGTTGGTGGTGAGGTTTTCGGTGTGAGATGGTGAGGGTATCAGGCGAATTCCAGCCAGATGGGATGAAGAGGATCGATCTGATATATTTGTATTCTTCTCGCAAAGTTCGTACGAACACCAGCCCCCCCCCCCCCCCCCCCCCCCCCCCCCCCCCCCCCCCCCCCCCCCCCCCCCCCCCCCCCCCCCCCCCCCCCCCCCCCCCCCCCCCCCCCCCCTGCGCGCCTAAGATACTGTCCGTCGCTCTGTGCCCCATCGCTCGACGTCAGGTTTCCCTGGCGAACATGGGCGCAGTCGCACATTATCTCGCCATGACATTGGCACTCCCGAGTACCGACCTCGTCTTCCCCGTCCGGTCGTCCCAAGCGAGCGGCTCCGGCTCGAGGCAGATCCTTGTGGACTGCGGCTCATTGCGCCATTGCCCGTCAGCTCAGACACTGCGTCATCTTGAAAAGTTGCCTCTTTGGTTCATTCTTGGCTTCACTCGCTTTTACTTTGGCGGACCAACGTCAGTCATCCGCAATAGGGGCCACGATGAGAGAGAGACTCGGATGTTTGGTGCCGTTGGGCGACGGCGTGGGCGAGCCGCTGGACACTAATCAAACCTTGGCCTACTTTGCTGTGCCGATCTGGACGATCTTTATAAATAACA
Source organism: Colletotrichum lindemuthianum (assembly GCA_001693025.2). Classification (NCBI taxonomy): domain Eukaryota; kingdom Fungi; phylum Ascomycota; class Sordariomycetes; order Glomerellales; family Glomerellaceae; genus Colletotrichum; species Colletotrichum lindemuthianum. The sequence goes on along the minus strand of MASP02000091.1, from coordinate 296,286 downwards.
GACACCAGCATTCGGGCGCTGCTCGTATTGGCAGGGAGGTCTGGGTGAACCGCTTACGTGCGGCATTGCTTCTTTGGCCTCGATTTGGACAGATGATCAAGGAACTGAGCAGTCCAGGTTACCACGTTTGTTGCTATTTGAGGGCAACGTTTCCTCGTTTACTAAAAAAATTTACACTAGAAAAGCTAAAAGTCCCGTCAGGTTGATCACGTCAAGCGGCAGTACAAGAGGATGGCGTGGTGTGGTGGGCGTTGGCACGCACCCGAGCCAGATCATGACTAGGGGACCCAGGCGTAAAAGCGTCGCTTTCAGGGTTCAACTGCCGGTAATTAGAGGCAGACAAAGTCTCCGCGGGAAACCGCTTGAGTAGGTGACGAGGAGGGCCGCGATGATCTTCTCGTATTGCATGGTGCATCCGATGGGAATCTCGTGGCCTTCCTTGGTAAGCAGCTCCACCAGCTGAATCTGCAACAACAAGCGAGTTCGCTTAAGTCGCCTTGCCAGAGTGGTTAATGGGCTGGCCTGCTATCACCCAGATAACGGTAAGCTAGTGTCTTCGGACGCGCAGGTTCGAATCCTGTGGGCGACGCATCATTTCTTTTGCCCTTGTCACCCCTTTTGTCCTCGACTACCACATTTTTGCTCTCTCTATGCTTCCCAGGTTGCTTGTCTACTTGCCTGTTGCAATTTTGCAGGCCATTTTTGACGATCCTACTGTCTCGCATGGGGAACTGTCTATATATATAAGTTAACAATTAATTGACACACATCTTCGCATATACCTTAGGCAATAAGTCACAGAGAATTTACTCTGCCAACTCAACGCATTACACTTCTTTTTACTGGCACTATGGAATATGGATGCGACGTCAAAATTTGAGTTTTCTACCATAATAACGAAATTCACCCTACCCCCCAACTCAAAAGCAGACAGACACCAGGTCAAATGCCAATCTCTGCCCGTGGCCCTACAAAGGGCGGGATGGTCGTCGGCAGGTCGTAAGGGTCCTTCAACGCGTAGGCGTAGTAGTCGCTGGCGTTGAAGACGGAGTGCCCGTCGACGTCGAGGTGCCTCTCGCCCGTGCAGTCCTTGAACTTGAGCCAGTTGCTCCGGACCGTCGCGTTCGGACCGGCGACGACGGGGTCGTTTACGTTTTCAAAGTAGCTCGTCTCGACGAGCAGCGCCGTGTGGCCCCGGGCGTAGTTGCCGTAGGACGTGACGTTGAGGAAGTAGTTGTTGTACATGTGGCACATGAGGAGGTTGTCGGCGCTGGGGTTGCGCTGGTTCGTCGAGTTGAAGAAGTTGTCGTTGATTGTCATCTTGGAGACGACGTTGGGCGTCCAGCCGATGCCGAAGGCCTTGTTGTGCGACGAGAAGAGGCAGTTGGACACGGTGACGTAGTCTGTGTCCTTGCGGAGATCTAGCAACCCATCGGCCATTCTCGCAAACTTGGAGTTACTTAGCGGCGATTCCGAGTTTTCGGTCCGATCCGAAGCAGAAGAGAAATGTTCAAGAATAGAAAACGGATGATGATCTGCGGAGCAAGCCAGCAAACTCCGCAGCCCACGATTCGTATACGAGCAGACAAAGAGACAGACGTACAGTGACATGGTCGATCCATATGTTCGTCCCCGTGTCGACCTGGAGCCCATCCCAGTCCTCCGACTTGCCGTTGTAGTCCTCGGGGATGTACGTGTCGCTGATCTGCAGGTTCCTGAGGATGATGTTGCTGTGGTTTGTGATGCCGAACCCGCCGCCGACAATCTTTGCGTCGGCGCCGACGCCGACGATGGTCTTGTTGCTCCTGATGGGCACCTCGTATCCCCTCGGCTCCGCCGTCAGCGCGCCCTCGACGCGGATGATGAGCGGTTCCGTCGCGTTGGCGAGGTCGACCAGGTCCGCGTGCGACCGCGCCGTGACGATCCTGCCGCCTTTGCCGCCCGTCGTGCCGCCGTTGAGCGAGGCGAAGCCGTGGGCGACGTCGTCGCACTTGGCGCACGTAACGTTTTCTCGCGCCGCGGCCAAGGTGCCGAGGGCCGAGGCCAGGGCGCTAAAGAGCACGAACGAGGAGCGTAACGTCATATCTGGGGAGGCTGTTCCGTCGGGCTCTGGCTCTGTGAGGATGAGCCAAGGGAGAAGTTGAGAACCGGGAAGATCGTGGCTTACTTACTAGTGGGTTGGTTGACGGCTTAGATGTGCCGCCTGATTCCTGAAGTTCGTGAGGAGCATCGCCAGCTTGTCCGAGGTGCAACTTGATGGTCTAAATACACCAAAAGATATGCTGCTGTTGACTGACTGTTTCGACCACGAACATCTCCTCATCTTGGCCAAAGGTCAGTACACGTAGCCAACAAATCTGAGATTACCCGGACACTCGTCTCGACATCATCTCCCACCAATGATCCTGGTCAATTCATTCCACATTCGTATGGGCTTCAGCACAAAGACGCTTTTGATGGTCTCGCGCACACTGCCTGACGATGTCATTGCCAGAACGCGCAAGAGGTATTTAATCTTCCCCGCATTTCGCCGCGGTGCAGCTCGAGGTTCATCGATCTCGAGCTTCAACCCCCCCCCCCGCAATGATCAATCACGTCCTTCTTTATGATCCGAGCCGCTGGATGGTGCCGATCTGCTTGTCGATATTTCTCCGCATCAAGATGAGATGCATCTGAAGCATGACCAGGCGTTGGTGGAAAGTTGTTTTGCCGAGCCTTTGCATCTTACTGCCTAAATGCGCCTCTTGGCGAATCCTGACGCCGTGGGTCGTGGGTAGAGGCCAGAGAAGCACGTCCAGATTTCAGGAAATACCTCGAGCGTTCTGGAAGAATGCAGGATAACGTTTCCCGGCAAGGTGTGCAGGAAGGACGTTCTCTGGGTCTATATATCACGGGAACTTCACAACCGCAAGCACCGCGCTGATGGATGTTGACGAGCTCCGATGTCGTGAACCTTGGGCGTCGTGAGGTTACTCAACTAGAGTTGATTCGAAGACTCTTGAATTTGATCAAAGTCAGGATATGACTATACTTGTCTCTTCTTTTGGCGGACAGTGATCTCGATAAGGCATTGCTTCATGCTAGGCCGATGTACCTCTAGAGTGGCGATTAAAAGAATGAGGGTGTATAGCGAGTCTGAAGTAAGACCATCGTCACCAAGCGAAGGTTCCATGAGAAATGGGAGTTCATGAATTATGTGGCCAAGAACATTGACTTCAAACTGTAAGTCATTTAATCAAAGTAAAGAATGCCAGGTTTGAGACGTCCATCATCTGTCCGGGGTACATTAACATTCAGAGCCTAGGGGGTAAAGGTGAAGATGAGTATCTGTTCAACTACTACATGCAAGAGTCTGCAGGTCGTATCCTTTAGCATATCAATCGAATGGGCGGTGACAGACTTGACTGTCCCGTTTGGTCTAGCAAGACGGTAGAACCTAGTCCAACCTCGACGACTGCAACAGTACAAGTTGAACGATAAAGAGTCCCACATCTCTTGGCACGTGTAGATGCAGCAGAATTTATGAGAGCCCAGGTGTCGCAGAAACTGCGCACCTCGGGATGCATCATTCCACGAATGAGAACATCTCGTAGGCTTGCATCGAGAGGTATTTTATTCCTTCGCTAGTCAAAGCAGGCAATGCGAGTCTGCCGAGTTTGAGGACCAACCATTCACTCTGATGCAGCAAGCGCGACGGCTGTCGAAGGATGACAACATCACGTAACAGGTTTCGAAAGGTACTTTGGTTGAGTAGAGCTTCACGATCGGCGTCTTACCTGCCCCCTTCACTGCAGGGCAGTTACCGTAATGCGTCAAGTGTTGCTCGCGGCTTCGGGTATGGAAGACTCAATGCTGTAACAAGACTTGCAGGAGCATCAAAGAGGGATGAGTTCATTCGTGGATTCAGACTTGCTCATGGAACTTTAGTGAGTAGGATCACTGGGAGGCGAACCAAGTAGCTGAGGCAATAGAATTGTCCCGGAAGCCAGCGGTGAGTTTTGTCTATATAAAGAGCCTATTCGTGTCCGTGTTCGAGAAATGAGAGACGAGAAGCAAGCAGTCGAAAACAAACATCAGCCTGCCATCTCCAGATCTCTTCACAGCCAGAAACAGACGATTCCATGTACGATAACCCCCTTCTGCGCTTTCCCAGGCACAGAAAACATACCATCCATCATGAGATGGGCTAACGGCTCTTCCAAAGCACCAAGACAGTCCTCAAAATGAAGTTCTCCACCGCCGTCGTTGTCGCCATCGCGTCCGTCGCCATGGCCGCTCCCAGCCCCGAGGCCAAGTCCGCCGCCGTCAAGGTCAGCCAGGACACCATCGACGCCATAGCCGCCGCCTACCCCGGCGCTCTGGATACCGACTGCTCCTTTGACTTTAGCTGCGGCTGCATCTACTGCTGGTAGGCGCGGGACCGGACTGGAGAGGTGGCGGGATTGAGGTAGACCGTAGGTGGCGATGCGGTTAAGCACGTTGCCTACTAGGGTCGTCATGCCAGGAGACGAAGTGTTCGAAAGGATTACCCATGAGTTATGCATAACTAGAACTCATGGCTCGATAATTATTCGATTCTGTCGAACTTTTTCATGCGCCACATTGTAATTTGTGAGAAGCCAAATTTGGCCCGATGTTGTGCTGGGCCTCGAAATATGAGCAAGATTCAGGGAACATCTAGCAAAACGCCAGTGGTAAACATGTTTATGACGAGGCAAACAGATGCGCGAATGTCTAAACTTTACTACCGAAACCGCGATTCAGCTGTGTTTGCTCCAAGCCGCCCATGCTCTGCATCGCCACCGCCGGGACTTCGGGGCTAGAACAGGCCGGACAAGGAGGGTGCCACAGCGGCAACAGCCGCCCCGAAAGCGGAGCAGTCGCCCCACCTTCGGGCTTCCGGAGGTTCCGAGCCGAACCCGAGATCTCCGGAGGTAATACTCCGGCAGATGCAGTCACATCTGCATGCTCACCTCTGGCTCACCACCTCATCTAAGCAAATGTGTCGGAAATGATTGTACAGCGTGATTGGGTGGTATTGGAAGCAACATGTACCTGAAGGCTGTGGCAGATGATTGATGCAGCAATGATGATGAAATCTTGCCGCAACACGTTACACGCGCAACGAGCCTCCATGACGTCACAAATACAGAAGACATGATGCCTTTCTCGCTGCTTTTGAAATGGACGACCTACGATGCAATTCTGGAAGAACACTTACAAGAACATTACTCTGAACAGAATTTCACGGTCATCGCCACGAAGCAAGTCAGCTACACACAAAATCACGCCTCCTCTTAGCGAAAGTGCATTCTCGCTCCGACGACAATGGCAACCAAGCCGGAAACGAATCCCGCGGCGGGCGAGCCCATCAGCTGCAAGAACCAAGTCCTCCAAGCCGGCGCATCGGCCATTCAGGTACTGCCACTCTACACTACCCAGACCGCATCGTTACCACGTTGCGATGATGGGGGGAAGGCTAACCACCAAACCAGAACTTCGCGCCGCTGCGGAGCGTCTGCGCGCACCTCAACGCCTTCCACGCCTACGCCGCAGACCCCTCGCGCGCCGTCGAGACGAACCACTACTGCGGGCACGTCAACGACGAGGTCCGGCAGTGCATCCTCTACGACAGCCCGACCGCGAACGCGCGCGTCATCGGCATCGAGTACATGATCACGCCCCGGCTGTACTCAACGCTCGACGCCGAGGAGCGCAGGTTGTGGCACAGCCACGTCTACGAGGTCAAGTCGGGCATGCTCATCATGCCGCAGACGACGCCGCTGCCCGAGGCGGTGTGGGAGACGGCCGAGAACGAGGAGATGGAGCAGGTCGTGCGGCTGTACGGCAAGGTGTACCATTTGTGGCAGGTGGACAGGGGCGACGAGCTGCCGCTGGGGGAGCCGCAGCTCATGACGAGCTTCACGGCGCCGGGGCAGCTGGACTTTGAGCAGCGGGTGGCGGAGCGGGATCGGAGGTTCGGGTCGGACTATAAGCGGAAACAAGAGGCGCGGAAGCACATTGCCTCGCCGGCGGTTCATCCCGATGCGGACCAAACATGGAAGCGGGATAAGGAGGCGAAGCGGGGGGAGGAGAGTGTCAAACGCTGATGAAGATTAGATGCGACAGACACGTCCTCAAGGGTATTTGGTTTAGATAGTGCTCAAGGGTGTGATTGGGTCTTTTCTAGGACAGGGAGAGAGGAGAGGGGAGAAAGTAAAATAGAACAGTTTACGAGGATGATGCGTCGTCTGCGCGGAGGTTATTATCGTGTTGAAGCATCAAAACATGCGGCCAAGGTGCATGATGAGCATGAGGTTTTGGCTCACTGCGGGTCGAACAGGAGTCGAGATCCACGGGGTCTTTCGGTCATATGCATAGGTACAGAGATGAAGCACAACCGGAAGGGGGAACCGAAAACATTCTCTATACAGCAACAGGGGAAGTTCAACCGCACGCAGCAGAAACCAGGGGTTTACAGTTGCGGAGGGCAGGCCGAGACGAGCTCGAGATGGGAGTGGGACACACGAAGCTGTCGAGTGTGCGAGGCAAAAAGAGAAGGAGAAAGAGAGCCACGGAGGACGAGCAGCCCGGTCGCGAGAGGCAAGCTTGTGGATGGCGGCAAGGGCATCGACTGGACTCTCGTCGGTGACGACACCATCTGCCTTTCTTTCGGTCTGTCGAGAAGCGCAGAAAACGCCGAAAGATGCCCCCGTTTGACCGTTTGACGGCTGCGTACATCGTACTTGTAGTGGCTCGATATCGATGCTTCAGATTCGTCTCGAAACGCTGGACAGCCCACACCCACTTGACGCTCTGCTGCCGCCGACTGGGCTGGTTGATGGAATGACACTTTGCTCTGGCTGTGGGCCAGGGGTGAAACGTCGAGGGCTCATCCCTGGCGGAGGATCCCTGCTGCGTGACACATTCTGCAGTGCTGTGTGTGGTTACCAGGGGTTGGGACTGGGCTCCTTGCAGCAATCTTTGTGGGATCTTCGCGCTTCTCCTTTTACGTTACGGAGATTTTCTTCTTTAGAGTGGCGGTACCAGCCAACTCTGATGTTTGGAGCAGGCCGAGGGACAAGGAGACGGCGAGGCGAGGCGAGGCAAGGCGAGAGAAGGTTGCAGTAGGGCAAATAGGGTAAAGTTGAGTTACAGAGTAGGCGAGAAAGGGGCGAGTGAGGGTGACCAGAGGCGGAGATGGACTTCTTGGAAAGGGTACTGCGTAATAGAGGCGGACTCGAACAGCCAGACCTGGTCCTGACGATGGGATGGCTTCTCCCCTCGTCTTCCCTCCTCTGTTCTCCTCTCCTCGCTCTGCTCTCCTCTCCTCTCCTGAAGCCCGTCTCGACCAGTACGGTCTTGTCTGCCTGCCAAGTTGCCCTCAGAAGTGCATCGTCCGAGTCGGGACAAGGTTTCCATGCAGACACGGGCACAGATACAGACACAGATAGAGACGCAGACATGGACGCAGACGCAGCAAGCATGCAGGAACGGTTCTTATGCCGTCAGGTACCCGTCCTGCGCAGCCTGGCACCCTGACTGTGTAGATGGCATACGGGGATATCGCATGTTCCCGTGCGAAATGTGGGCAGAGATAGATTGATCCCCAGACTCGAGAGATTGGCTTCACTATCGGTAGGGCTCGTCTGCATCTCCTGACGCGGCCCGTCACTCGCAAACGACAGCGACACTGACTCCGTCGCTCTCCGTCTTGAGCTTCCTCTCGGCAGATATGCGCAGATTCGTACGTGTGCCGTGCCTTGGCCTTGGGAATAATCCCCGAGTCGGTCATCGGCAAGTGGTTCCGATCGCCATTCGACATGGACGTCCGGTGTACCTAGAGGCTGTACATAGATGGCATGTATACAAGCTGAGAGTATCCGTGTCGAAAACAGCTCGCGAAATCTTGCCCAATCTCTGCCTGTTTCTTCTCGCCCAAGCCACGATCTAGTGGTGCTGGGCCCATCAAGATCTGGCGGCAGCCTCTCCCATGAACCCGTCGCACGCAACCAAAACCACGTCTCGCTCCCTTCCTTCGGCAGGCCATCTGTGCGACGGCCGTCTTTTTTTTTTTCCGCTTTTCCATCTCGGCCAGATTCCGGATTTCAGGCCATGAGTCCTGCGGCTGCGACTGAACTGCGACCGCGACTGGGGCGAGGACGGGGGCACTTGAGGGAAAACACCAGACGAGTCCACCGCGACCTACCCGCTCGGGGAGGCCATGCTGAGCTGATACCTGGCTTCTGGCTGTCTGCTGCCGGCTGCTGTCAACGTCGGGATTCCAGGAATGGGACGAAGACCAGCAGAAGGAGAAGATGGAAAGAAGAGACTGCGTGACAATCAGCCGCCCAGGCCTGTCTTCTGCTGTCCCTTGGCCCTGTTTCTCCTTGTTCCTCCATCGTCAGACTGCAAGGGAATGAGAGAGAATGAGACAGAGAGAGAGAGAAACAGGGTCGAATCGACCGCGTCGCAGGGCGCCATGGGCTCTTGGCGTGTGTATCACACCTCGAGTCTGTGACCCCGTTTGGCTTTGGGCCGAGGGGAGATGGGACCACCCTCGGACAACGGACGAGGTGCGCAGGGCCATGTGCGCCGGACAATGCCTTTTTCTCTCTGCCGGCAGAGATGGGCGGGCGTGTTGCATGAGGAGGAAGCTGAAGCCGAAGCTGGTGGTGGTGGTGGTGGTGATGCTGGGGCGAAAAGGGTCGTGAAGACGAGCGACGAAGAGCCAGATGGAAATGTTTCTGAGATTAGAAAACAAAGTGAACCAAGGTTCACACCATTCACAGACGCGATAACGACTGCAGCAAGTCTCGCCGACCCTTCTCTAAACAACTCTCTATCACACACATCCAGACTTTGTTTTCATCGTCTCGTCACATGTTTTCCCTATTTCAAGCCCATTCGATGCTTCGCCAAGAGACGGGTGGGTGGTTGACATGCTTTCAGGCGTCCTGAGGGACCACCGATGCGATGCCAAAGAAAACGAAATCGAGGAATATCAGACACATGCCATAGTTAAGCAACACTTGCTATCCTGGGCCGTGTTGCTTACCAGCACATCTGGTAATAGCCCATGAAACACGCTCTCGCTCTTCGAACCCGAACCTGGTCCTGGTACTGGCCCTGGTCCTGATCCTGGTCAAGGTCCTGGTCATGGCCATGGTCACCCCCTCTCGGCGCCTAATCGTCCGACCTCCCCCACGAGAAGGCCTGTCTCGGTTCTGCCAAACACGGCTAGAGCCCGCTTGCGAGGGTTGGGCCGTTGACTCGCGACGTCCGGACTTGGGTGGCTCTATACTCCGTAGTGTCTTCTTGTCTGGTAATAGTACGGAGACGGTCTTGTCTGGTACTGCTATTACTTTGCGGCCATGTAGGGGCTTTCGGTACGAGCAGGGATCCTAGTTCCAGACCCCAGAGCAACAAGCTCCAGACAACATCGAGCCCCATCGTCCAACGACCATCGTCACCGCTTCACATCAACCTTTTGCCGCATGGACTTCGTCCAGAGCCTCAAGTCTCTTCCCATCCTGGCATCTCCTTCGGGTAAGGTCCTTGACGGACAACTCGATACCAAGCGCTGACAACCCAAGGTCTCGACCAACGTTACGAACCAAACACAGCGTCGCCGCTGATAGGTCGTGACCATGGCCACCCCTGGGCCTCTATCCTCCTTTCGGACTTTTTTTTTTTTTGTTTTTGCTTCGCGTCCACAGCTCCTCCCATCCTTACCAGGGACCGTTTAGTTTGCTTTGCCCTTTATTTTCTGCCTGCCTGTCTACCCTACCCTCCACACTTGCCGCCAAGAAGAGGGATGGATGGATGGGTGGCTTGGTTCAAGGGCAGGTCGCAACTCCGTCCAGGACCGCAGCCTTGCGACAGGAGACGTTGCAGATGATCAGAGTAGATCAGGCTTGCCGTCCATGATGGAGGGCGTTTGACTACGCCTACGTCGTCTCGGCCCTCGACCGCGCTCTCTGTCTCGCGAGACCATGTATAAGACGTCCCTCTCCGCGGCATCGTCTCTTGATTTTAGGTTTCCTTCCTCTCTTCACCCACACAATCAATATCATTCACTTGTGCTCACTCTCACTCTTCTCTTCTCTTCTCCGCTTCGTTCCTTAATAGTGCTGGCACATTAACTTGGTCTCTGCGAGACAATATGTTTTCTTTCACGAACATCATTATCGGCTCGGCCATGCTGGCTGTGGTCCGCGGCCACGCTGCCATCCTTAATGCGCAGGGCGATGCTGGCTCTCCCGCCAGTATCGGATTCAAGGGTAAGTCGACGATAGTGAGCACCCGCCGAGAGCAAGGAAGACGAGGCAGATGTTCCTGGAAAGAAGAAGAAACAGAATACGAAGAAGAACAGAAGCGAGGGGGGGGATGTTTGATGAACCAGTTCTCGAACCGACACGACTAACACCATGCTCTCCCAGTGGATCCCAACACCGCCCGCAACTGCTCAAACATCAGCCCGTGCCAGCAGGATGCCACGCTCATCCGTGACGCCGAGATCGCCGGAAACGTGGTCAACGAGTGCGGCCGCACCGAGATCTCGGGCAACATCGACGTCGGCGAGAACACGGAGAACGCGCTGGCGGCGGGCCGGGTCACCCAGGTCAAGGGCGGCAGCACCATCATCGTCACCATCCACCAGGTCAACGCCGACGGCGCCGGCCCCTTCTCGTGCGACCTCGACCCGACCAGCAACTCGCTCGGCGCAACCGGCCACATCCCGCTCGAGGTCACCAACAACGTGCCCGGGCAGAACGGCTTCTCCCTGGTGAGGGCCCAGGACTTCAACATCACCGTCAAGCTGCCCGCCGACCTTAAGCTCTCGGGCGCCTCCACCGGCAACGTCGGCACCGTCCGCTGCCGCAACAACGCCGTCGCCGGGCCCTTTGGCGGCTGCTTCGCCATCCAGCAGACCGACGTCACGCCCACCCTGAACACGCCCCAGAACATCCAGTCCTTCAAGGACCTCAAGACCATCCTGACACAGCAGCAGGGCAACACGGCGAACCTGCCCGCCGCCGTCAGGGCGAACCAGATCGACGGCACCGAGACGGCCAAGGCCAACTCCCAGCAGGCCGACGCCCTCCTCGGCGCCCCGGGCCTCGCCAACAAGCAGTTCCCGTCCACCGACAGCGGTGCCACTGCTTCCGGCGCCGCTCCCCTGCTCAACGGTCCCGGCGGCGGTGCCACTGCTCCTCCTGCCAACAACGGAGCTGGAACTGCTGCTCCTCCTCCCAACACCGGAACCGTTCCCCCCAACACCGTTCCCCCCAACACCGCTCCCCCCAACACCGGAGGCCAGGCCAACACCGGAGGCCAGGCCAACACCGGAGGCCAGGCCAACACTGGAGGCCAGACCAACACTGGAGGTCAGGCCAACACCGGAGGCCAGGCCAACACCGGAGGTCAGACCAACACCGGAGGCCAGACCAACACCGGAGGCCAGACCAACGGCGGACAGACCAACGGCGGAGGCCAGACCAACGGCGGAGGCCAGACCAACGGACGCAACACCCAGGGCAAGACCAACCGCAACAACGGACGTCAAAAGGGCGGCAACAACCAGCAGAAGCGCGACTTGTCGAGCTCTCTGCGCTGGGCCAGGCGCAACATCGTCCCCAGCGCCGACTCCCAGCCCGAGATCGCCCCATGATCGACGGGTTCTCCCCCCTCAATGCCTGAGAAGTGTTTTCAAGGACAGGAAGCGCGTCATCCTCCTCCTCCTCCTCACTCTTTCCCCCTAATCTAAATCCTGACGCCTCTGTACGAAACCACCACTCTCATGTTCACGTTCACGAAGTCACACGCGGACGTGCTTACACATCTTACCACACGATTTCCGGAATTTGTGAATGTTGGTTTAAAGGAAAGGTTCTGTGTGTATTCTCGCGGCTTGTGTGGCGTGGTCGGGCAACTACAAACATATCTTTTTTTGTTCTTCTACTGTGCGGGTAGTAAAAAAATCATATAAAAAACTTCATAGTAATGATTTCATGTCAAATCGCGTTGTGGTCTCTTGCTGTAGTGACATGATGGTCAGAAGCCAACAGACACAGCAACCACACCTTGAGAGAGGACAGCCTCACTCGGGGGATACCGCTCGACCCGACGGGTGAGAAGTCCTGATGAGGCGACCATCCCGAAGAAAGACGAGGAAAAGAGACTTTGTCCCATTTCCCATACACTGTGAAACCGGGTGTGGTGGAGTACCTTTCCTACCATCTGGTCTTGTCAGCCCACGAGGCGACCCCTTTCCCACTCTAGCCTTCACCGCTGAAACGCACGGATTCTATGGATAGACGACAAGAGATGGGACGAAGATGCAAGGCACCATGCCTTTTCACGTCGTACGATGACTTTGGGGGGGCGGGAAGCGAGCGGGTGGCACTGTAGTAGGATGATGTAGGCGTGGGGGTGGGCGGGCGTGGGAGACAAAGCAGAGCGTGGAGTGTTCAGGCTTCACAACACCTCGCGAGTTCTTACTGCAAAGACTTGCGCAAGTCTAGTCACCTTTGCTGGAATATTCTGCAACGGTGTTTGTGCGTTAGCGCTATGTAGGTTGTGCTGATATTGTCCGCCTCGGTCTGATCTGATCCGACGACGGTGCGTTTCAAGAGGGGACGAGTAAGAAACCTTTTCCCCTTATCTCTCATCACGGCAAGGCCAGACTTCTGGTGATCTTGGCCTCTTGACGGGTAGAGTTCAGAAGTGCTGCGTAGAAGACTGTGAGTGCGGTATAGCATCAGAGTTACACTCTTTCTTCGTCTGACGGCAGAGATGCCTTACTGCAGAACCTGAAAAAAGTCTACCACCAGGGGTCCAGGACAAAGGGTCCAGTTCCTGTTTCTCGACGGGCAGCAGAGTTTGGGAGACTCGTGTGTTTGGATCGGTGCTAAGCCTTACAAGTGGACCGAATCAAGCTCGACATCTTCAAGTACACGTTTCTAGGTTACACTACATTAATCTCCGCGCGCGAGTGCAAAGCTTGAGTCTGCGCTGGTGGTGTCTCTCGTCGCCGCCTCATTGGTCTCGCACGACGACCAGGCAGTATCCCTGGACGCTGGGCGAGCGTCCCCGAGTGCGGGAAAGCTGACGTCCTATCAAGCCGCACACTCTTCCCGCAGCTGAGAAACCTCCCGTCTCCAACCTTGTTGCTTTGGGCAGGTCAAGCCGGGCTGATCGATGGTTGCGAAAAGGCACCAGATGTACGTCAGCACTCTGTGCCTGAGAGTTCACGCGTCCCTTGCAGTGGCACAAAGTCAATCATTCAAGTTGAGTGTACCCTTCGTATCTGGAAAGACGGCCGTTATCAACAGAACAAAAGCCTGCAACACACAAGTCTTTGAAGATCAACCAAGTTCGTTTCTTATGGCGCATTAAGTACATGGCGTCGTCACGGAACTGCAGGCAAGACACTGATGCCCGGTTCTTCAGACGTTCGGCCTTTTGCCGGTCGAGAGTCGGCGTCTCACTCGCCATCGGTCAAGTTTCGCAAGTTTCGACGACAGCCTGGGGAACCCCGGAGAACGCACATTGTCCACGGCAGTTGTTCTGGTGTGGCGGGATGATACCGTGTGATGTGCGAGTGCGCAGCGCATCCCGGCCGAGATCATCTGTGCCAGAACGTGCGTGATCTCCGCGGTCTGGCTTGCAACGTTGCAGGGCACACAAGCTTAACCTTTTGAAAACGCCATCTCTAAGCGGTGGGGTCGAGGAAGTGGACAGACGGACGGACTGGTCGTAGCCGTGTGCTGGTGGTGTTGTGGTTTGATCGACTGAGGTAAGTCGACCAACTGGTCTTGGGTTGTTTCCCCTGGACATCCAACCAGCTCGCAGAGGGCGCTTGAATATTTAGTCGACACGCTCCTCAAGCGAAACACATGAAGTGCGGTTTGGGTTTGCATGCGCAGGTTGTCAGGAATCTAACAAATGGGACGAGATGGCTGCTCGTCGTCGGTCTCATGTGCCTCGTATGGGGAGGGCGCATGGCGAAGGGGTGGACATCTACTCGTGGCTGTCTCGTGTGTCTGGATGAGAGCTCTCATCTGCTTCTGTCGAGCGTGAGATTGTGTGTGTGCGTGGTGTTGACACAAGGCGATACACAGGACTTACGATACTTTCTGGCTCTGGGAGCAGCAAGACGACACCTTCCACTCTGACGGAGGGCTTGGACGTCTCTGCTAATGTAACCCGAAGGCTTCGACTGCAGTAGCTTTCGCTGAATCTCTTCCCGTGAATATTTTCATCCGTCGCAAGTTCGAATCGTCTGGAGCAAACTTCAGACTGAGGGTGAATGCTGGGAACCCCTCATCGACGAAGGCCTCTTTCTCTGAGCCTCCGGAAACGAGAGCATATATCCGCTCCAAGCCTCTGGCCTCGTACAAAGCAAGCATGTGATCACGGAGTTCCCGCAGGCTGTGGTGGGATGGGAAGGACTGCTGGAGTTGAACTTTGCGATATTTCCCAACGCGTATATTCCCCATTTGCTTGATTGTTACGACAGCGAAAGCAACTCTCGCACACATCATCCTCGAGCATAACCGCTCAGACAGCTTGAGACTACCACCGCTGCCTATAGCCAAGCACTGCCCGGGAGAAGCCGCAAAGCTTGAGCGCGGATGCCGCAGTCATTCCTTAAAATAAATTATTCAAATGAAGCCTAGGTATGAGGAGGAACGTCAACGAAGATCATTGACACTCTTGACGAAGCTGCCTCACGCTCGATAGTGGGTGACTCGGGGATCTCCTTTTCCTCAGAACGATCACTTGCAGCACATAGACAAAATAGATAGAAATGGGTTTCATTAGCATTGAGTACGTCTCAGTGAGGCCGACAGGTGGACTGTTTCTCGCGGTCTGTCTTGTCGTGGGATCCCCGTTGACTCTACGGTCCCGCCGTCGGTCTACGCAACCGGAAGACAGGCATGGCCGGCTTGGGAACAGAGCCCGAAGTCTATTAAACTAAGGGGTAAAGAGAGCAGAAACAGGTAAGCAAGACTCTCAAGTTTACATCAGGCAATAGGTGGTTCGAGGTTAATTATCTGTGTTTTTCTTTAAATAGCAGGTGGTCTGTACATATGATCTTGCTTGTTTCTCTGAGCCACGCCGTGTGGCTGTCTTCAAGGTGACTTGTCCGAGTTTACGATAACAACAACTAGCAATCCCACGATCCCATCGTGGCATCAGTACGCATAGTTCTCAGACAGTCGATCTGGTGCGCCATAAAGCCTAGATTGCACTCTGACTCCGAGCCTCTCATTCCAGCAGTGATCAACTTGATAATTTGGACGATCGACTACTGTGTAATTCCACAACTGCGTGCAGCCAACTCTCTCAAAGGGGCTCTCCGCCTGACGATTTACATTGACTGCTGATCGACCAGTGCCGCGGATAAGGTGATGGCGCAGCTCAAGTGACACCGTGATGCCGTGTGCTCCGGACGCGACAGGGGGTCACGATGTTACGCAGCCAATGATGTCGACGACGGCCTGCCAACCTCGCATTATGCGAGTTTTTCCGTCCGGGTGTCCCCAGCCAAAAGCCTCAACTTGGCTTTGCGGAGAAACCCAGAATAGCACCCCAGTCCGGGTTCACGGCAGTACGAGAGCCCCTCTAACCAGCTCATACCACCTCGCAAACCTGGCATTCCCGGCTTGTCGGCTTCCCTCTTTGCTCGCAAGGCAACATTTTAATCAATATGTTGTAATATGCTGTAATCAACGCCCCGTCAGACATAGTGGCCGAGTCCAAGCAGCGCCCAGCAGCGCCCAGCAACGGACAAGCTTCGCCTAGAAATGCTTCTCTGCCGGGACCACGTTCGTCCAGTCTTGGCAGGATCTGCTGGGAAAAGCCGGGAAGACGCCTGATGTGGTTCGTCACTCTCAAGGCTGCGATGGGAGAGTTCCACCAGACTACCACCTCTCTCCATCGGATCTTGAACCCTGGATGAGTGTTACCAATTTGAGCGCATCGACACTCACGTCGAGACGTCCTGCAGGCCCCTAGGAGTAAATTAGCTAGTTTGGAGGATAGAGGCCGTAGAGCGTAGATTGAGGGGCTCACAGCACCATCTCATGATAGTTCAACCTCGGTGACGGCCACGAAACACTTCGCAAGAGTCTATATAAGCTCTGTGAAGCTTCCCTCTGATAGCCAGTTTCTATCCTTCTCCCCTCATCCCAATCCTCACTTACCATTCTTTTCCTGGCTAGTCCATTCTCATTCTTTTCTTCAGATCATCTGAATCTTTCATTCTTTTCTCCGATTCTCTCTCTATCGTCCCGTCTTTACCGACACTACACGAAACCCTTTCTTTTCCCCATCTCTATATACCAACTCCCAAGTCCCATCATGTTGACCAAGGTTTCTGCCATCGCGGCCCTGGCGGCCGTCGCCCGCGCCCAACAGGTCTGCACCCTCAAGCCCGAGACCAAGCCGGCCCTCGCCTGGTCCAACTGCGCGGCCGGAGGCACCTGCACCAAGGTCAACGCCGCCGTCACCGTCGACGCCAACTGGCGTTGGACGCACACCACCAGCGGCAGCAGCAACTGCTACACGGGCAACAAGTGGGACACGTCCGTCTGCAAAACCGGCGAGGACTGCGCGTCCAAGTGCTGCGTCGACGGCGCCGACTACGAGGGCACCTACGGCGCCACCACCAAGGACGACGCGCTCAGCCTCAAGTTCGTCAAGGCGAGCGCCGAGAAGAACATTGGTTCCCGCATGTACCTCATGGACGGCGAGGAGAAGTACCAGATGTTCAAGCTGCTCGGCCAGGAGTTCACCTTTGACGTGGACGTTTCCGGTCTCGGTGTAAGCTATCTCACCTTGCCTCACCTTGCCTCACCTCGCCTCACCTCACCTCACCGGCAGCTACCACACACACACACACACAGACACACGATACTGACTCATCGAACCACAGTGCGGTCTGAACGGCGCCCTCTACTTCGTCTCCATGGACGCCGACGGCGGCCTCTCCAAGCACCCCAGCAACAAGGCCGGCGCAAAGTACGGCACCGGCTACTGCGACAGCCAGTGCCCTCGCGACCTCAAGTTCATCGACGGCAAGGCCAACGTCGAGGGCTGGGTGCCCTCGTCCAACGACCCCAACGCCGGCGTCGGCAACACGGGATCCTGCTGCTCCGAGATGGACATCTGGGAGGCCAACTCCATCTCGACGGCCTACACCCCCCACCCCTGCGAGACGGTCGGCCAGAAGAGCTGCTCCGGCGACGCCTGCGGAGGAACCTACAGCGCGACCCGCTACGCCGGCCAGTGCGACCCCGACGGCTGCGACTTCAACAGCTACCGCCTGGGCAACACGAGCTTCTACGGCAAGGGCGCCAAGTTCACCCTCGACACGTCCAAGAAGATGACCGTCGTCACCCAGTTCATCGAAAAGGCCGGCGCCCTGGCCGAGATCAAGCGCTTCTACGTCCAGGACGGCAAGGTTTTCCAGAACTCAAAGTCGGACGTTGCCGGTATCGAGGGCAACTCCATCACCCAGGACTTTTGCGCCGCGCAGAAGAAGGTCTTTGGCGACGACGACGTCTTCACTAAGAAGGGCGGCCTGGCTCAGATGGGCAAGGCCCTGGCTGACGGCATGGTTCTGGTCATGTCTATCTGGGACGACGTGAGTCCCCCCCCCCCCCATCCCCATACCCTAGTCCTATCTGCCCTTTTCCTTGTGCAGAATCGTGACTTGAAGAATGCTGACTCGGGACGCAAAGCACTACGCCAACATGCTCTGGCTCGACTCTACCTCCTACCCCGTCAACAAGACCGGCCTCGGAACTGGTCGCGGCACCTGCGGCACCGACTCTGGCGTTCCCGCCGACATCGAGGCCAAGAACCCCGACTCCACCGTCATCTTCTCCAACATCAAGGTTGGCCCTATCGGCTCTACCTTCAAGAGCGCCGGTGCTGCTGTAAGTTCTCAAGTCCTCTCTCGTCTTTGTTAGTTTCGGTTGGCTGACTGTTCGCCTGCAATAGTAATCTGGCAGCTACTTCTATCCAGGCTGCCCTGGGCTTTCCCGGTGGCGCTTGAAGCGAGAGGCTCCGACGACGACCCTTTTGCGGTCTCATCGTGACGTGTCCGTGGATCTTTCCTGGACAATCTGTTGTACATGATACTTCTTACCAGTGTACATAGACAGCATGGCTTGCGCCATTCTTCCTTGCGAGCGAATGCTAGTCTCCTTGAATACATGAATGAACTCACTGGGCTGCACTTGATTGTGATGTTGATGCTATATTTGAGATGAGTTTCATCTGGCTGGTCGATTGCCCGTGTGACGAACTTTCTGTGACATGACGACTCCATTACCAGAGGGAATGAGCACTTTGTTGCTGAGCTGTATATTACTCACGTCACATTGTTACCACGTCAATTAATTTCCAGCTGACTCAAGAGAATCATCAGACGCATGCATATTAAACATGAAGAACAACGCAGCACAAGAACACTAAAGTTGTCGTTGATTAAGGGGGCGTCCACATCACGATAGCCTTTCAGACTTCGCTCATGCCTACAACTTGAATCCATCAACGATTGAGCGTATCCGAGCGAATCCCAAAACTTGATAGTTGGGAATCACCCAAAGAAACTTGAAGAGGTGGAAGCTGGGCCCCTCTTCCTCGATTGCCGTTATAGGGCACTGCGTCCACTGGTAGTATGAGCTAGACAGTTCGGTATATGACCGAAGGGCTTGGGATGTGCTCGTAGGCGAGAAGCTACTGTAGCGCTGAATTTGTTTTTTCAATCCCTTTATTTCAGAGTACAAGTAGTCAGATCTTGAGACATAAGCTCGTTTAAGTCTCTCAGTATATCTAGATTAACTCGACTTACTGCGATAGTGAAGTACTCGTAACTACAATGTAGGCTTCTATTCAGTTTCCACCCTTCTTTTCAGAGTGTACCACTACTGACAACGACCTCCCCGGGTAAATTTATCAGCTGATTCCCTCAATATGTCATTGGGGGACTTGTAATTGTATCAGAGCCGAAAGGCTACAACGGCTTTGCGTTCGGTTCTCTGTAGTGGGTCGCTGAATTTTGGTATGACTGATGATGGTGATCTGGCCAAGGATGATGGAAATACGAAAGGTTCAGAGTCCTGCAATTGCTTTCAATGTCTACTTATATTCGTCATTGTGAGATATTCCTCGGCACCTGAGTCTCTGCGGTTGCCGACTCACTGAGCCCGTCTCGGGGCCTTTTACGATCCGAACCCTGCCAAGTCTTCATTCCGCCTCGACGGACATTCAGTCCGTTTGATAAACCATCTTGTATTATTAAATCGGAAGCAATCAGTTGCTTGAACCGCCTGATTACATATCAGTAAAAGGATAGAGCCAGTATATTTGTTGTCGAAAGTGTGTTTGGGAACCTTCTGGTGACACGGCACAGATTCATCCATCTTGCAGATATCAGAGCACCTCGTCCAAACTCTCCGCCACAACGAGGGCCAGTCTATGCCTCGTGTTACCTTGGCTGCTGTCAGTAGAGATGGTATGCTCTTTGCGTGCAACTAGCAACCAAATCTCGAGCATTCTGCCAGAGTTGAAAGATCCCAAAATCCTCACCGTGTTCAACGAAAAGAATGAAACCCAGTTTCGGCCGGCGAAGAGGTTCATCACTTTCAGGTGAGTGGTAATGGTAAGACGCAGTAAGATTGGTGATATCTGCTAACAAGCTGCATAGGCAGCTCACAACACACTCGAGGGGACTTGCTCAACCATTTATGCACCCCCCTTTTGCAAAGTATAATGAAATCAAGAAAGCGCCGTTCATTCAAAAGACAATTGTAGGTTTCTTAAAAAATGGGTTCCTCGACGTAAACTAGAGCGCGGTAGAGAGCAGCATTTCCGGCATTTCTTCTCTTCGAGCCAGGCGAGCAGTGGCTGTACGGACCAGGCCTAGAATGGGCGGAATTGATGGTAAGATACCCCTCCCCTCAGCTTCGCGAGAAATATGGCAGATCAAACCTTGGGTCGAAGCAATCAACGGAGACAAGAAACTGGGCGAGTACATGCAAAAGCACACCTCCGACCCTCTTTCCATCAAAGACATCGCCTTCCACCTCGAACAACGGGAAGACCAGCGGGCTCCCAAGGCCAAGTTTTGAACGCGCGTCGGTCCTGAGCTGCAAGAAAGTGAGAGCTCTTGGCCCGACCCCGTCGAGGACGACATTGGCGGCGGCGGCATCTACACCACCGTCACGGAACTGCTTAGGCTGTACCAGGGGTTCCTCCAGGGAAAGCTGTTGGAGCCAGAAACGATAGCGGAGATGGTGAAACCTCAGATGGAAACCCGAAAAGGTCTGGAGGGCCGAGAGGTGTTTGATGTTGGTGACTGCAATGCTACGTATAATACCGTCCCGAGCGACGCCACGGTTGACTTTGAACTGGGCGGTCTGCTGAACCTGGCTCCTGTGCCCGGAGGTCGTGCTTCGCAATTTCTCTTGTCCGGATATCCCAAGTGCTACTGGGTAAGGCCCTCTCACCTTTATGATAGCTTGATGATTCAGTTAGAAGCTAACCCTACATCGGTGGGTAGATGTCGCGAACGGGGTCGCCGGGGTGTATTTATCGCAGCTGGCGCCTACTGGAGACCAGAAGGCTGTAGAGCTGCTGGCGGAATTTCGAAAAGTCCGTGTACGCAGCGATTTGGAAGCCGTAGACTATCCTGTACTGTTCAGAATGCAAGTGCTGTCGCCATGCAGACACGTGATCGGCGGCCGAGTCACCAGTCGGTGAAGTTGTCACGGCATCGTCTCCCGGACACTCGCCATTGCCTCGGTTACTAGAGCTAGTTATTGCTTGCCTGGTTAACGCTTCCTTTGACATGACATTTCAGCACTGAGACCATCCATTCCATTTCTTGGTGACAGAGTGCCCCAGGGACCGAGACACGCCAAGACTCAAGTTGCTGGGACGAGCTTGTGATGTGTATACGGCGACCCAGACGATAAGTTGGATATTGCATCAGCCGATCAATAGAGACCTGACGGAAAGAAAGAAAAAACGCGTAAAAGACCGCCATTCGAAACCAGTTCATAACGAACTCTGGGAGGGTCCTGGCGTTGACCAATTCTTATTCTCGAGCACGGGCTGGAGTGTCTCGGCGCATCAAGGTATCCAAGCTAGACTCATCTCGGCGGGGGGTTCGAAATTGTTGGGTTTCGTGGCTTTATGACATCACATGAATCTTGCCTGGACGCGCCATGCATGTCTCAGGAATACCTGCCCGCCCGACATCGTATAAAGTCGGAGCAAGATTCCGGCTACACCTCGTGACGACGATCCCCTCCATCTGCACTCAACACCCCTTTACCAACAATACCCAGCACCATGGAGAGCATCAACTTCACCAACAGCTACGTCGTGACACAGGCTTCCACCGAAGTGGACTACATCGATTTTGGGTTCGAGGCGGCCGCCAACCTCCCCAACAACAAGACCAGCGAGGAGGCCATTGGCGGCTCGTCCAAGCAGGCCGTCGTTCACTACAAAGATACCGCGCTCGCTTCCGGGACGTACAAGGTTGTCAAGGGCGCGCATTTCCCAGAGGGCGCACTCGTGACGATCACTGGTAAGTGTCGTAAATCGGAGGTGGATGTTTTGCTGATGGCTGGGCCAGGAGGTGGACCGGACGACGGAGTCATCGAGGCCGTTGACAATACGGGCAACAAGGCTGTGTGGACGAGCGAACAAGAGTAGAGTGTTTCTTCAATAGCGTGACAATGGGGCCAGCTTGTGAAGTAACATGAGGCGTGTGGAAAAGCGTGCTGGGAGAATAGCGTATCAACGTCTGGCCCGAGACATGCGGTGATTGAGACACACTTTGTAATTCATTACTTGGAGGATTGATTGTCTGGATTGCAAGATCCTCTGTGAAGTAGTCGCCTCAGTATTGAGCATTCCCAATTCTTCATCATGTGCCATGTGCCCGACCTGACGCGAGTGTTAGTCTTCCAAGGTCTCTCACCATTCGGCGGGCCGCAGGTAATGGCCAGAGTTCATCTCTCACCTTGCCCAAGAAGCCTGCCTTTACCACGTGGCCTGGCCTCCAATGAGATCTCATGATAAGCCATACCTAATCGTTCCTCCACCGGCCGGCAGTAATGATCTCGGTCTTTCCATCTCAAGTCGGATGATGTGGCATGTCAAGCGCAGCAGGCCTTCCAATTGCCGGCCGAAAGGAAGACAGAGGACGAAGAAGAAGACCACCGCGCTGAAAGCAGTCCCCGTAAAGACCGTCCCGGCGTAGCAGAGCTGCAACGACTGCTTGACGGCGAAGAGTATGATGTGGAGCAACACGCCGGCTATTGTCGCGCCATCGGTCGAGGGACTCTGCCCCGAGTAGCGAACATGTCCTGCTTTGCTTTTGGTACTTGGATGTTGATTCATGTCTGTACAAGGCCTCGTGGAGGGTCTGGACATGGCGTTCAAAGTCTCTAGGTCAGGGGGTTAGTCATATGTTGTTGACGGACACAAGAACTGTATGAATTAAGCTACCAGTAGTAAGGTCCTAGGAATTGATGTTTTAGATATCTGACGAGTTATGGCCTTCGAGATTGGGTCGAAGTCTCAGGGCTCGTTTGTCGTGTCAAGGCAGAAAGGTAAATCAACAAAATGAGTGTTCAGGTTGTGGATAGTTCTTTCTTGATGTGTGTCATTTAGAGCCATCATATTTCGTCCATCCTTACGCACCCAACCCTGTCGATTTAAAGCTCAGAAAGAAGGCAAAGCAACGAACATGCTCCAAGAATAACGATGTGGCGCATGATCACAGAAATGGCAAGTGACAGGGGTCCAAGGCGCCCGGCTGACGCGCCCGTACTGGCGAACAAGATGTCAACGTGGCACAGCATACCGGGAACGCGTCTCACGTTCTCGCTGGCAGCGGCGGATTTATTGTAGATATGTATGGTTGTGTCACCTTCGGAAAAAGCAGCTGCGATGCGAGTGACTCTTTCTGGTGCGAAGTGGGCAAGTGTGCACATGCCATCAGGACCTTGTCTCTCGTCCACGTCGCGATGGTGGCTCACGATTGGGTGGCGAGCTGAGCCTTCGCCGGAGCGCGTCGCTTGATGTCGAACCCCTGCATAATCCTTGGAACCCAGAGGCGGGAGGTTCGTTTGAGCTTTGAGGCAGCCGACGCCACGTAGTCAGTCGTTGATGCGGAGGGTGATGCTTGTGATGGAATCGATGGCCATGGAGTTAGTTCAGGGGACATTTGGGTGCAACGGATTGAATTGTCGTCCCAAACCGCAGCGCTTATTGGAGGAATGGCCAGACGTAACAGTAAGAACACGTGAAAAACCTCTCGAACAAGAATAGTAACCAGGCGAAATATCTTCGTTGAATGACAATACCGTATGACCTGTTGACTGTTCTCGTTGAAGACTCTAACTTAGGCGCCTGCCTGTACACTGCCAGGGCAGCTGCAGGTAGCTAGCTACTGTGTAGGCTCGGCTTACGTCAGAGAGGTCAATCGGCATTATTGGGAAATTGATGAGTAAGCCAAGTAGCACATCCTTTGAAAACAAGGAACAAGACAAAGCAAGAGTGAGAAGGTAATTACTAGGTAATTAGGTAACAAACGAAAGGTTTCGACCAGGAGCATCCTGCTAAGTATTCTTTTTACTCCTTTCCTCCAATGCAAGACAACAAAGCATGAGGATTGAGCAGCTAAGTACCTATCCGTAGATGCAGCAGCAGCGACAGACAGCGACACCACTTCCTTGCAGTGCCTTGGCTGTGCATTCCCTGAAGCCTCCAAGTCAGTGGGTCGGGTCAGGTACAGGGGCCAGAGTGGAGCGGGCGGTGAATGCAGGACCCCTAAAAATATTCTTATCAGCCCCTCCTAAAGCTGCTTATCGCATCCCACTAAGCCACGCCTAGACGGTTTCGTCAAGTTCCCTGTCGTCACCAGGGAAATTTTCCCCTTGACATCAACAACGGCCTGGACTCCTCGCCGAAAAAAAAACAAAATCACACAAACACACACAACCAAAAAAGCCAAACCACCAATATCAGCCATGGATCAGAGAGGAAGAGGTTTCGGTCAGAAGCGTCGCCCTAACAGACGCGACCGTCGTGGCGATGCCTCGGGCAACGATTCTCCCAGATCTGGTGGCCATCACCACCGTGAGCAGCAACCTCAGCAGCCAGATGTCGCTCCCCAAAGCATCGCGCCGCCACTCACCGAAGCCGTTCCCGAGGACACACCGAGGTTCGCCGACATGGTCGGTGTACATCAGTCCTTGATTCAGGCCATTACCCTGGACCTCAAGTTCGATCACATGATGCCCGTCCAGGCCGCCACCCTTGAAGAGCTTCTGCCACCCAAGCGCAGCGATTGCCTCGTCCAGGCCAAGACCGGTACCGGAAAGACCATTGCCTTTCTCCTGCCGGCTATCCAAACTCTCCTTACCCAGAGGCGCGCCGGTGGCCCTGGCGTGTCCCTCCTCGTCATCTCTCCTACCCGCGAGCTGGCCATGCAGATCGCCAAAGAGGCACAGGGCCTCCTTCAGCGCCTTCCCCAGTACCGCGTCTGCGTAGCCATTGGCGGTACCAACAAGGACCGCGAGGAGAAGCAGATCCTCGCCGGTTGCGACATTCTCATCGCTACCCCTGGCCGCCTCATTGACCATTTGGCTAATGCGTACATCCACGATGCCTTCAGCAGCCTGAACACTCTCGTGCTCGACGAGGCCGACCGCCTTCTGGACATGGGCTTCATGCCCGCCCTCAAGGACATCGTCCGCGCCCTCCCCGACAAGACAAAGAGTGGCCGTCAAGGCATGCTGTTTTCCGCCACCATTGCTCCCCACGTCGAGCAGGTTGCCCACCTCGTCCTCTCCCCCGGGTACAAGTTCATCTCCACCATCCCGGCCGGCGAAGCCAACACCCACGAGCGCGTTCCTCAACAGTTGATCAAGGTTCCTACCTTTGCCGCTGTTGCACCTGCCATGGTCGGTGCCATTCGCCAGGAGGTTGCCTCCATTGATTCCTTCAAGGCCATCATCTTCGCTCCCACGGCTGCCCTGGCTGACTTTTACGGCGATGTCCTCGCCAACATTTCCGACTTGCCCGAGGCTTCCGTTCTTCACTCCCGCATCTCCCAAGGCAAGCGCACCAAGATCACCAACGACTACCGCAACGCCAAGTCTGGCATTCTCGTCGCCACGGACGTCATTGCCCGCGGTATGGACTTCCCCGGTGTGACCACTGTATTCCAGGTCGGTATCCCCGCCGACAAGGAGTCCTACATTCACCGTCTCGGCCGCACAGCCCGCGCCGGCGCCGAGGGTCGTGGAATCTTCATCGTCACCGAGCTCGAAGACTTCTTCCCCCGCTGGACCCTCAAGGAGATCAAGTTCGAACCCCGCACAGCCGATATTGCTTGCTCGGAGCAGGTCTACAACATTGCCGAGCAACGCATCGACGAGAGCCAAAAGGCCAAGATTTACCAGGCCTGGTTGGGCTACTACAAGAACTGGATGAAGCAGCTCAAGTGGGACAAGGAGGAGCTCGTCGCCCAGGGAAACACTTTTGCCCACGACGCACTCGCTTCCCCCGAGACGCCGCCCATTCAAAAGAGCACCGTCGGCAAGATGGGTCTGCGCGGCACCAGAGGACTCGTGGTCGTGGCCGATGCGCCCAAGGCCCGCCACGGACGCGGTGGCGGTGGTGGCGGCGGTGGAGGTGGAGGTGAGGGCCGCAGCGCCGGGTCTGGCGGCGGTGGCGGTCGCGGTGGAGGCGGTCGCGGAGGAGGCGGAGGCCGCGGGGGTGGGGGCGGACGCCGCGGTGGACGGTTCTAGATTCTGCATTTTTTACGAGTGCACTGTGCAGCTTTCCCTTACCACTTTTGAGCTGTTTTGCTACATCTTGATACCCTCATACACAAGTACGACGGGACGGGGATACATACATCTGGCATGGACGGACGGCGTTTCGGTATAGACGTGGGTTTCGGCATTGGGGTTCAGAAGAGAGAAATAAAAGATTGGCATACGAAGTCTGCGGGCAAGGGAGTCGCAGGTCCCAAGGATATCATCACAACACTTCTTCCCTTTGGTCCGTCCCAGTGATGTCTATTCAAGTGACGAGTGTCGGAATCGCTTTGGATAAATCACCGCTGTCGCCACAACGCCACAACGCCACAACGCCACGTAAGCAGCATATACAACAGTAGGCGCGTCACAGTCACTGTGTTCTCCAGGCTGGCTGCATTCACAGTCGTTACTTTCTTCTTTTTTCCCTTCCACAAGGTTCATACAAGGTATACGTAGATTACGCTGCTGTTGCGTCCGCCGTCGCTCTTGGGCGTGATAGGGTCCGCCTTCGGACAAATGCTCCTCCGAAACAATGCATTGCCGGCCAATAACCCCCTTTAAATTCAACCGCTCATCGCCGCCCCCCCCTTTTTTTTTTGGATAAAAATGCCCCATAGTCGCCGGCCCAAGCCTACTCCCATGCCATGTTTTTTATTTCGCCTAAAAGAGTCGAGGTATGTTGTGGTGCCGACCCTGAGCACTGGAAACCCCTTTACCAAACACCGACCATGCCGCCGTTCCGGTATCCTCCTTCTCTGTCGTCCCTTCTGCTGCTGTCGTATGGATTATTGCCACCTTGACCTGGCGGTTGTTGCTGTTGCCGCTCTCCCGTGGCGCTGTTATTATCCGCGCTGTTAGGTCCAGCCACAGGCCCTCCGATAGGACCGCCAACCGGTCGCATCCCTTCGTGCATCATCATGTTGTTGGCCATGTCAGGGTAGCCTTCTCGCGGGTGGCCGTATTGTTGCGGTGGGCCTTGATCGCTGTAGCCGCCGTCTCTGGGTCCCGTGCTTGCGCTGCCCGGACTCCAGGCGGTTTCGAATCCGGGCATTCCCATGGCTGCTGCCATGTCCGAGTTGCTTCTTGTCAGACCGAGAGGACTCATGAGGTCGACGCTGCGGGCGTCCATGTCCACACCCCCGAGGCCGCCCCCCATCTCCGATGAACTTAGATCAAGCCCGAGTCCCATGCTCTGCCCCATACTCTGCATGCCTTGAGCATGATGCATTGGCGGGTTGCCCAAGGCGAGCACCTGTTGTGCACCCCTATTGCTACTGTTGTTTTCCTCGTTTTCGTCAAAGACTTCGCCCACTACCGTTCCTCTCTGCTGACCCCACGAGTTTGACTCCATCACACCGGGTGGCTGGCCGTGGTGACCCATCATGGCCGCGGCGATGGTGCTCATGCCGGACATGGCAGGGCTGAGTTGTGTCCTCATGCTCCCGGGGTTCTCTCCAGCAGCCGCGAGGAGCTTCTCGGCAAACTGGGCCCGAGAGTTGTCGCTAGCGCTGAGGGTCCGTACGAAAAACTCGATCGGGTCCAGACTGGCCCCTTTTCTGCCGCTTCCCAATACGCCCATCTCGCCCGACGTAAAGTCCATTGCCGTCGAGAATCCCACGCTTTCGCATGCTCCCAAAACGTTGACGCACCAGGTTCCAATCTCGAAGATCTTCTCCATGATGCCCATGCCGTGAACCTCGACAGCTTTGCTCGGTAAACTGGCCAAAATGGAAGCCGTATCGCGGGCGACAGTCAGCGGGAAAGAGAAGCACATGCTGTTGCCTCCTCCCACGCTGCTCCCTGACGACACCCCTCCGCCAGACTCTGCCGGATTCGTCCAGCTCAAGAGACCCTGCCGCATCGACGACTGCCACACAATCAGCCTTAACCACTGCTGCGTGATTAACAAATCCGCCTTCTGAATGTCGGTCGGCTCCGGCGCGCCCGACTCTCGGCCGGCCGATGCTGCTCCGAATGAGCCGACGAATTGCTGTTGCTGCGCCGACGGGGAACCCCGTGCGTTCCGCGGTCGAAGAAACGCGGGAGGGAGGGAGAGAAGGTTTTGCAGAGCCAGGAATGTTGTCGCGCTGACGCGGGGATCGGACCCCTCGTTCCAAGCCGTCACGAACGATTCGTCGAGCGGTGTGTAGGATGAAACGAGTTGCAGAAACCCAGCATGAATGTCGGGCCCTTCGTAGGGATGTCGCGTCGTGGGTAGTGACGGCGTCCTCTTGAAGGTAATCGGCTTGTTGCGCAGGATCGCAAAGGATCTGTGTGTAGGTCGACAAGCGACGCATCAGCAAAGCTCAAGGATGCGGCAAACGCCTGTCCGAATACGCGGCTGAGGGAACTCACCTCTCCGTCACGAAAAGGATCCAAAAGACCCTCTGTCGGCACAGCGTCTCTTCGCGACTCAACCCGTAGTACGTCGAGTCATCCTGCAGTCCGAGATCCTGCGCGTTTGTCAACGCCTCTCGCAAGTAGTACCACGATTTCCGCGATTGGTTGATTTCAAAAAACGACGTGCTCAAGTAGAAGGACGAAATCACTGCAGACAAAGACAGGTCCTCGAGGAAGTCGTAAGTCTGCCTCGTGGAGATTGTCTCGTCGAGGAAGAATCGCCCTACGACCTCCCAGGACGTCGGTCCCGGTGCGCCTATGCTCTTGCCTGACATGTGCATGGACGTTAGGGCACACATGGCGTAGATGAGGTTCTTCTCGCTGGGCGTCATGTTGGGGCGGCTTATCGTCTCGCGGACGGCGGGCATGTATATAAGCGGCATGATGGGGTAGATGTGCTCGTAGTACAGTTCGACCAACTGGGGTATCAAGTTGAAGTAGTGACGTGTCCGTGGCCGCAGCTCGTCGCTCGAGAAGATGCCTCTGGGTTCTGGCACGTTACTGTGCGCCGGATTCGACGTGACGGCGGCCCAGAAGTTTGGCGGCGTCGATGCCGCGGACGCGTTGGACGAATGCTGTGATGCTACCTCACCCAGGTCGCTCCCGCTCATTCCGATGTCGACGCTGTCCACGTTCAGCGGCGGGCAGGCTGCTGATAAACGACGCCGAACATACTCTGTAGGGCTCTCAAGCGCATTTTCAGCGTTGAAGGGTCTCTGGGCCTGTTGCAATTGTTGTTGTTGCTGCTGCTGCTGCTGCTTTTGCGACGACTCTTTGGCGCGCAGCTCATTGATCACCCTGCCATGTCCACGTTTTGGACCTCTCTTCTTGGGGACATGATCGCGCTTGCAAGTGAGAGAGGCGTGCACGCACTGTTCACATGGAAACTTGCCATCGCAACGGATTCCTGCACAAAGTCAGCTGGTGTCCCTTTCGCCAAAAGGGAAGGGAAGTGGTGGCGGGTGAGAGACATGAGCGTTGAATGTGCTGGTTCTGGTGCTGGTGCTGGTGATGGCGCTGGTGATGGCAGTGATGACAACGACGTGCAACAGCAGCAGCTAAGGCGGGATGATACCATGAAATCGGCAGATGGACTGGCCCGGCGGCAGACTGCTGGGAAGAGGGAGGATCGCACGAAAGTTCATGAACGCGGCGGTTCGGGGAAGAGCAAATCAAGACTCGGGAGTAACAGCTGTGATTGCAACGGCGACAAGACGGAGAGATGGAGTGGAACACCGTACTTCTCCTTCGACAGTGATCGCATACTGTTCGTTTCGGCGCTGACTGTTGCTGCTGCTGGTGCTGAGAGAGGTGCTGATGGGCGCTGGCGGTGCTGCTCGCGCCTGGTGACTCGGCCTTGACCTCTGCAGAGCCCGCTCTGTTCGCAGCATTTCTCGCGGTTTCTGTGTCGTCCATCACTTGAGCATGACGCAACGAAAACAGAGAAAGGGTTCGAGGAGAAGATGCAGAGACAAGTCTTCTGTCACAGGGGTGCCGGGCTTCTAAAGATTTGAGCGAGAGATTTCGCGGTGGAGACGAGACGAGCTTTGGCGGCGGTGGTGGTCGTAGTGGTGGTGGTAGAAGCGAGGCAAAGGTCGAATCTGAAGAAGCCAAAGCGCCGTGCAGCCTGTTAAACAGCTCAGGACGGGTTCAAGGCAGAGCAGCGCAGAGCGGTTCACACAAGCCGTCGCAATACTTGTACGGTGTACGTAGTGTAAGGAAGCAGCGCAAAATCTCGACTCCAGGAAACCTAGACCCAGGCTCGCATCCCAGTCAGTCAGAAGCCAGTCCCGGTTCCCGAATCCACTCTGGTCTTCTCGTCTCAGCCCCTCATCAGCAAGGGAGCAAGCTAAGGTAAAGTAGGTATGGCGCCGAATGGATGGAAGCACGAGGCTAAGGCAAATCAGCTGTGTACTTGGTGGCTGTAGGTAGACTCCGAGCTGCTCGTAGGCAGGTTTGGCCTTCGTGGCTCATTCAGCTCTCGTGCGTGCGTGTGTGCCGTATGTGACTGTGAGCTGTGCCCAGCGCAAATGCGGGGAAGAGAGACTTGATGGCGAGAGAGAGAGAGAAGAAGAGAGGGGGAGAGGCGCAAATCGTGGGCGTGGAACACTGGGGAGGCGCTGGGCGAGTCAGCTGACGGGTTGCGATGGCCCTGTGATTTGGAGCTGTCCGGCAAGGTGTAGGGATGGCGACTTTGGAGATGGCGTCTCGTGCGGGGGAGGCGAAGGGAGGTTCGACATCGAGACCAATTAACTTCGGACGAGCTGCACTGCGCTTTAAAAGGGATCCCGTTGCTTTGAGGCGTCACGCAACTTCCTTAGCGGTCGTCTGGCAACTGTCGTGACGACATCTGGAACAGAGAGGGAGCTGTGTCGTCTGCTCTTTTGGACTCGACTCGTCCGGTCCGGGCCCGCTGCCGATGCATATCGCGGCAGCGGCACTATTGCGGCGTCTCTTCAAACGGCGCCATTCTCCTGGTCGTTTCCTCCTAGGCTGCACCGCAACCTCCTGAGAGATGCGTAGACGACCGGCCAGCGCAGTACTCCGTGGGCAAAAGATTCAGCAGCAAACCCACACGCTCCATGGCACGCTCCAAGCTCCTTGCTAGGAGCCATCGACAAATCCACCGTTATCCACTGAGTGCCGTCCAACGGATCCAACCGCGGGCGTGATCCCCGCCGTTTTGGGCCACAAGTGCGACTTTATGCTTCTGACTGTATATGGGCATCCCGGCCGGGCCTCGTCTCTGTTGCGACTGCCTCTTCACACGCTTGGCCAAACTTTGCTGAGCGTGCCACATTTCGATCTCTTCTTCCGGCAACGCTCCCGAGACCGTTGCATCGCCCGATAATGGCATCTGACCTGATAATGATTCAAAGGGCAACCGACCGTGACCTCAAGGACGATCGTTGCTTGCTTGCGAGAAGTCGCGGCTCATCCGTGCGCCGTGATCCAATACGTGTTTGTGGGCTTGTCATGATCGGTCGAACGTTCCGATCCCGACAATAGGGTCCGCAGCCGAGAACATCAATACTGTCGCCTTCATTCGTGCGCAGACGTTGTCGGCAGCTTGCATGAAGACATGCCTCGAATAGCCACGGGAGGATTCTTTGTGCCCGTACCAAAACCAGGCATGTTTGGAAGAAAGCATACTTGTAGGCGACCGCTTGTGTTACCTGATTGCCGTGCGATCAGATTCGTCAACCAACATGTTGGACATGGTTCGTATCACAGCAGTAGTCCGTGAGCTAAAATAGATGGGCAAGAAATTTGACGTGCAACACAACACCTAGTCGATCGGGGGCAAACACGGAACCGTGTCGTAGCAGCTTGGACGTGCAAAGATGCTACTCTGGTGTTTCTGAAATTGATGGGAGACGACGGCTGCTGATATCCAAGTCGGCCTTGATTGAACGAGCACCAGATGGCGATGCTGTGCGCTGGACGGGACTAGCCTGCTGTGAAGCTTGAGTTTGGGCGAGTGATACCGTCGCACCAGCCAATGACACAACATCACGGAGTCGGGACCGTATCGTTGGGAAAGGCATCCTTGGGCATCGAGGTCGAAGGAACAGCTTTCGGTGCGAGATATTTATCTTGTACGGAGTACGCAGACAACAGCCTTTTGTTGATTTTCCGATTTGATGCGACGTCGGCAGTCTTCCGCGCCGTTTGGACTCGCCGACATGTGCCTCCTGACGGCACAAGCCATATGCAGACGTGGTGGTGCAGAGGCTCGTTGTTTTGGCTAGGGATATTTTTGGACTCGCGGGGCTTCTATTCTCGTTGGGAGAGTTTGCTTCTGTCTGGAGCATGCCAATCCGATGGGGTCGAAGGCAATTTTTGCGATCTAAACGAAGACGATCGCGTTCGGCGATGAACGCAGTGCGATATTAACGTTTAATTGGCGATATTGAAACGTGTCGGCGATTCCTTGCCGTGGTGAAGAACTTGGTTCTCACATAGAGTGAAGTTCCGACAGGCGATCCTGTGCCGAAGGCACAGTAAGGCGGCCGGGATCTTTTTGCCTTGTAAGGCATGGACCTGAGTTCATTCAACTCCGTGGACAAAGTACCAGGTAGGGACGACAGGTCGCGCGTAAGGCAGTTACGTGTCGTAAGGCTTTATTCGCTCCTGCCCGGCATCTGCCGTACAGGATATTCCTTCCTCAGCATTTTTTCTGGGCCAGGAAGGCAGGAAGGAAGGCAACTTGCGGGAAGGGTCGCGGACTATCCATTTTCGGAAGGCACAATTTCGAAGTGGAGGTAAGCCGCGGACGCCTACTCAGTACGTTGCTTTCATTGAGGAACGGTCCGAATGCAAGTGACGATGGGCAGAAAATGGTGCGTTGTCCCTTTTAGTATACGCAGTATACACATAGGATATGCATACCAATGGTGCTTGCTTTTTCAGCAGGCTCATCAGTAGCTGCGGGCGTGTCATGTCAAGTGCATCTGACCTGGGTCACACGAAAGGTGAGGACAATTCCTTGCTTAATGTGCATTCTCTATCTTGATGCTTCGTGCATGTGTCGATACAAGAGTAAGATCCCAAACGCCAATGCTATATATGTAGCCAGTAACGTTGCGAGCTCCTCAACGCTGCTCACAACTCCTCCTTGAAGAAGTGCTCCTCGCTTCCCTCTTGCGGCTCGTCGTCTTTGCTGTTGGCAGCCTTACCATCCTCGCCCTTCTCTCTGCCGCCATCTCCACCCTTCTCGCCCGAGTGATCGACGGTGCCCCTGATTTCGCGCGGGTCTCCGTCTCCTGGCTGCTCAATAACCTCAAGTTTCCAGCCCTTGTCGCCGGCAATTTTCTCCAGCTCCGCTCTCATCTCCTCCACTAATTCGGGGCTGAGATCAAGCTTTTCCAGCTCCTCCTTGTTCAGAATCTTCATCTCACCGCCGTCAGCCTTGCTCTTTGCGCTGGCAATGATCTCCACGAGGGGTCCGTGGCCGCGTCCGGGAAGGTAGCTGCGAGGTGGTGCAAGCTTGGCCGGTGGCTGGCCTTCTTGGTCGGCGTCCGCGAGTACGTTGCGTGCGCCGACAATGACTCCGCCCACGTTGATGCCCTTCTGCGACTTGTCTTTTGTCTTGGGATCCTGCTGGCCCTGCTTCTGTATTTGCTGATCACCAGCCTTAGCGGCCGGCACCTCCGGCACCTCCGGCTGCCCCACCATAGCCTGCTGTGCCTCCAGCGTCTTCTGCCGGTGCCATTCGGCCTGCGCGCCGGCGCTGTCGTCAGATGGGAGGATGAGCTGACAGCTGATGGGGTTTGCCGTCGTCGCCTTTGGGGGCATGAAAACGTCGTCGACACAGAGGCGCGGAGTATTTACAACCATGAGATAGGCGCACGTTGTGACTTCTTTGATCCAGCCGATACGGTCGCCCTTCATGCCTGGAACACAGTGATACTGCACCTCGATCGTCCGGTCGCGGCCTGTCAAATCGCAGATGGTTCCGCTATCCATCCTTTGAACCAAATAACGCTGGTCACCCTTGATCTGCAGGTCCGTGTTCGCCGGAGCATCCCCCGACTTTGTCGTCGCTGGTTGTTGATCCGGCGACTTCCGCTGGCTGGGGGATTTCGTCGCCCTTCCCAAGACGTACTCGGCGGTATGGGGATCGCGGACAGGTGGCTGTCCGTTGGGCACCGTAGGTAGTGCGTGGAATTGAACGACCTCGCGGTTGTAGCAGAAGCTGTAGCTCCACCAGCCCGACATAAAGTACAGACAGCTGCCGTCTAGTTCGTTCAGCAGCTCCCAGCCATGCGCCGAAGCCTTGGCCAGCTCGCGTGCCTCCTCCTGCTTCGCGAGCTCCGTCGCCGTGTGATTCTCCGGGGTCTGAGGCTCAACAATTGGTATCGAGCATAGATATTTGGATGGAGCCATATTCATCAACTCGTATCGCTCAAAGATCTCGGGCCCGCGGCCGTTGTCGGCGTCGGTTGCTTCGCGGACATTCTGAGAGACGTCGGAGGGTGTCGAGAATTCGGCTGAGTATGTGGAATGAGGGTTCGCACGGTCGAGAAGGGCCTGCGCTTCGGTTTCTGAAATGAAAGATTCCGAAAAGACAATCTCGTACTGCGCGCTGGTCAGATCTTCTTCAACGATAAGCTCACCCCTGGGCTTCCGGGCGTACCTGGGGATATGCCACGAGGTCGTCGTGTATGCTGAAGCCAGTGTGACGGGCCCCGACAAGCTGGGTTGTCGCCAAGAGAATCAAATTGAGACGGCGCATCGTGCCGTGTGTTCGGTGGGATATCTCACATGTAGAGTGAGAAGGAGAGAGCGGTGGGAGGTTGATGTTGTTCGACACAATTCCCTAAGCTGCTTACTACGGGAGGTCGCAACGCGCATTGGCTCCGTCGTCGTACCTCACAGGTGTCATCAACGGGCAATGTGGCGCCAAGGCCATTAGCCGAGGTTCTGCCGACGCCGTCGGTGGATCGCCCCGTTGAGTTACAAACAAAGTGAGACGGCAATTTACAGGCAGCAACGCAGTGAAACGTGAGTCTTCTGAGAGAAACATACCTTCTAAACTCTATGATACATAGGAAAAGGATGTGTTAAAGCTTTTGATCCGTTTCACTCCCTCGCAAAAACTGGACCACTAGGCCAATACCAACAGCGCTGAAAAGAATCGAACTTCTCTGGCCTGTACTGAGTAAGCCACAGTGCCAGTAACACTCGCAACCCAATTTCTCGGCGAATCCCTGTCTTGATAGCCGATGTGGGGCCGCACCGCTCCCGTAGTGTGGGTTGCAACCCCGAAGATTGGCCGGAGCAGCCACCATGACAGCGCGGGAATCAACTGCTCAGTAACTGCAAGAGACTTTCGACTTTATAGACACGCAGTTGATCTTTGAAGTGGTTGTCTTTTTACTCGCTGGATCATCCATGTATTTTACATATATTTTTAATAGGCTCCGTAAGCTGCTGATCCATGTCCCGTGCCTGCGCTTCATTCCGGATCTGAAGAAGTGATTGTTGCACTGGCTTATCATCTCCCTATGTCGTACTGCCATTCATTGAGGTTATACTGGAGCCAGCTCATGCTTGTGTTTATGGTCGCTATATAGAACTCCGTGCTTAACGCTATCATCAACCGGGCAATCTCCTCGATGATCCCAGTACCTTCCTCCTCTAGGAGTCTTTTCCCTACAGCCTGCCCTCTCATATGTGCACTCTTGAAGATAGTCGGACTTTTATAGACTTCTCCAGACCGTACAGAAATCTGCCTTCCTCAATACGCGGGTATGAAGTTCAGGCTTTGGCGGTATTGCGTGCTTAAACTCATGTATCAGTTTATCTCATAAGACCTAGAGAGTACAGAAACTGCAATTATTGCCTTCTTTTTGTATCCTCCCCAGGGTGGTGAAATGTGTGACGGTGTGATAATGCGGCTGCGGATGGTGAATCTGGTGACCCAGACTGCGCATGTTCCTCAACAACGGAGCGCCTCGCAGAAAAGCCAGTGTGTGATCTTGCAGGTTGCGGCAATGTCGACTCTGACTTGGGAACATCCATCTCAGAGTCAGCTGCCGTTCCCGGAGAAACTGGTAGCATACTGCGGTACGGAGACGATTCCAGTTTTTTCAGTTGAGGGTCGGAAGGGCTGGAAGAAAACGGGCCATGGCTTGGATGCTGAGCGCCTGCCAAGTTTGTAGAGACACGAGTCATACTGAACCTTGGGTTCAAGTCCTCCTCTTCGCATAAGCTTCCCAGAAGCATCTTGTAGACGTCACCCATGGCATGTTCCGTATCGATCAAGTCACTAACCTAGTCATCAGTATTCGATTCCTTGCCAAACACGTGGGAAAAGGTGGAATCGGGTGAACTTACGGAAACCCCCAAGGTTTCAAATCGTCATCAAGTCGTTCGAGTCGCCCATCTGCTCTCATATTCCCGCCGAATTTAACAAATTGTATGGTGATGGGCCTTATCTCTGAAATGTCCGTTGGATCTTTCACATATCCCGACTCGGGCCAAGAGAGGTGTTTCAGGTTTTGGAATGTCAACATGAAATACTGGTCCAGGGCATACTCGTTGTTCATACCCTCCCAGACGCCATCTGTCAAAACAATAATGGTCTTTTTTCGAGGTTCAGACCTGCCCATCTTCGCTCTGGTGTATTCGTTGATGATTCGCTCCAACTCGGGTTGTATGTTGGTAAGGACTTTGACATCTGCCTTGGGCTTGGCTATATCCATGGCATCCATGAAGTTCTTGACTGTTTGCTTCGAGGATTCTTTAACAATGGCGCTGGGAGGGGTGTTCGGGTTTGTGAAATACATCTCCATCCCGTTATCGTCGTAGCCAAGCAATCTCCAAACGAGAACTTCAAGCACGTGGCAAACTTGCTCCCAGTGACTGGCCATAGTCGTTCCATTGTCAACCAGATACACCTAGAGAAAAGTGAGATACGCTTTCCAGAGGGAAATTGGTTTCCTTACAAGGTCTCGTTTGGCGAAAGCTTTCTCTAGCTTTGCATCGAGTGTAGCCAGTGTGTCGTTTGAAGCAGCCTTTCCTTTCACAGTTGTCTTCTGTGGGTTAATGAGCGACCAAAAGTTTCCCAAGTCGAATTTCCAGCTTTTTCCTTTCTTCTCGAGCTCCTGCCTCACATCCCAGACAGTGACCTTCTCTCGCACGTATGGTACCGATGTCAGACGAGGCCGTTTATGCGCCTCGGTCGCATCGGCATCATCCGCGGATATGGGGTTCGGAAGCTGTAAAGCAGCTTCAATTCTCGAAGAATGTTGTCTGCCTTCTGGGGAGTGCGTCGAGCCATATTCTGCATCGAAAGTTGATGATGGACGGCGAGCTTGCCCAATTGATCCGGGTCGACTTTGAGATCTCTGTGCTGTTGGTAAGATGTCTTCTTCCAGTAGGTCATGACGGCTCTTGAATTCCAAGTCAGCCACGGGTGGCGGTGGGATAGATCTTTGTGTACTGTGATCAGAATCGACGCGCTTGTATCCGATCTTGTGTTCGTATTTAAATTCGACTTCGTCGTTGATCTGAAGAAGTAAACCGCGCAGCTCGTCTGGAACCTTGGACGTCATTGATGTGGGCTCTTTGATTGTTTCTTCGAACCACTTGCAGACCTTCTTGACCGACCATCTATTCTTAACAGGCACGAGGACGTGAGCGTCGATCATGTCCAGGACGGCAACAGAGTAAGGGTCTGTTGCTCTCACAGCTTCTTTGAGATACTGATGCCAGTGTTTCACATTCGATAGAACGAGTCGTCCGTCGTGGAAGGCGTCTCCAATAGTACTTCTTGTTGGGTCGTGGATTTCTTGTCGGCGAAGAGCATCGTAAATCAAGACTCCCTGTGTCCCAAGAACCACATACGTAGCAGCAATAGAGAACACACAACCTAGTGACCAGACGTCGCTAGTCTGGTCAACCTCTGGTCTTGTCGATGCACTGCTCTCCCAGTAGGACGCTTTTTCTGGGGCGGCTAGGGAGCGAAAAGGGTCAGTAAAGGCTGATCAATGATCGCATCTGTCAAAGTTTTGAAATTCTTGACTACTTACCATAGGTTCTTGTTCCGCCCATTGTTCTCGCTCGCTGCAAACCAGATGACCCTCTCATTTTGATCAGCATACTCGCCTCCCCAGGATCGGCCAGCTTGAAATGATTCCTGACTTGAAGAATGTTCTCTGGCTTGATGTCTCCATGCCAGCTGCCGAGTTCCATATATCAGTATTGGACTTTATATTGAGGCGAAGGAGAATGAAGCCGGGGAATCAATCTTACGTCAAATACTCTTCCTCGTCTACTTGGACAGTGTGGATAGATTCAAGTGCGCTGGCGATCTCGGACATATTGTCCCAAAACCAGTAGATCTCCCTGGATGAGATGGGCGGCGACTGTTTTCGAATGGCCGTGTACAAGTCGAAATCTGCAAGCTCAAGCAAGATGTTGTAGACCTCTTGCTTTTCACCATTGCTATCCCGCTCGTAATTTTGAAACCAGCCAATGTATTGTATCATGCCCCCTCCACTCTTGAGACTGTTCAGCATACGTCTCTCGTTCGCGAAATACTGGTAGTTTTCGGGCTTGAA
This sequence comes from Colletotrichum lindemuthianum, assembly GCA_001693025.2. NCBI lineage: Eukaryota > Fungi > Ascomycota > Sordariomycetes > Glomerellales > Glomerellaceae > Colletotrichum > Colletotrichum lindemuthianum. The sequence goes on along the minus strand of MASP02000091.1, from coordinate 257,948 downwards.
TTGCTTTAGAGCGAGACGATAGTTCTGCAGGAAGTTTTGCCAGTCAGCGAGGCGTTCTGTGTTTGAGATGCTGCGTTGCTTACCATGCTCTGGTGCTGGACACCACCAAGCCCCTCAATGGATCTTTCGACTTGGATCGAAGAACGGTGGCTCTTAATGCCAGCTCCCACCATTTCTTCTGGCACCTCAATCGTGAACAAACTCGCCTTGTTGTCACTGGGGGCTTTGCCGTCCCGCCATGGCTGAATTTCGTCCTTCAGGGCAAATGGACTTATCGACTGTTGAAACTTGCGACGGATGCCCAAATCTAGCTTGATCGGGCACCAAGCGAATTGATGTTCCTCGAACAGGTCGAAGAAGTCTGGAATGATTGAAGGGGGGTCGATGTTGGCTTTGAGTCTGGATCGCTCGAGAGGCAGCTGGTCTGAAGTGATTCCGTTGTCGCGGAATTGATGAACCAAGGTCGGTGTGCCGACCTCAACTAAGGTGTAAAATATCGCAAGGTGCTTGTCGTAGTCTTCCTTGGACATGTCTGGAGGTCCGAGGTATTCCTTCATGTACGCGGTCCTGCCTAAGCGATCGAGATCGTCCCGGTAGTGTGTTGGACAGCTCGGAGAAGACCTCTTCAAAGCCTCTGTGACACGAGCCACCAGCACGTATTCCTGCCCAAGAACCGATGATCTCGTGTGCTGTTTTCGGAGTGCTTTGAACTCCTGCAGCGCGACCTCATGGTCATGGTGCCAGTCATATTGACGACCGTTGCTCATCTTTCGCTGAGATGAGCGTATGTTCGCGGATAAACGCTTGCGGCGAGTTGGCAGAAGTTGTGAAAGGGTGGCGATCTACACTGGCAGGAACATGGCTTTTTCTCTCACGTATGCGCTGAGAAGAAAAGGGGCGAGGGACCGAATTATTGAAAGAGCAGTTACAGCGTGAGATTGGAGAGAAAGCTGGGAGGCCGAGATACAAAATGAAGGGGGATGGGCAAGGTGATATTCTCGAGCGCAAAGAAGAAGGCTGCCTTGACCAGGCTGCCTCGGGGACAAGCTGCCTCGGGAACAAGCATGCAGCTAATCTTTTCTCAGCAGAAATGCTCGAACCGAACATCATTCGGCCATAGCTTCTTCAGCGGCCTTCATCTGCTTGCAACTGCTACGTCTCTTATCGAGCGATGTGGTAAGCTTGACTTTGCTCATGCTACTCCGTACACATCCAGATATATTATCAACCGTTAGTATTACTGAGGCTATCCTGATTACATGGCGTTCCTTCTATCTGCCAGGTTGCTTTGGTACTTGCCTGATTCATTGCGGAGGATGGTGATACAAGCGCCTGGTTGGGTTCAACTATTGGTTGGCTGAGTATGACTGCAGATTTGGAAGATTCAAGATGGGTGCTGGTGGGCTGTACACATTAGAATATCGCCCGGGAACTTGAAGCCTCATTCCGTACATTGGTCGCCTCAGCCATTCGCAACACAATTGAAGAATGCTAATGAGAGTTTACCTTGTTCTTCGGCTTTCTGTTCTCTTGTATACGTAGGTAAGCCTCGGAATCCCGTCAGTACGTGATGTCCCTTCGATCTAGAACCTCTCGTCATCAACAGATGTTCATTGGTGGCTCAGGCAAGGCCCTGTGCCCCCCACTGGTCATGGGGTTTGGGTGCCATCCGCATCAAAACATGGTCAGCCAGCCGGCCACTTGTTGTCTCTTCTCCTTCATTCGTTCATATGAGCACACCATCTAATGCAGGAGTGGCAGTAGTGTCCACCGACCCATAAAACAATCAGGCAAAGGGCCGCCTTCATGGCAGCCTGCCTCGGCATGCCCATATGTATTCTCATTGGCAGACTGCAATGCGAATCGATGGCGAACCACTTCTCCCTGCCTGCCATAAGAGCCGTCTTGATCCTCTTCCCTCATTTTGCTACTCTGCCTTGCCAACTGCCTTGCCAAGTATACACACACAACTCAGAAATTTGACTGGGAGCAGCAACTTCACTTTCCCATATCTAATTACGAACACGAGATTCTGCCTGACAGCCTGTTTGAACAATATACCTCGGTCTGAAGAAGTCAGGGGCACCATGTCAGGTGGCCGTTCTTTCACCTGGAACAGAGACACTATTCCTCAGATTGAGCGCACCGACTCATTCCCTCCACCGCCAAAAGGCTGGGTGAAGCAAGAGGTAAAGGCATACAATCTTCGGTGGGATCCACTGCGGAAATGGCTGGTAGAGCGCTTCAAGCAGCATGGTAGTGACAGAAAGGATTTCCTTCCGAAACAGGTTTGCTATTGATGTCCTCTGGAGAAGACAAGTGCAGAGTTTTGACTTTGTCCCAAGGCTTACCATGAAGACAAATACTTCTTCTACCTTCCAGAAAAGCTGAGTGAAGTGAGTCTGGCTTAGGATTCACCCAAGTTTTCTCCACACTGACTCCGAGGAAAAACAAGCATGATCTCAAGGCCATCGGCAACTTACGAGACAAAGACGAAAAGGATATTCGCCGACATGAGAGCCGGAGATCCCAATCGCCTGACACTCTCCCATCCAGTCGCCAACAATATAATATCGACTAATGGATTTGGTAGGGGTTGTGATTGGGAGCTGAGAAATATTTGAGGAGGTATTGGGTAATTTTGGAAATGTACGAGCAGACGAAGTGGTTAGGGGTACTTCAAACAGACTTGAACGCTGAAAAAAGTAGAAGAACTTGTGATCTGACTTCGCCACGGAGGGACAGGATGTGAGCTGGGGGTAAGCAGTGCCCTCCCAAGCTCAGCCCCAGTCACACTGCAGGACATGAGACTTCTTGGTTGGCTCTATGTCCGTTTCTGCCTGCATAGTACACCTTGTGCAACCCTTGGCGCCGGATTGTTTGATTAGTAGTTCCGCGGAAGGGAGGCTGTCTAGCACTGCCTCTCATTTCTTCCCTCTGCTGGATGTTGGATCTTATGCCTACTTCGTCGTCCTCCATATATAAGCAAGATGGATTCCAACATCCGACCGGATTTCACAGAGCCTCAATCACGAATATAACGGTTTCCATACTATTGGAATTTAGACGCCAACTTGTTTTAGCCAACTTCATGAAGTGGTCACAATGTCTTGCACCAGGTTCGCGCAATCTTATCGGGAGTTCCCCGACTACCCCTTCGCCTTGCTCGCAGCGCCCTCGTACGGCTCTGCCGGCCTTGATCAGTACGTGAGCAGATTTGTTGAGGATCGTAATCTGCTGTTCGCTCGCGAGAAAGACGGATTCCAGATTCCAGTGCGAGACATATCTGCGGGTGGAACTGTCAGCAAGGTCAACATACTCAATGACGCCAAACTTCGGGAGTTCCTGGCCGGTTACACACCGCTTGTGGAGTCTCAAACGGGGCTTGAGAACAAAGAAAACGAGCCCGCAACGTTCAAGAAAGACACAAGCTGCCGGTTCATGTGAGAATTCCTCTTGAAAGCTCGGAGAAGAGAAGATGCAATTAGACTGATAAGCATCAGCTTCTTCCCTACACCAAGTGCAGTTGGGCCACTAGAACTCAACTGCAGAATGCTCTTCAGGTTATTGACATACTACCAAGTCATGCCCCAGTTCCTAGACTTCCTGTACGTTTACGCTACAGAGAACGCCACCGACCAAGAGCTTCGTTTCGGCGCATTCAGAACGGACAGGGTTTTGTCCAACCCTGTGCCAGGCACAGCTATTCAGGAGCTCGGGCGGAGTGGCAGGAGATATCAACTATGCTTCAATCTCAAGACGGTGGGGTTCAAAAAAGACAAGACCTGGAAGATTCGACAGGCGGCCGTTCATCATCAGTTTGATCTCGGCGCCGCAACTCAAGTATGGATGATTGCCGATCCACATCTCGCATTCAAGGCCAGAATCGACGACCTGTACAATGCACATCGTGCCCACGATTCCAAATTCACCTCGTTAGAGAATAGTTTCAAGTCTTCGCTGGAAACACATATGACACTAGTCCAATGGCATCGTCAGAATGGAGATGGCATGTGCGATATCTGGAGGAACGGGCAGAAAAGCCGGTACGCATAGATTCATTACACACAAAAAGACGCAATTGACTAAACTCATAGCAGGAGCTGAGCATAACGCTAAAGGAAAAGCGTCACTACCAGTCGCTTGATCCTGGAACTCTGAGTGCAATACAAGCTTGGGAAGAGAGAACGAATCAGAGCATCATGGTCATGGAGTCCAACATCAAGATCATCACCTCATTACGGAGATTCTACAACGAGCTTGTGAATGACGAAGATTTCCCTCAACAAGAAAGGAAAGTGTGTCAACGGGCGGTGATGAGCTTCGCATTCCAACTCGACGAGCTGATCAGCGACACTCGAATGCACATTGATCGGGCAAATATACTGTCCAAGATTCTGGCAGACAGGAAAACGGTGGTGAGGACTCAGCTGATCCCCGTCGACGTTCAATGGTTCTTCTGGCTAACTGAAGAAACCCGTGACTGCAGCAAATCCAACATCTGCAGACTCAGACGGCTATGGAAGCCTCTAGGCTCTCAGCAAGCATGTATGATCAAGCCGACCGCAGCGCCATCGAAACGATAGCTGTGCGTATTGTGACGATAGTCACTCTGATCTATCTTCCTGCCACTTTTTCGAGCGTAAGGCTGGTACTCTCACATCTAAGACTACCGCTAACTGGATAACAGACGTTTTTCAGCACGGATATCATCAAGTACCAAGACGGAGAGCAGTTTTCGTCTCTGGCGCTCTTTCGCTTTCTTCAGGTCACATTGCCACTTATGTTTGTGACCTTCTTGGCTTCTGGAGTTTGGTTTTGGGTAGAGTGGAACAAGCGACTTCGGAGGTCAATGGAGACGAAAATTAAGCATCCTTATTCATTCAATGATTTCGATGAGAAATCTACAATGTTCCAGCCTAGAAGTCAGGGGTCATGAAGTATGTTATTGGAACCGGGATGGAATCTACAGTTGATGTATGACGTGTTATTTCCTTAATATTTATATAGACTGTCGAGAAGTATTGGGCCAACTGTATCTTTGTTGTACCACATGTTGTTTAATAGATTGAGGCTGCGACTGATCATGGTTGAAGATAACAAACCATTATACATGACTTTGTATATCCTGAAACCTTATCCATCCTCTAATAGAATATTGGTCCAGCGCGACGAGCTCGAGGGGCTTCAAACCCACTTGAAGATTCATACCAACATGGTTCTTGCGCAACACTGAGCATTTTTAGACATGACCTCCAATATAGCTCATGTGATGCGTTCCCCCCGTTGTATTCGTTAAGGTCGATCCTGGACCTCGGCGACCATGAGTGCCACATCATGCACATCGTCTTTGTTAGATGTCGAAGAGGCGTTTTTGATCACCCGTGGCTCGGTCTGGGGCAAAACTTGAAGGCCACAGAAAGTACGGTGACGATAACCAGATCAGTAACGATATGCAACGATATGCAACGAAAATCTTTGTGCCCAGTTTGTGATCGAACCCCTTACATCCTGCTTACAGGTAGATGGAGGTGAAATACAGAAATCACAACTGTATTTTGACTACTTACATACCCGAGTCGCACACTCTTGTTGGTTTTTGGTCAGGTGCTCAACATTTTCCCAAGGGCCGCTTCAAATGTATGCTATACGGCAAAATACACAGGCTGCTCTTTAGTATTGACTAGCGGGTATAAATATTGATGACTTTCCTCCCGCTTTACCTTTCCCTCTTCTTTGCCATGCTTTGCTATAATCTGCAACAACCATTTCTTCGCCTGACCGTGTCTTTTTGAAGTGTCAGAGAACCGTGACAATGAACGGTAATCCCATCATGCTCATTCTTCAAGTCATTTCTACCATCTTTATGGTCATCGTTTCAGCCCACAACGGCCCTGGTGCTATCTCTGACGTCGACTTCAAATGGGACGTCAATAACCCTCCCCTGTGGACCGTCCGTCCGGAGGAGCGAGAGACTTACCTCTCCAACAAGACGGCCTACCTCGAAAAGCGCGATGGTAACCCTTGCGAGAACAGAGACGGTCCCCCAAAGCTCTACCAAGAGTACCGAGAGGCCGAATGTCCCGCGAGGTGGCACATCCAGGAAGACGGCACTTGCAAGGACTGGGACAAGTTCTGGAACGACTGCAACACATTTTGCCAAGTTCGTGAGTAGACGCTTCTCTTGCTTTGCAATCTTGATACCTCTCGCTTTAACGGACGGATATTGACAACCCGATGTGTCTCGCAGGCACGTACTTCGAATGGGGCCAGGAACACCCTTTCCCCGGCTCCCAGTGCCACTCGGGCGTCAGATGCGGCATGACCAGCAGTGACTCCCTCAGCGTCGGCTGGAGCGTCGGGCTCTCGGCCAAGCTCGGGAAAATCCTCAAGGGCGCGATAAGCGGCGGCTACAGGCAAACACACAGCACCGCGTTCGGCCGGAACTGGGCCATCGGCATGAAGCCGGGCGAGTGCGGTTACTTTAGCTACATTCCCGTCCGGAAGGTGATCTGGTATGAGTTCTCCCGACATCACCAGTGTTCCGTTGCTTACAATTTCTTCTTTGTGTTCCGTCTAGCGGCACGCTGTCCGCAGCCGATGTGCACTGGAAGTGGCTGTCGGGCAGATACTGCGCCCACGATCCGGATTCTGTGCACCACACGGGGAACTACTGCGTCGATGAGCTGTGGACGCTTCAAGACAAGGAGAAGGAGAGGGAGGTTCCTGACGGCACCGTGATTTTCGTTTACACTGACTGCCTGACGCGGGAGCCGCTGCCCATGTCGAAGCAGGACCCGGCGTACTCGGCGCCTGGGGTGGCGCTTCACCCTAACGTGGTCAAGAACATGGCGTGGTAGTATGAATGGATGGTCTGCTGTGTGTTCTCTTTGGTCTATCGAGAACGAAGCTGCGGCGCAACCAGACAATCCAAGTGAAGGCAGGGTGCTTTTCTTGTGGGACCTGGCAAGTCTGCGGTATGCCTAGGATGAGAGAAAGTGTAGTCAAATTAAACGGCCTGTTCTCTGCGATAAGCATCATGAGCTTTTCCAACCTCTTCCGACGTTCTACAACATGTCGACGAGGAACCGATGTTTGTTCGTCATGGCGCGCGCTGGGACACTCATGTCGTGACACGAGCAGACAGAGTCAACCAACACTTACAAATATGACCATAGTCACACACAGTCGTTCTCTTCAACTCTTCACGAAAACAGCAAACAACTGGTTCCAGTCTTTGGTTTTCAACTACCTCAACCTAACCCCTCCTTAACCACCCGTGACCCTACAACCTTCCCCGCCACCAAGCAAACAAACCCCCTCCTTACGCCTTGAAGAAATCCAACACGGCATTCGCAAACTGCGTCGGGTCCTGCAGGGGAGCAAAGTGGCTCACGCCCTTGAGGATGGTCAACTTGCTGCCCTTGATCGCCGCGTTCAGCTTGCCGGGGACGTCCATGTTGACCGCCTCCTCGTGATCGCCGCCCGCAACCATGACCTTTGCGCCGTCAATCGTGCCCAGCTGCGCGTCCGTGTAGTGCGGCAGCGTGCCCTCCATCGTCGCGACCTTTGTGCCAAAGGCCGTGAAGTCCGCGCCGGGCTGCAGCTTCGCGTACTCGGTCTTGCAGCGCGCCACGAACTCCGAGTAGACCTTGGTGTCGGTGAAGGTGGCGTTGGTCTGGTCCGGGTTCGCCGAGGCGCCGTAGAGGAAGGCCCTGTTGATGGGCGCCGACATGGTCTTGTCCAGCAGGGCGGCGAGGGTGGTGATGCCGCCGTCGGACCAGCCCACCACGTCGTACGACTTGACGCCCGCGCCTTCGAGCAGGGCGTGGATGTCCTTGGCCATCTGCTCGTAGGTGAAGACGTCGGCGGCGTTGAAGGTGCTGCGGCCGTGGCCGCGGCGGTCGACGGCGATGACGTAGCGGCCCGCGGCGACGAGCTTCTGGATGACGGAGCCGAAGTAGGCCGAGTACCCGAGGCCGCCGTGGTCCATGACGATGGGCACGCCGCCGGCCTTTTCGTTGTACTTTTGGAACCACATCTTGATGCCGTTGATGGGCGTTGTGGTGGTGGAGATGGGGGAGGGGAGTTCGGGCGTCGGCGGGAGGGTGAGCCAGACGGGCGTGGTTTGGCGGACGGCCAGGCCCGAGACGGACGAGGTGAGGGCCGTGGCGGCGACGAGGGCGGTGAACTTCATGGTGTCAAGTGAGGTGGTGAAACAGGTTGAAAAAATGAAATGAATGTGTTGACTGGAGTGAGTGAGAGACAGGCAAGTGAGTGACTGTGAGTGAGTGACTGTGAATGAGTGACTGAGAGACGGGTGGTGAAGAGTGAGACTGTCAACCTGGAAACGCGAACTTAACAGGCGATTAAATAACAAAACGCATCCTCATCAAAATAGCCCACGTTCTAGAATTCCGTTTCTCTCTTCTCCCGTCACCCCGCGGACCCGAATGCCTGGACCACGTCTGCGCTACAATTTACCCTGTAAATTGATTATTCCCCCTTCCATGGCGGAGCCCCCAGTTTCTCAAAATAGGAAGATGTTGGGTCGACCCCTTTTTTGGCCGGGATCACGACTCAAGCGTATTCGAATAGAGTTTTCTCGCACACTTCGCCGACTCCGGTGTCCGTCATCCGGTGGCCGTGAGCCATAACCCGGCATTCTCGCTAAGAGTGAGAGATGACAATTGTCTCTTCAAGGCAGGAGGCTATACTCGATGCCGACTAGGCAATTGATGCTACCTGAAGTATGATAGAGTTTCTCTACGCGAGGTTTCCACCGCATTGGAAGCTATCCTACTCGAGGGACACCCAAGGAGAAATGGCTCTGGGACCAATCCGAGGCCGTTCCAACTTCCAGCCGTAGGGTTCTCACGTTGTCGGCTCCTCCCGACTGTTCGTCTGTTTGACGTCTTCGCCGACAGGGGTCGCCTTGCGCCTCTGACGTTTGGAGTTGACGGTTCTGGGGGCATAGCGCATAAGATTATCTGCTCCAACTCCACCAATAAGCCTCATTTCACTCTCTCGAGAACCGCGCTGAGCCTCAACGTGCGGAGTGACGGGGCTGCCGTTGGTCCGCCAAGTCCGAGAGCCGCTGGGGGACATAACGCCGAGTTGATAGTTCCGAGCGGCTGCGACGCCTTCGCTTACTTCGCAGAGAGCTGGGGGTCTGCCTTCACGACTTGTCAACTTGTCTTTGGTTGCAATGACAGAAGCAATGGTACGATTCCAGATGTCCAAGCCCGCTACTACGATGACGCAGAAACCAATGCACAGTTTGAACAATCTTCAAGAACAAATCTCCCCTAGCTGAGACCTGACGTCGGTCCATGCTCCACAACCTTTCCCTTGTCCAGGCGAATGAAGTAGTTGGCATCTTGAACTGCCTCAAGCCGATGAGCAATGGTGATGACGGTGCTCGTCGTCAATTCCTTCCGAAGCACCTCCTGGACCCTCGCCGCCGTCTCCTTGTCAATCGAGGCAGTCGCCTCATCCAGCACCACGATCGGGCTTCTTCTGAGAACAGCCCGGCCGATGCCGACGAGCTGACGCTGTCCCTGGCTCAAGTTCTTGCCGCCACCTTCGACTTGGAAGTACAGGTCCCATTCTGGCCCCAGAACACGCTCTAGGACAGAGACGCATTCGGTATCCGTGAATTGGTGCAGCGGGTCCAGGTTGTCCCTGAGAGTTCCCGGGAACAGGACCGGGTCCTGCGCGACGAAGCTGACTCTCTGTCTCCAGAGATGGACATCCACGTCTGACAGGTTGTACTCTCCAATGCGAATGGCGCCTTCGGACGGATGAATCGTTGCGAGAAGCGCTAGCGCCAGGGTGGACTTACCAGACCCTGTCCTGCCTAGCACCGCGCAAGTCGAGCCGCCAGGGATCGTGAAGGAGGCGTTCGAAAGCGAGGGGTCCAACTCAGCGGCGTACTTGAGTGTGACGTTGTCGAAACTGACGTCGTCGACGTGATGAGGCCAGTTCGTAGGAGGTTTGATTTCCCCACAGGGCTCCTCGGGAATATGCAGGAGTTCAATCACACGCTCGACTGACACAAAGTCCATCTGCAGAGTGCCGTACTGCTTGCAGAGGTTATGGGTTGCCTCGACGAACGAAGAGGCCGTCGTAAGAACGAACGCGGTCAAGCCCGGTGAAAGACCCTTGTAAAGAGCAAGTAACGTCAGAGCAAATGTGGACACGGCCGAGAGGGCGTCGAATCTGTACATGAGCCAGGCCTGCAGGCTCCAGTAGAAGTGGTCCATCTTTTGAAACGCGTCTGTGACGACAATGTTCATGTTCTGGAAGTGGTGTTGGGCCTTGAAGGCTCTGATAGTCGCCAGACCCTCCAGCAAGATGCCAAAGTTGGACATGAGCGGACTCAAGGAAACCATCTCCAGTCTTCGAAGGCTCTGCGACGTGGGCAGGAACCGCATAAAGATGTAGACGAACCAGAGAGTCATGCCGACGGAGAACACGAGAAACAGTGGGGTGACGGAGGCGATGACGACCATGCTTGAGAACCATGCAAGTGACCACCAGGCCACTTGTTGAAGGGGCGACATGATGCCGCCGTCAATCATGCCAATGTCAGAAACGAGGCGGTTCATCAGGCGCCCGACAGGAGTGACGTCGTAGAATCGAAAGGTGGCACGGCTGACTTTCTCAATGACCCTGCGAAAGAGGTTTTTGGCGGCCTTGTAGATCATGAGCAAAGCGAGGCCTTCAGAAACGGTGAATATGATGGCCTGGAAGATGGCGATACCAAGGTATACCAGTAACCAGGGGCGCAGGTCAGCATCTGGACTTGGCATCTGGTCGAATAGGTGCGACAAGTCGACGTCCGAGGGCGCGACCTTTCTGACAACCTCTTCGCGGTAGGCTTCGCCCCAGGCCTTGAGGAACCAGTAGTTGAACAAGCTCCCTAGCCGGAATAAACCAAAGACGAGAACGAGCGCGGCCCACCACTTGAGTTTGCCGGCTTTGATGTAGGTCCAATAAACCGAAAACATGACACCACCGTGCACGCGGTGCTCTTCTTCGATGAATTTGCTCGGAACGGCGGCGTTTTGCTGTACTTCGTCGACGACCTGCTCTTCTTCGTGATGCGCCGCCTCTTCGTCTTCGCGAAGGAACTTGGCAATCTCTGCAGTGGCCTCTTCTGAGGTGAGCACTTTGGCGGTGCCGTCGATGATTTCGACCATCTGATGGGCTAGATGAAGACAGAGGTCGACTCTGTGGGTGACGAGGACAACTGTGCGGCCCCCTACCAAGGATCCCTGGAACAGCTTTTTGACGATGGACTCGGCCGTGTTGTGGTCGAGTGCGGCCAGAGGGTCGTCGAGCAGCAGTACACGAGACTGGCTGTAAACGGCGCGAGCGAGAGCAACGCGCGCTCTCTGGCCGCCCGACAGCCCAATGCCGTTCTCACCCATGTCGGAGAGGTCGCCATGCTTGAAGTTGGCCAAGTCTGGAAGAAGAGCACAGGCATCCAGTACCTGGGTGTACCTAGCAGCGTCGTAGGGTGCCGAAAAGAGAATGTTGTCGCGGATGCTCATGTGCTGTAACCAAGGACTTTGAGCACAGTATCCTATGGGCTCGGTCGGAATGACGACGTGACCTGTCTGGCGGTCCAACTCTCCGAGAATGCTCTGCAGCAGAGCCGATTTGCCTGAGCCAACCTTGCCAAAGACGACGGTAAGCCCTTGGGGAAAGCTGAGATCAAGGTTCCTCAGCACAGCTCGATCGTAACCAGGCCAGGCAAAGCTAGCCTTGGTGAATTGGATGTCATTTGTGAGATGGTCAGCGTAGATGCCCTCCTTATCGGGCTCGCTCATGAACTCCTCGATACGGCCCACGGCGATGGATGCGTTTAGAACGACTGTGATGAGATTTGGCAGGTCCTTGAAGCTCGTTTCCAGCATCGCAAACAGTTGAAGCGCGGGGAAGGCGACGTCGACTGTGAGAGTTTCGCCAGCTACGAACGTGTAAGCGAAGAAGGTGGCAACTGGAAAAAGGGTTCCGGATGCGATGTTCAGCGTGGCAATGGCGATTCGGTACAGGCCGGTCACGATCCTGGTGTTGAGTTCGTGCTGTCTGGAGACCATGACGTTGTCGAGCCACTTGGATTGCCAGTCGTACCACCGAAGGTGTCGAATTCCCTCGACGAATTGGGATGTCGATTGCAGCCTAGCGTCTGTTGCGGCTCGGCGAATGCGCTCTTTCTTCACCATCTGAGCGATGAAGAAGGTGTTGATGACTTGGGTGACAATGACGCAAGCCATCCCCAATACGCACGACCATCCGAGAAGCTGCCATACCAGGACGAAGGAGAGAATGAATTGGAGTGGTTTCGTCACAAGCGTAGGGAACTCCCAAAATCGCTGAGCTACTTCGTATACATCGCTTCTCATGAGGTTGAGAATCTTGCCGGTCGTAGCAGGCTGCTTTTGCTGTGGGATAGGTCTGTACTTGGGGGAGCTCTTCGTACGAGGTCGAAACCAGGCCAAGACTCTGCGACAGCGACCGTGGGACTCATCGCCATCCACTTGAGTTGTGTCGCTATCTTCAGCATCATCGTCTACGTCGCTACCGCCGGGCATCTTCTCGGCGGCAGGTTGGCCAAAGTACTTGCGTGACAGCGTCTTGGCGTAGAGGGTCGTGATCATCTCGCCACGTGATCTCTCATAGCAGCGTCTGGAGAACCACAACTGGAAAACAGCGGCTTGGCATGCCACGAGACGCACAGCCAGGATAGCGATGGCGTAGAGGATGGACACCTCAATGTTGCGAGAACCGAGCTGGATGGACTGCAACAGCTGCTTCAGCAGGAGAGGGATGGATAGATTCGAGGCTATCTCTGCGATGCCTAGTAGAGACTGGATGATGAGGTCCATTCCATTGGCCGAGATGAGCTTGGTCATCATAGAGCCCCGAAGATCACGGAACAGTACATGAAGTCGGTCGTGCTGAAAGTCGAAGGGCAGCTGCCAGACGTCCTCGTTGTTGAGCTGCTTCTCGGAGCCTCTGGCAATCAGCGGCGCCATCCACGAGACTGACATGAATTTCCACAGGGTCAGGTTGTCTTCCGGACTGCGAAGCTCATAGGTCGGGTCAGAGGCGGAGATGCCGTCATCTCCAAGCCTAAGATCCCTCATGGGCATGGCAGCAATACCGATCAGGCCAGCAAAGCTAATCAAGGGATCAGCTAATGCCAGGATGGGTAACTTCTTTTGCCTCCTGTAGCTGAAAGCCGTGGAGACTATGCCACACGCAAAGATGCTGAGATGGAGGAAAAGCAAAGTCTTTGGTGTCTTCGACGGCCGGTCGATGGCAGTGATCATGACGGCGATCAGCCACGGAGCCAAGTCCGGAATGATCAATAAATCGTGAGGCGGCAAAACGGCCTCGTATACAGCTTTCGACAGACCAGCAGCTGCAACTACACTGAGATAGACAGTCCAAAAGGTCCATGGCTTGGTCTTTTGACGGTAGGCAGTTTCGCAATGACGAGATTCCTGGGCGAAGGAGTTGCACCAGGCCGGCCGGCGGCGGATCAGCGGGCGAACAACGACAAGGAACAGTAAAAACACGGCAATAGCAGCACCGACCAGATTGGTGAGCTGTAGGACTTGGGTTGCCTCGATCATAATGGCGACGGTCCAGGTGGCATCGCTCGAATAGCTTTGCGGAAAAGAATGCAGCAACGCCGAGGCCGACGTCGAGCTGCTTCCAAAGACATGCTGGATAGCGACGTATTTATCGACATGAATGGATCCTCTTCCACTCGAGGGCTGATCAGAAAACACATGCTGGAAGTTTGCGTCCAACCCCATGACGGAGATAGGTTTGGCAGCTGGGCAGCTACAGACGGACGATCTTATGGGCAAGGCGAGTTGAAACGTGTGGAACTAGTCGGCGGAAGCATCAAGTCGGCCAGCGGCGGGGTCATCAACCGCAAAGATTTGGTAGAACAGAGGATGGAAGATGGCCGAGCGGGAGCGGGTACGTGATCCGGCACACCGCTTCGCGTTACGCTGCATTGCTTTGCTCGGAATGGTACTCGCCAAGGTCCAGGGAGATGCCAGAGAGGAAGCTGTTAGCGAATCCTTCACCTGACCCTTCACGTGTTATCTCCGGTTAACAGCAGTGCCGCCTGTTTGGTGTATGTGACTGGACTGGATGGGGTCAATCGCGGACACTGCATCCGGCGATGGTTATTTCGAGAGTCGCACAAAGCAAGATGAGGCTCGAAGGCGAGCCTGCGAACAAACTTGATGTCTGTTTTCGGTCAAGATGGAATGAAGCAGTGCCTGGCGACGGACAGGAGGGGTTCGACTACCAGCCTCAGCAACCCTTCCGAAGTGACACCAACCACTGTCGGAGGGTACCCAGGTACTTTTAATTGTTTGCCGGCGTTTCGCCTGGCAGATGGTCACCAGTCACCTGATACTCTTACCTCATCAACCCCACCCCCGCCTGTCCGATAACATGCCCGAGCTCGCTTAGATAAGCGGACTGTAGATGGTCGGACCATCATTTTGCCGCTTGACCCATCCTACCTAGGTCCGAAGTTCATCCCGTCCGATCGTGACAGGCCGGGACGCCAAGAGGTCCATCCACGGATATGGGACCGTCGACTGAACGACGTTGTACGCATTTACGAGACGACCCATAATACGAACACGAATCCGATCACCCATGAACGATGTCCCGGCGAACACCAAGGATCTGCCCCCTTAAGCGTCGCGATTTCAATTCAACAACTCCTAGCGAGTGCTACGTACCGCACTGCGTACTTTACGAGACCAACTACCGGTGGAGCATATGCATCTATCGTCTAGTGGGTGACGAGTCTTCGAGTTCCAATTAAAGTGGGGGCGGGCACGGGTAGCGGTACGTAGTAGTCGTGAGCCATGGCCCTTTACGAATGTGGATGGGTCGGTCACATACATAAGACGAGGCCCTCGGCGGTTCGTCTGGAGGCGCGGGTGTCTTCAACGCCTCGACCCGCACCTTCTTCCCCCACAAGCAAACATGGCAAACATCACAGACGCTCTCGCGTCTTCGGGCGTCTTTGACGCCTACCTCTCCGAGCACTTGCCAGCTGCCACCGCCGGCGTGGTCTTCCTCGTCTTTGTGTGGTTGGCTCAGAGTTGGCTCAAGGTCGACCCGCTCGCCAATGTGCCAGTCATGGGGAAGGGTTGGCAGCTGTCCCGTCGCAAGCAGTTCGTCATGGGCAAAGGTGTCGACTTTTACACCGAGGGCTACAGGAAGGTTAGTAGGCCAGCTTCTTCCACCTCTTCATTGGGTTTGGAGGCTAACCTTGACATAGTTCAAGGACAGCATTTTCCGCGTCACGACGACGAGGTGTGAGTGCCTCATCGTGTCCACTATGGGTACAAGCCAGATTGATCTAACTTGTCCACAGCGAGCGACAGCATCTGCGTCCCTCCCAAGTACCTTCCTGAACTGAATAAGCTGCCCGACGATGTTCTCAGCTTCAACAAGGCCATTGAAGAGGTATTGTAAAGAGCATGCCGCTCTTGCAGTCGCCTGCTAACTGAAAAGTCTTTGCACGTCGAGTACACCAAGATGAAGACCGACAACGCCATCTTGGTTCACACCGTCAGAGCTTCCTTGACACCCGCCCTCCGTCAGTAGTCACCCCGCATCGCACCAACGCCCAACAGCGACTAACACCACCACTAGCCCGTCTTAATGCCAGCATCGCAGACGAAGTCGGAGAGTCCATGCGCATGGAACTCCCCCAGTCGAACGAATGGACCGCGGTCAACATCAACTCCAAGCTACTCCGTGTCGTCGCCATGGCCTCGGGCCGCATCTTCATCGGCCCGGAACTGTGCCGTGACGAGCGCTATCTCGATGCCTCCATCAACTACACCGTCGACCTCATGACCGCCGTCCACGTTGTCGGCTTCATGCCCGTCTGGCTGCGTCCGATACTTGCTCCCTTCCTCCCGCCCATCAAGAAGCTCAACCGCCGCATCAACGAGGCCGAGGCCGTCTTACGCCCCATCGTCACCGAACGCAGGAAGCTGTGCGAGAACCCGGACCACCAGCAGCCCGACGACATGCTCCAGTGGATTCTCAACGCCAAGGACAAGTTCGGAGTGCAGAGCGACCGCGACCTGGCCCAGCTCCAGTTGAATGTGAGCTTCGCCGCTATTCACACGACCTCCATGACCACCACCAACGCCCTGTACTGGCTCGCAGCCAAGCCCGATGTTGCCCCGATGCTGCGCGACGACGTCCAGCAGGCGCTCCTGGAGTCTGGCGGCCAGTTCACCAGCCCCGCTCTCCAAAACATGAAGAAGCTCGACAGTTTCCTCAAGGAGGTCCTTCGTTGCTCTCCTCTCGGTGCTGGTATGTTAACCTTTATTCGCTACAAGGAAACCTCAACTAACAGCATGTAAGCTTCCTTCCAGCGCAAGCTCCTCAAGGATGTTACGCTCCCCAACGGTCAGACCATTCCCGGAGGCCTCGTTATCGAAATACCCGCGAGCGGTGTGAACCTCGACAACGACATCTTCCCCAACGCGGAAGAATTCGACGCCCTCCGCTTCTACAAGCTGCGCCAGGCAAAGGTTGACGCCGAGTCCGGCACCAAGGCAGCAGAGGTCGTCGCCCAGAGCCAGTTTGTCAGCGTCGGTACCGCGCACCTCACATTCGGCTACGGCAAGCACGCGTGCCCGGGTCGCTTCTTCGCCGCGAACGAAATCAAGATGATCATGGCAAACCTTGTACTGAACTACGAGGTCAAGATGCCCGATGGTTTGACGGAAAGATATCCCCAATTGGTATTCGGTGGTAGCGTGAGTCAACCTGTATGCGCATTGTGAAACGCAGCTAACGCGACCCAGGCAATCCCCGATCCCAAGAAGTCCATCATGATTAGGAAACTCTGAACGGAACTCTTCTTGCTTTGACTTATTTCCCTTGATCACAGTTTTGTATAGCATACCATAGAGCGTTTGGGTCGCACAATGAGAGCATTTTATGATGATGAAGCACGCTCAGATGCATGTTCAGTGCTGCACAGGGGTATCTGCAATTTCCATATCGTCGACATCCATCTCCTCCATCAGACACTTCTTGGGCCACTCTATCCAGGACCTCCATTCCGCCTCAATCTCCTCGTCAATCATGAGCATGACGCCACGACTCCATCCCGCGCAGGCCCAATCCCCGCGCTCCGTCATCCTCGACAAGGCCGCGAAGTGCGCCAGGATGACCAGCGCGGTGGGATGCGCCCTGTCAACCATCTCGATGAAGAGCGCCGGCAGCGTCACGCACCACCCCCACACGCCGCCGACCTGGGCGCCCTCGCTCTTGACGAGCTGGTGCGAGCGGCGCAGGCTCTCGAGCGCGAGCACGCACACGGTCTGCTCGTTGATGACCTCGTTGAAGGTGGCGGGGACGTCGCGGGCGAGCGCGGTGACGAGGTCGAGGCGCTTCTGGAAGGGCGAGGCGGAGGCGGCGCCGCGGACGGCGGGGCTGATGCGCGGCTGGCGGAGGAGGGCGTCGAGGGGCCCGCCGCGCTGGCGCCACTCGTCGATGGGCTGGAAGTCGAGGATGCCCTTGACGCCGTGGAGGAAGCGGCAGGACTGGGCGACGTCGCCGAGGCCGACGGGGCGGTCGCGGATGAGGTGGGCGTGGGCGACGGGGTAGACGCTCACGATGAAGATGAGGGAGGCGAGGAAGAAGTAGGCCTCGCAGTTGGACTTGTCAATGTCGGCGAGGCGGGTGGCGAAGAAGCGCAGGGCGAGGTTCTGGTGGTGGACCGAGACGAGGTCCCAGCTGCGGCGCTCGCGGGGGTGGGAGTGGGCGTAGTGCAGGGCGGAGAGGGCGAGGAGGCCGTGCATGAGGAATTTCTGGGCGTTGTTTGTGTGAGTGGCCGTGTACGATGAAGATGGTTGTGGTTGCGGACGTACGTGTGAACAGGCCATTTCTGGGATGGCCGTTTGCCAAAGCTCTTGTGTGCAGGCGTCCTGTGGTAGGTCGATACATGCGCTGGTGCTGTAGTGGTGCATCAGACGCAGGCTCTGAAGCCAGTCCTCCGAGAAGTCCGGAGGGTCCGGGACGGAGGCGGCCGGGTGGGGTACCGGGTCCGGGGCAAACGGCGAAGTGAATGCACTCGCTGACGCATGTCAGCACTTAAAATTTCACATGCACAAATACACAGACCCCCCCAAAGAACTTGGCAAAACGGGAATTACGGGACCGCAGATGGCAGATCATCTTACCTGTCGCCGCCGGACTCAAACTTGCTTCACTCGGGGCGACACCACCGCCAGCAGCACCTCCCTGGGCAGTCGCATACTGACCCGAGGAGACGGTCGGCGGTGTCAACGGGGCGGTTATGGACGGGGGAGGGGCCGGAGCGTCGAGGAGGCTGCAGTGGGTGTTGTGGGCGACGCATCTGTGACACGGGCGGTTCTCGTCGCACTGTTGGTTTGGATTGCTCTGCTCAGCGTCGGAACTATAATTACCACGCGGCGTCTTTGTTCTCGGGCTTGGATACGTTCTACCGACGGGAAGTGGGATTTCACACACGAGGGCGACACGTTGCGGAAGATGGTTTCAATGGCGTACCTTTACGCGGCGGGCCTTGCACCGTTGACACCCGTTTCTCGATTTCTTGTGGCCCAGCCGCCGCGTGCGCTTTTCCATGGCGGAGAAGACGTCTTTGTGGATCGCGGCAGAGGACGCTGGGGGTGGAAGGCTCGCGAAGTGCGGGTTCGGGTTCGTATGTGGCGGGAGGAGAAGAGGGCTTTGTGAGAGTGGGAGTCTGGAGGCGATACTGTGCAGCTGCCAACAGGGTAATTATTGCGGGGGTTTACTGCGTAGGTAGGGGAAAAGGGGAAGGGAAGAAAGAGGAAGAAAGAGAATGCGAGATGGGGTCCTTTGCTTTGGGTGGGCTTCCATGTTGTGCCAATTAGCTGCCGGGGCATGTCCCCGAATACGGGACTGGCAGATTTGAATGCCAGACCAGGATTAGCGGTGCTTGTGTCGTTGCGGGGAAGGTCTCTAACAGTAGATGCTGCTGATCATGACTGGGATGTGGTGAAGAAGAACACGAAGACGAATGCGAGGATGGGATGACGGCTACTGCACTGAGACATTGGTCATGCCGATTGGTCATGTCGATGCGGTCATGAGTAGGTTGGAAGGGTGCGTTGTCTGGGAAGAAGAAAGGATGAATATGAATAGACCGGTCATGACCCAACATCGTTTCTCTTCTCCTCTTTGCCTCGATTCAACGATCCCTTGGCCTCGATTCAACGGTGAACGCAAGAGACTTTGCGTACGCGGCTCTCTTCCATCTCCCGAGGTCCATTGCACAGCGTCTCCCTGCGATGACTCGGCAGAGGGGTTCCATGCAGCAGGGGCGTCGACAGAGCTCGGCGCGGACCAAGGTGGCCGAAGATACATTTCCATCCCGACATGCACATCGCAGCGCATGAATTGCGAAAAACTAACCACAGCCGATGGTGCAGTGTGTGCTGACGCAGTTGGATAAGCTTGGCTGTTCGTCAATGGTGACGTGCCACGATGGGCTCTGAGATGCCCACCTGTCGGCAGCTAAAATAGCGTCGTCGGGCAAATGCAGAAAGTTCACTTGCGCGTCTAATGCGTACTGGCGAGAGCTGCATGCTGGCCTGCTATTCGGAGGAAATCCGCAACGGTCGGGGCCGTACGCTTGGCATTTGTTTCGCGGTAAGCATAACTGCCTCGTCACCAAGGTTTCCGCTCGCATCGTCGTATTCCGCACGCATGGCGTCGTGTTTGCTGCCTCTCGTCCGCCAGCTTCATGTGCTGATGCACGAGAAGTCGAGTCAGTCAACGTTCACCCGTGATTCTGGCAGCCGATAGACTTCCGCCAGTGGTGCTAGAAACTCTTCCAGGGGTCCTCGACCCCTAGCACGATGTCAGTAACTTCTTGCCGGCCGTCACTCCACTCCGGGCCGATGAACGCCGGATTTCCGGGTCCTCTAGTACAAATGGCCCCACTTATATCTGATGCCCGAAATCCGATATCCCGGCAGCATCGTCAAGCAGCAGCGCTTCCCTTGAGTAAGCACTGATCGATCACCTTCTGTTTATTCTTCAACCTGCACAACTACAATCCCCGGCAATACATTGAGCAAGCGGCCACGGTACCTTGTCGTGTTCGTGGCAGACACGGACGAGTGTGTGCCTGCCGACGGGGCGAGTCGTTCCTGGTCGAATCCTTCTTCAATGCGTAGATTGCTCCTTCTCCAACTTGACTATCATCCATCGTTTCTGCTCGAAGCTCTTTAAAAGCTTCTCTTCATCTCCTTTCGTCGTCATCTCTCTCGTCCATCATCGCCACTGTTGTCCATCATCACCACTGTGACGAACAGCCGTGCTCGAGTTGCCCTATGGACTCGGCAAAACCTCGATATCGGGCGTTTGGTAGACCTGCCAGTTGTCTGAGGCCTTCGGGTTCCCAAACGGCTTCAGTGCCGCGATTCGCATTCTGTGACGGTCAGAAACGCGGTCGGTCGCGGAAAGACGCCGAGGATTAGAAATGACGTACTTGTACCTGCCAGGCTTGATGCGGGACCCGTCGGCCAGCTTCCCGAGCCACCACGACTCGTAGGGAGAGTCGCGGGGCTGGTACTGCAGCGGGTAGGAGAAGGTGTTGTTGGGGTCGTAGGTGGCCGGGTCGAGGACGGGGTAGTCGGCGTTGTTGTAGACGTCGTAGGCGGCGACGGAGCCGACGTACTTGTTCTGGCCTGCGACGGGAGGGTAGGTCCATTCGCGTTCTTGGTAGGATGGTTCGTAGATCTGGCGAGGGTCAGGATGGATAGGTGCGAAAGACGAGGAACATGGACGATGATGGGCGAGAAAAGGTGATGGGTAATGGCAACGCAGGGAAGAGACAAAGATGGCACATCATGGTGCAAAACAAGAACCACTTACATCCCAACGCAGCTCGCGAGTGCCCCACGTCAGAGCAACTTGAAGTCGGACAAAGTCCTGGGCGTCGAGAGACAGGTCAAAGGTGAAGCTGTCAAGACGTCAGCCCTTCTTCGTCCCCGAAAGTGTCGGAAATATTGCCTGCTCACCTTGACTTCTCCTCAATCAGGGTCCTGTTGACACCCGACGCGACGCGCGGATATCCCATCGACGTGTAAAACATGTCCGAAATCTCGTGCTTGATACTTCCACCAATACCTAATCCCCCAGTCAAAAGTCAGCCTACATCCACCCATCCCTCGCTCTCATGGCGCATCCATCTTACCATAGTACGGCACAGAGAGCACGTCTCCATTACTCGCGCGGATCAGAATCTTGCCGCTCCAGATGGGCAGCCTCGTCGCGTTCAACCCGGGCGGTACACCAAACGAGAACTTTGCCGTCCTCGTCTCCCCCGCGCCGACCTTGAACACACCACTCGGCAGACTCACGACGGCGGGGATCTTGAAGGGCTCGATCTCGACGAAGTCCTTGATGCGCGGCACGCCAATCAGGTCCGGGTTGGCGGCCTCCTCGGCCGTCCAGTAGGACTCGAAACCGCCGGCGTCCTGCACCTCGAAGCTGTACTCGAGTTCCGCGGCGCCCGTGTTGGAAATTTCCACCTCGTGGTACCGCGAGAAGTGGTGCGTGTCGTTGAGCGCAAACTTGGTCTCGCCGGAAAGCTGCGACGTGGCGTTGACAACGGCCAGGGCGTCGACGAGGCCGCTGCCGACCTGCATCGGCGGCGCCCAGAAGCCAAAGTCGCGCGTGGTTCCGACTGACCACGGGAGGGCCCGGCCCGAGGCGCGGATGCGGTCGTGCAGCGTCGTCGCGAAACCCGCGCCGTGGACGGAGCGGCCGCCGTGCGCCGAGATGTAGAGCGCCGCGACGCCGGCGACGTACGGGCAGGCCATGGACGTTCCCGAGGCATCGCGGTAGCGTCCGCCCGTGTACGAGGAGAGAATGCGGCCGCCGGGGGCTGTGATGTCCGGCTTGAGTTCGAGGTCGAAGGTGCCTTTTCCCACCCCCCATCGTCAGTTATATCCCAGCATCTCGGATGAAAAGAAACGCATGTCGACTTACCTCCCCAGGACGTAAAGACAGAAGGCTTTCCGCCGCCAGAGTTGTGCATGCCGACGTAGTTATGCTCCTGGTCCAGCGAAAAGTCCGCCGTCACGTTCCCCCCCGCAATCACCGTCTTCACGATAGCCTCACCCGCATCCTTGGACAGCAACCCCCACCTGCTCTGCGCCCACCCGCGCCCAGAGTGTCCCAGAACCGGCCTGTCCGTCAGATAGAACAGCATAAACGCCGCCCCGCGCTCCTGCACCCAGCGCTGGCGCTCCCAGTCCTCGCACCCCTCGTCGAACCGCACGAGCGGAATCTGACCCGTAAAGTTCAGCCCCTCCGCCAGCGGCTCGCACGCGTCGTTCTCGACATTGATGCTCAGCGTCACGGGAACAATCGGCCACCCGACAATGTCGGCGGGGAACTGCTCCTCGGCGGGCCTGTAGCCGAGAACGCTGCGGTTGGAAACGCCGTCGAGGGCGAAGGTGGCGGCGAACTGGCGCGCGGAGACGAAGGAGGCGTCCGCGGACCCGACGGCGAGAACGTGGCGTCCCGCGGCGCCGCTGCTGGCGAAGAAGGGCCCCACGTCGCCCGAGTTGCCGGCGGCGATGGTCACGACGACGCCCTGCTGGACGATGCGGTCCGCGACCAGCGCCCAGGCGTTGTTGGACCAGCCGCCGGTGGATCCGACCGAGGCCGTGATGATGTCGACGCCGTCGTCGAAGGCGCGGAGGAAAGCCTCGATGAGGACTTCTTCGCCGGTGCCCTCCTGTGATGTGTTTGTGTCAGAGGGTGAAGTTAAGCGAGGAGAAGAGGGGGGTAGGGAGAGGGAGAGAAAACGTGTGTATGTGTGAGGGGAAGAGGGAGAGAGTGTGTATGAGAGAGAGAGAGAGAGAGAGATGGAATAGGAGAGGGCCTAGGAGGAAGGGGATGGACTCACGTTGGGACCAAAGACTTTGTAAGAGTAGAGCGTCGCTTCTGGGGCCACGCCGGTGAGGTCTGCGGATTTGCCAGCAATGATGCCCGCGACGTGGGTGCCGTGGCCAGCTTGGTCCATCGGATCGTCGTCGGGCTGACGTTTTTCCCCGGGGAAGGGCCAGTAGTCTGATGCATATCAGCTGATGTTCGAGCATGCCACCGACGATGACGACGATGGCTGTCTGCGAGAACGTGAAGCACGAGGCAGAGGAAACCTACTATCATCACCAACAAAGTCATAACCACCCGCAACCTTGCACCCCTCTCCGAAACATCCTCCCAGCTACTTCCATCAGCATCTCGCCCATCACCCAACAGAAGCAGACGTGAACTCACAGCAGGATGCGTATACTCCGTCCCCGTGTCAACAACACCAACCTTGACTCCCTCGCCGAGAATCCCCTGCTCGTGCAACTTGTCGACGCCCGTCATCCAGTGAATCGAGTAATTCAACCCCGCCGCGCCCTCGCTGTACGACTCGCCCGCGACAATCGGCGCGAGCGGGATGCGCGTGGACCGCCACGCCTTGACGACGGGCACCAGCGCCTCCAGCGAGTCCGTGTTCTCCGTCTCCGACTCGACGGCGATGCCGCTGAACACGAGCGAGTCGAACACCTTGAGCACCCTGCCTCCCTTGGTTTCGATTTCCCTCACGATGGCGTTCTTGTCTGCGCCCTACGTGTGTGTGGAGTTGTCAGATCCCTCCGCCTGGGAGCAACCAGATAACGGGGGGGTTGGAGGGAAAGACAATCCGTCTCACCTGTTCGAGTTCGAGAATAAACTTGTTCGTTTCAACGACCGTCGCGTCGGACGGGCCAACATCGTCAACGGCACGACGAGAAATCCTGGCCGCGCCGGTTCCGGCCAACACGAGGGCGGAAACGAGGGCGTTGACGACGCGCATGGTTTCCGGGCTAGTTGTATTAAACGAACGACTGGACAGAAAGTATGGGGATGCCCTTACATCTATCTCCCTTCATCAAGACGCTAGCTCGCTGGGAAACGAGACGCTCTTTATGCCAACATCCATCCGTCTCGCAGACAAGTCCCCATCGTCGCGTGGTGCCATCTCCCTCCTCGTATTCCAACATCGCGAAACCTCCCCCCTTGCCACCACGTCCCATTCCGGCAGTCTTCGGACGCACATCTCCACCCCTCCACCACCGAGGCAACATCACCGTCGGCAGGCCAAGCAACTCTCGCTGGCCCTGCAGCCCGCCTACCCAAAATCCCACCGAACCGCGGTGCAGCGACCTGCCGTCTTGAGCCTGGTCCGCCTCGACTGCATTTCAAGATGCATGTCTCCTCAGATAAGGGGTGCAGCAATCTCTGGCGCTAAAACAGAGTGCAGCTTCGTATTCGAACGACGACTTTGGAGCGGTGGGATGAACGCTGGTGGAATGGGGGAAAGGACCCAGCGAGCGTCAAGAAGCAACAAAAGCGAATAAACAAGTCCCTACTATCACGTAACAGATCACGAGGGCAAGCCAAGGCAAGTTCCATGCTTGCTTCTCGAAGAGGGGAATGTCGTGCGGGTGCCAGGGGTCCTGGGACCTTGCAGCTCTTGGTGTCTTGGCGGGCCATCTTCTGCCCCGGCCCTCTTCTGTAGCTGTAGCTGAGATACCGTCTGCTGCTTATTGCTCACGGGTTGGATGACTCCGTTGCTTGGCGGTATCGATCACGAGGATGCCAGACGCATCAAGGTCAAACAAAGCTGAGGTCCGATCCACCTGGGTACAGCACATCTCACATAACTCGTGATTAGATTGAAATTGAATAAAGACATAGCGTGAGTCTAATCTAAATGTTATCCATGACCGTTGTGTTGCCGTCAAGATAGTTCGCCTCCCTATTTGGGTATGTGTCGAAGAGATTCAGAAAAAACATACAAGGGACGTCGGGGGGGAGCTCATCATCTTGTGTGAACCCCTCTTCCTCTCCGCCCAATCGCTCTCCTGGAGTCATCTTCCCCCTCCTCCCTGTGATATAATGCTCGCAGTCCGTGGGGCCATAAACGAACGCCCTTTCCCTGTATATATAAAAAGTTATACATCATTATACAACCAAAAACAAACAGGCTCCATGAAAGTGAGAGAACCGGCCCTGACCCATCATGATGTGACAAGGATGGTCTTTGTCGCCAACCCTGGGGTATTTTGAAATTCGCAACCGCTCTCTTCTTTACGGCTTCGACACCTGCTCCTTTCTGAAGAACTTGAAGAAGAGGATGGGGATCACCAGCTGGAAGCCCAGGCAGATCCAGAACCACCAACTCGTCACGCCGGGCATGAGACCCTGCGAGAAATCGGGGAACGTCGTGTTGGGCGACAGCGCGTTGGGGGACGTCGCGCGCGCCAGCATCGTGAAGGCACTGCCAATGATTTGCGCACCAATGAGCACCGCCAGCACGTGCTGACGAGTCAACGTGGCGAGCAGCATCATACCCAGACCGACACCCTGGATGTTGTCCAGGAGGCCGAGCCAGAGCCATAGGCAGCGAGAGAGAATGGCAGAGCCGACCGGTCCGCCAGCCCAGGGAAGGTACATGCCCATGCTGCTGGTACCCCAGAGCATTTGCGCCCAGCGAGGAGCGCAGAGTCCGATGGCGAAGATGGGCACCAGCCACGTGTGGCTCTCAGAGAAGTAGGAAAAGACGTAGAGGATGATGGACCAGAGGACGACAAAGAAGCCCAGTGCCATGAGCACAACACCCCAGCCGGGAATCCACTGGGATGCAAAGAGGAAACCCCAGTTACGACCGTAAGGAGCAGATAGCCAGTAGTTCTGGATAATGATCATGATAAAGAAGACAGGAACCAGTTTGCGGCGGATAAGCGAGATGTAGAAGCCAGGGATGTTGTCAGGCGCCTGGCGGTAGTAGTCGGGCAGTCCAAAGAAGAGGATAGCACCAATAGCCCAGAACATGATGGCGACGGGAATGCAAATGACGAGGGCCAAGGGAATGCTGGTGCCGTTGATGAAAGCCATGGGGGATGTCTCCGGGGTGTGTGCCATCGATCCCCACCACCAGAGCATCAAAGAGTAGACCTGGGCGATACCGGCGACGGCCAGGGCACGCATGATCCATTGCTTCGTGGGAGCTCCACCCTCATCACCAAAGTTGAGCGCAAAGGACAGGGCACCGGCACTGGCGCCAGCCGCGTACACAGCCGTAGCGGCGTCTTGCATGCCGGCGCTGACCTGCCAGGGAGACAGGAGAGGGGAAATACCGAGAAGCAAGAAGGCGAGGCCGAAGAAGATCCAGGGAAGCGACAGAGCGTAGACGGCCTTGGTGAGGCGGACCAGGACCCACCACAGGACGGACGTGACGAGGTACGTGGCGGCGACAATGTACAGCTTGAGTGGCGTCTGGTTCGTGTCACCCGTAAGGAGGACGATCTGGTACGAGTTGACCGAGATGATCTGGCCGAAAGCGAGGAAGAAGGCATAGACTGGCCAATCACCGATGCGGATGGAGAGAATCCTAGACTTTTGTTAGTATCAGTGATGATGGACCGGCGGAGGATGAAACTTACTTCTTGAGACCGCCGGGCGCGTGGTAGTTGTCACCCAAGAGGAACTCGTCGTCGACGGGGCTGTCATCGTAGCGAGAGGCACCGGTGAGTCCACTGGGTGTACGGCTACGGCCACGCTCTCCGTCGAACTTGGCACCGAGACCATTGCTGGAGCCGGGTCGGCTAGGCGCGGGGCTTCTCGAACGGCTGTGATCTCTGCGGCCGAGCTTGGCGTCTCGGTATCTGGCAAACCACTTCTTCTCGCTCTTCTGGAGGTAGGTCTCGATGCAAAGGTCGTTGATGGAGTTCTTGGCTGTCAACTCCTTCAACATGGCTTCAAATTCGTTGTAAAACTCTCCGTTCTTGTCGGTAAAGTTCTGGTCGACGTTTTGCAGCTTAAGGTCGTGGCGATCACCAACGACATCGGGCAGAGACAGCTGGGAGCTGTTGCGCTGCTGCTTGTAGAAGCTTGGTTGGGGCAGGCCCAACTCGCCAAAGGTACCAGTCTGGGGCGAAGAAACGTCGTTCTGGGCACGGATGGCAAAACTGTCGACACTCATCATACTCTCACGGCCACCGCCGATGGAGCTAGAGAAAGAGCTGCGGCGCGACGAGGGAATGCTCTGCCAAGGGACGTTGGGCACAGACAGATCGGGTGAGTTGAGACGACCAGCTGGGCTGGCTACTCGGTTCGGAGGCGGGAGAGGAGACGGCGCTCGGGAGCCGGTGGGGGTGAGCTCGGCGCCGTACTCGCTGACGGCGACACTGGATCGGAGAGAGGAGTCTGTCAGGTTGCGGATACCGCCGGCCTTCTTCTGCTTGGCGGCCTCCTTCTTGTGAACCTTGATCGAATCGCTGTACAGAGTGTCGAGCTGTCTGATCCATTGGGCGACGGGGAAACGCTGCTTGGCACTCCAGGCACGCATGAGAGCTCGCTTCCTCGGCTTGCAGGCCAGCGCGGAGGCAATGGCGTGCTTGAACTGGTGGAGCAAGTGAGCGGGCGTCATGGACTCAACGGTGTACCAGAAACCAGGCATCTGACCGAGACCGCCGACGCGAGCGCCAACACCCAAAGCACCCTTGCGACCGAATTCGACTGCAACGAGACCGAAAGGCTCGTCACGAGAGGGAATCAAGGCGAATTCAGCACCACTGAAGATGTAGGGAGGCAGCTGGGTGAACTCGGGTTTACTGAACACACGCTTAGGGTACTTCTCCATGAGCTTGTTCAGCTTGAGGGCGGCAAATTTGCCGTACAAGTCGATGACGGGACCGATGCAGATGAGCTGGGTGGACGGGTACTTCTCAAGAATGGAAGGGAAGATATCGGCAATCAAGTCGACACCCTTTTGCAAACTCCAGCGACCGACGAAGACGAAGAGGTCGGCGTTGGGGTTGACCTCGAGGCCGGCCCACTCCTGAGCCTGTCTTCGGAGGGTGGCGCGGTTGGCTTCAAACGTCTCATCGATCTTGATTTCGTCGCTCGAGTTGGCGATGTCCTCCTCGGGGTTCCACTCGCCAGTGTCGGAGGGATCGGGGTTAGGCAACTGGCCGATGTTCTTCAAACTCCAGAAAATGGGGTAACGAGCCAGCGAGCGGTCACCGTATTTCTTGGACACACCAACGGCTCCGAAGCCACGCTGATGGATGCGCAGGTAACTGGCGGCGGCATGCAGCAGGTTGAAGGCGGAACCATACTGAACGTAGTCCTTGACGACCTTGGGGGGCAGGTTGAAGACGCTGTAGACTTCCTTTTGTTCTTCCTCGGTCCTCATGGGCCACATACCCTGGAACTCGGCATTGTGGAGCGACAGACAGACGGGAACGGTCTCGGGGAGGAGGTACAGGGGTGCAGCGGCACCGTGGTAATCGTTGATGTGGTAGATGTCGACGTTGAAGCGGCGAATCGACTCGGCGATGCAGCTGTTCCATGCGCAGTACAGGATGGCACTCTCGAGATCGTCCATGCGGGCGATGTATGGGTCGGCCTTGGTTTGCTGGCGGAAAATGGGGGCATCCAGGATAACGTAGGTAATGCTCTTGACGACGTGGTAGTAGACCTTGACCTCGAAGGAGTCGCCCATAACCTCGACAAACATGGGCTCTGCCTCGTTCTCGAGCGGGTAGTCGACATCGCCGACGCAGGGTACGACCCAGATGAGATCGACGTGGGTGAGGGCTTGACTCATGAGCTTGGCCATGACACCGAGACCACCGATCTTGATGCTGATCTTCCAGTCGTCGATGTTGTACTCCATGGTGGCGATGAGAACCTTCCTGCGAGCGGGACCCCCAGTGACGGCGAGGGCGCCGGCGGGAGTGACGGTGGGTGATGGAGGAATCTGTGACATCTCCAGACTTTTGCCTTTTTCGCCGAAGTTAATGTTGGACTCATTCCCGAGCTTGAGTGGTAACCAACCCTTCTTGGAGAATCCAGACTTGTTAATCTTGACTTGATAGAATCCCTTCGTGTAGATCCATATCGCCAAGAGCGCCAAAATGATTGGTAAAAGACCGAGAAGGAAGAAGAAGACGATCTGGATCCACATGTTGCCCTGAGGCTCGGCAATGTAGTTCCAGTTGGCGTCGTTCAGAATCAAGTTGTATGAGAGGTAGGGCATCGGAGGCGGCTTTGTCAGGTTGACCACGTTGTCGGACAGGGAGCTGGGAGGAAGGCGATCGAGAACGCCGTCGCCGTTGGGGTCGCCGTAGATGAAGGAAGCGTCGGGCTGGTTGTCCGGATTGATACCCCAGAGGTTGAGCTGGACCTGTGCGGGCCACTCGTACATGAAGTGAAGCTGCCACTTGTTGTCGCCGACTTGGTCCATGAGGTTGGGAAGACCGGCGTCGTATCCCCACTTGTTGAAAGGGCCGTGGAGGAAAATGTGAGGCCAGCGACGAGAGTAGGGAATGTCAGAGCTATCGGAGTGCTGCATGAAAGACGAAGAGCCCAAAGGCTTGCTAAAGTACTGAACCATCAAGTGCTTGCCCTTCCACTTTTGCAGGTCGGTACCGTCCCAGGCCTGGTCGACCATGCGAGACTTGGCGCCAGTGTAGGTGATCCAGTTGCTCCAGGTGGAACCCCAGTTGGTGCTGTACCGCCACTTCTCGGCGCCGGCAGCAGCGTGGTTGATGAAGTACTCCCCGTTGCTCTCCTCCATAAGAGAACGCGAGTAGTTGGCGGTGGAAGGGAAGACGACGGGGTTGATGGGCCTGCCGAAACGGAGCAAGAAGTGATCCGTCGCGTTGGTTCCGGCACTCTCGGCAACAGTGATCTTGATAACGCCGTCGGGCACGTTTTGCAGGTTGGCGGACCACTTCCAGACGGAGGGAATGGCACCGATGAACGAATCTTTCTCGATAGGGTCCATGGCTCCGCAGACGGGGGTGTCGAAGGTGAGGTTGGTCCTCGTGTTGCCATCGACGACGACGTAGGCGCCGACAGCCTCGGTAACGGTGGCGCAAGTCAATTCGGTGGAGAACTTGAAGGCAATGGGAATCTTGCCGTTGGCGTCGGTCGAGTCGATGGGGGTGTCGTGGCCGGGCTCAAATCCGGTGATGGAAGTCTTGATCTTTGGCCACTTGGCAGTGGGAACGTAGGCGCGGAACCCGAACGGTGGCAAGGTAATGGAGCTCAAGCAGCCGGCCGTATGACCAGCTCCCTTGAAGCTGTTCTCCTTCGGTGAGCTCTCCAGAGTGATCTCGCCATCGGTGCTGAACAGGTCCCTGAGCTTGGAGCCGGAGTCGAAGGGGGCGATGAAGGCATCGGCTTCGTTGGTGCAGTCAAAAGTGTACGTCGTCTCGTTGGGGCCGTTGTGGTAGACCAGCCAGACGGGGTCGCTGGTCTCGGACTGCACTCCGCTGAAGTAGTCTCGTACAACACTCCAGATTCCCGTCTCGGTGGCGACAGAGCTACCGTTGTGCAGGACTCCGGCCGTCTTCTTGGCGAGCTCCTCGACCAGCCATCCGCCCTCGAGAGCGGGGAAGGTGTGGCGGAAAGAAAACATGCGCTTCATGTGGTTGCGAACCGCGTGCGAGGGGTCACGGTGGTCGTGGGCGACCGCGTCATCCTCGCAACCCTTCCTACCCTTGGTGATGGGCCAGCCGACGTACACAGAGTTGCCTCCAACGTAGCATCCGTGATACTTCCAAGCCTGGGCCGCAGAGAAGGCCTGACGACCGAAAACGTAGTTCTCTGCCGTGTTGTCGAGAACGTAGAACGCCTGCTCCTCACCGTAGTAGACAAGAGGCGCACCTGGGAGGAGCATGGTAGTGATGAAGTAAGCGAGGAGCATGCGCTCCAACCCGAGCTCGATAGCAGGCCAGCGGAACACGTCCTGGTTGGTGACACCATAGAGGTGACGAGGGTCGAATTCGCCGGTGTTTGCGTTGTGGAAATCGTTGGTCAGGACCATCTGATTCCAAGTCTGGACCCAGTCGGTGGGCAGATCGTAACCAGCCTCGAGGTTGCCGCTGAGTCCGAGGAAACGGGTCATGAAGCGATAGATGGAGTAGTGGAAAGCACCAGCATCAAGAGCACTCTTGCCGGCTTCGCGGACGAAGCTGCCCGAGTTTGCCGAGTCGTTGGACTTCATTCTGATTGCGTCGGCGAGCTGCAGCTTGGACGCCATCTCGGGAGTACGGCCGCGGCCCAGGTAGATGGATCCCAGGGTGTTACCACTGGTGATTTCACCCACGACCATGAAGTTCTCCTTGCCCACAGCCTTGGCGCAGGTTCGCATGGCGGTACTCCATTCGGCCTGGGCATCCACCGTCACCTGGACGGCCTTGTCGATACGGTAGCCGTCGATATCAAGCGTCTGAATGGCCATGCAGGAGTAGAGCTGGAGACGCTCGCGGACCGAGGGAACCCATTCACGAAGACGGTCCTGCACGGAAGCGAACTTTGCCAATTGACGCTGCCAGTCGGGGAAAACGCCGAAAGCCTCAATATCACCAAATTGGTCAAAGTCGCTGTCGTAGCAGCCCTTGAGCTTGTCCGAGACGTCGACAATGGTGCCATCCTCAAACCAAAAGGTCGGGTACTCGCAGGACTGGTTGTACTCGTTGCCGATGTCGAAGTCGAGGTAGCGGCGCGAGGTCTTCCATTGAACCTTGTGTTCATCGGTGAGGAAGGGTGTTGATGTGTTGAGATAACCTTGAAAGCCGATCAAATCACCCATGCTGCGCGAAAGAGTAAGCAACGACAATGTCACCGCCGACAAACATCTACTTACGTCGCCATGGTCTGATCCAACACCACGTACATGCCCCTCTTGTGTATCTCGTCGATGGCCGTCTGCCATGCCGTGATGTTGCCAAAGTGCCTGTCCAGGAGAGTGAGGTCGAGGGGCTAGGCACGTTAGCAGCTGAGTCCTGATGTGGCGTTCAACGCGCGTCACGTCCTAACGTACCGAGTATGAATCGGCCTTCCACGGGTCGTTGATGAAGGGCGAACCGGCGATGTAGATACCACCAATGCCCATACCCTTGATGTAGTCCAGCGTATCGATGAGTCCTTCCAAGTCTCCTCCGTGACGGAGCTGGTTGCTCATTATGTCATATTCGAATAGCGTGCCGTTGGCATTGTCGTTGTCCGGGTTGCCATTGACGAAACGGTCGATGAAGAGTGTGTAAAACGGGAAGCGCCAATTTGCGGGGGACTTGTTGAATGTGTGGTCTTCTCTCTTTCCCGAGTATTCGTATGCGTTTCTTGCTAACCGGTTTGTGTTGAGGTTGTAATCGACTTCGGTGGCGGTGTACTTGAGACCGGAGACGAGGGTGGACGAGGCGGTAAGGAGTGTAAGTGCCCAACCCAGTACTGAATTAGACATTGTGACTCGAACTCGCCGGCGGGCGAGTGAGTAGTGGCGTACAAAGAATAGACGGAAATGAGTGACGAAGTGAAGAAAGAAAGACTGTGGTGATGCTTGGGTAGGAGGGAGTGTGAAAGGCCGCGAAGCAGACCAGCAAGCAGCAAGAACGAATGACGAGGATGGGCACAAGACAAGGCGTGGGAACGGATGGGAAGAAAACTCGGCCGTCAACACCACGTCGGATTAGATGGAGGGAAAAAGGGGGTAATCTCAAGGAAGCCCGGATCAGCCCAATGTGCCCGCAGCCCCAGGCTGAAGGGCGGAAAGGGGGATCAGGGAGTGGCTGGGGCCGCAGAAGCGTCGTCGAAAGGATCTGTCCCGCCGTCCGCCTCGCCCCCCAAGGCTCCATCCACCCGTCCAAGCCAGCCTGTGAGCTCTACGAATACACACATGACCTGTACTTTTTCAGGCGCTAGCTATCCGCACAGCACTGTCAGTCCTTCACAGTCCGGGCGAGTCGCGGCGCGGTGCGGCGCGGGCAGCGGGCAGCGGTGTCCCTCATCAGGACCGCAGGGCGCCGATTTCGTGATGAGATATGGGGCTTCCTCTGCAGGAACGGACCAGCCGAGCTGTTAGCTCTTCCTCCTCAGGTCCCTCCATGGTGGAAGACCCAAAAAACCCCTCTCGGAGCCGCTGGGCGGTGACAGAGTTGGCAGAAAAGGCGGCCCTCAAGGGTCGAGGTACCGTCCAGAGGCGTGGTACTCTGTACCTTTGAGATATTGTGGCTCCGGGGTTGGGTGGTCTGGGCTAATTCTGGCTATACGAAGTTTGGTATATGGATATGCAGAAGCAGCAGGCAAGTGCCTGGCTGGCGGCGAACCAAGAGGACGATGGGAGATTGATAGGCTCCATCGAGGATTTCCGCTTTTGACGAGCCCGCAATAGAGAAGGGCCAATCCGGTGGCCCCGAGGTCAGCGGGAGCAGGGATGCCGGCATGGCGCAAGGATGAGCCGGCACGAGGAAGCGGTTTTTGTTGGTCGATTCGGGCGAGCTCCGTCGTCGGTCGAGGGCTCCGCTGTCAGTCACGAGCCCCGGCTCGTGGACGTGCTTTCCTGTATCGAGTCAGTTTTACTTTGGCGTCGTGGGTGGCCCCCTTGGCAAAAGTCGAGGGAATACGAGACGCTGGAGACCAACTCGCCTGTCAAGGACGGATTATCCATGTGCGAGGAGATTATCCAGAGCCGTTGATTTCCCGTAGAGGAACGAGTGAGGCTCAAGGGCCGAGGGGGCCGGCTGGGTTTGGGCACGGTGGAAATTTGGCATTGACGAGCGGGCGAATGAACTAGTTCATCTCAACTAGCATAAACGTAAACTACGTATGCTTGCCAGGCTGTGGCTTGATTGTCTGCGCCATGAGCGGTGCGTCTTCGCCCTTCTTGCGTAGGTAGGCAGTGTGCGGAATGCTTGTTTGTTGGCAGGCATTGGTGGTTGTGGTGGTTGACCCTGACGAGTTGGGGGCGTGATGGCGGTTCTGGTGTGCATGTGGTGAGTGAGGCCAAGCCAAATGGGCGTTAGAACGGCCGTTGGCTCATGATTGTGACGTCGGTTTGGCGGAAGCTAAGACAAGCTGCCACGCTGGTTGGCGCAATGGCTCTTCCATGGGAAAAGAAGGAAGGGCGAAGAAGAAAGCGATCCTGGATTCCGGGCCGTCGTGGTTGGTGGTTTACATTGGCAGGAGGTGGTGGTCCTAAGGCTTGGGCGCGGCGGGAGGCGGACGGCGGTACTTTCGTTCCAGTTGGCGTGCTGCAGCCTGCAGCGAAGACGATGACAGCGGCACCTAGCGAAGTGGTGATGCGGTCGTATCAATGATGAGCAAGCCACACGATGAAGGGCTTGACCGTTGCAAGCCTTCCCGTAGTGTACGCCAGAGCAGAGCAGAGCAGAGCCAGGGCTCCTTCCTGACCTCTTCCTAGCGATAGTCGTTGGCAACAGCAACTGCACCTGCTCTGCACCTGCACTGAGTGTCCCTACCTTATCCGTACAGTATACATAAAGTAGTAGGGGCCTCAGGCTCTCAGGTGCCGTGGGGCAGCCAAGCCACTGCGGATAAGCTATGGATGCTTCTCAAGTCTGTTGCGACCAATCCTTTGCCGTGCACCAGCCACAGATCGCTGTGCTGACCATCGTTTCCAAATTGATCCTGCAAAACGCCCCTTACCTTACAGCAAGCGGCCTCACTGACCACACCGCGACGTTATCGGTGCCTGTCGACCCCCATCTCAACCCCACCTGGGCACGAGAAGGGCTCCTGAAATGGGAAAGGGCACTTTCAGGGGCTGATGGCGAATCACATGGGTGAAGAGCAACTGCTGCCAGGGTCGACAGCTGCACTTGCCGACTGACCGGGTTTACGGTGCAGGGTGAAGGGGCGGCCACTGCACTTGCCGTGGTTCCTCCTCGGTCCTGTGTACTACGTACAATAGCGGTGATGGAAGGCGAGCGAGTCAGGCCTGCTTCCTGGCTGGCGGCGCTGGGCACTCTTCTCGGCCTGCTGAAACAGGGCAAATTGGCGTCCATCTCTCCAGATTCTGTCATGACGGTCGAGGTCTGGAGTCAACCATACTGAGTATGTATATACGGAGTACAACCTACTTGTACGTAGTGGTATGCGGTACATGGCAGAGCGCCTAAGGTCAAGAAGAAGAAGAAGGGATATGCTCGCCTACGTGACCACCTGATCCTGACTACCCAGACAGCACGGTGCAAGATACGCCATGAAAAACAAGCGATTTTTCTTTCTGTCTCTGCCTCCCTACCGCCGCTGAGCGTTCCAGAAGCATGTGTCTGGGAGACCCCATCAGGTGCTTTCGCTGGATCCAGGAGTGATTGCTTAGTAGGTAGCCTCGCACTCGACTCCTAAGACACTACTGTGTACACAACTTGCCCCATATTGACCTACCGCACCGAAAGCAGGACATGAGATCGCAGCTGCGGTGTATCCGGTTCCCAGACCACGGAGAGGGGTCGTCCGAGCCATTAATAGACATTGCGACAAGAGCCCCTGGGCACCTGAGCACCTGGGCTACGGAAGATGCAAAGAGAGGCAAATACTAGTATGCCGAGCAGAGTGTGACTACTACGTACGTGCTAACACAGGCGAGTGTTGGATGTCAGTTGCATACTCATACGTGATGGTATTCTCTTGGTACCGCACCTCTGTTTTCTCTCCCCTCTCACTCTGTAAAGTATAGTGTACACGCATATGCAGGCACCTCGACTCTGGCTGTCACCGTCTTGCAGGACCCAGTATCAACGGTGGCCAATGGAACCATGGGACACCTTTCCCCTGACTACAATGGACCTCAGGGATATCGTGTTTCGACACGTCGGGTATTCTGGTGTGTTTATCCCTCTGCATGTGCGGGAGGGAGGTGGCCAGAAGCTGGCAAGTGCTGCAGCAGTTTGCAGTTGCGGTTGCCATTCGTCAGCAGAAACGTGTGGTACCTGTACGTGCCTTATCTTGTCATACCTTCCTTACCTTGGTTGTACAGACAGCGCGTACCTTACAGAAAGCACAGAGCAGAGATGGACAAACAGGCAAACTCGAATTAAGCAAATTTTAACCTCATCCCAAGAAGCGACGACGTTCGTCGAGCATTCCAAGCACTCCAGCCGCGCCAGACAAGATACAAGACATGCTTGGGAACGTCGCCACTACCACAAGCAGCACGGAAGCTTTTTCTGGCGTCTTGGGCCTAAACTTGGTCTCGGGCACGTTGAGGCCATCGGCGCTTGACCAAGCCCCCAGTGCCACTGCCGCACACCAACGTCCCAATCCCATGCCAATCCATCGTCGCATGGTTGCACCATGCCGCATCGGGACAAGCATGCCTTGGTGTGTCCTCATTCCACAAAGTTCCAAGGTTCTTCCAAGGTCCTTCCAGGCCACCGTCCAGGCCACCGTCGTGGGCTGCATTGGCGTTGTTGGCGTCGCCTTGGCAGGGGAAAACGAGCTTTTCATTTTCA
The DNA here is from genome assembly GCA_001693025.2 of Colletotrichum lindemuthianum. Taxonomy (NCBI): domain Eukaryota; kingdom Fungi; phylum Ascomycota; class Sordariomycetes; order Glomerellales; family Glomerellaceae; genus Colletotrichum; species Colletotrichum lindemuthianum. Next base: position 221,538 of record MASP02000091.1, on the reverse strand, counting down.
ACTCCCCGCCAGTCATCCAGTCGCCTCCATTGCAGGTCAGCTTTGCCATACCACCTCCACCCCTCGCAGCGCCTGGAGTACTATGTATCCTCAGTGCTTTGCAAGAGCAAGGACGCATACTAAGGTACAACTCGATCACCTGCCACACACACGCATCGCCATTCGGCATCTGCTGGCCTCCTTCTGCTGCAATGTCCATGGGCCGGCGCAGAGCGGGAGTTGGGTATGCCGTCCATTTTGCCGATTCTCCCCTCGCTTTCATAACCACACCATCGGGCATCATCCCCTCACTCGCGAGTCGCGTTGCCGCTTACACACGTCCATTTGCCATTGCAGTTCTTGGCCATGCATGATCAGCACCTTAACCCGACATCTGCTTGTTTTGTTTCTGTCTCTGCTCTTCATCTTCAACCTGTCAAAGCTGTCAAGTCACAGTTACGCGTCTCATCTCCCCCCGGCCTGTCTCGTCACTCGTGATGCTTCCACGGAACCCACGCCGCTCTTGACAACCCCTGGCTCCGTACTCCGTACAGAGCGTCGTATTCACCCCGTCTTTACCTGCACCATGTCGCTTGAGCTCAATTTCCTTCTCGCTCTCCTGTTGGTCGTTGTTCTTGGCCACCCATCCATCCACCCATCGTCCATCCATCGTCCATCCATCCCATCCGAGCAAAACACACTCATCCTCGTCGACTTTTTGTTGTTAGCATTAACCTAGCAGCCATGCTGTGCTGAATATATCTGTGCGTGTGACGCAGTGGCTAAAGAGCACCAGTTATCGACGAATACTCTATTCCTCGTCACCATGGCCCTCTTTGCCCTATGTCCGTCGTGCCCTTGACCTTGTTCCCTCTGTTGCATCGGTGTTCGTCCCCGCTAGGTGCTTGTTGACCCTTCTCCGCGCCGTGGATTCCGGGTACCTCGCATCAAACGACTAGCTGTCACTACATAGTAGACCTACGCACATAGTAGTCAACCTTCACAATGGTAGCGTCCAGAGTGAGAGGCCAAGATCCTCGCCTCTGATGCGTCAAATCAAAGCATGCTACGGATACAATGCCGCTGGAGGCGACTGTACAGTACGCCGTGCTTCGCCCCCTCCGTCAACTCGGCTCCACGCCTCACAGGTCAGACCGTCAGATCGTGCCGAACTGGGCTCGTAATCAAGCCGAGCCCAGTTTTCCCACCCCTTTTTTCCCTTTCCCAGACCGTCGAGAACCCAGACAAGGTTGCCGCTCTTGGTACAGGACTTCTTTCGTATTTGCTAGAGAGTGAACTACGTAGTGTGTAGACTCGACTCGCCTGGCCCCATTCAAGGAAGTCCCATTCGTTCGTTTTGTCGTCCCATCCCCGAAATTATTGTTGTTTCTCTCTCTCGCCCTCCATCACTTCCAAACTCTATATCGTTTACTGTGCGCCGACCTCATTCACTCCTTTCAAGTCGAACGCACAAAGGGCAGGTCAGATCAAAGTCAATCGTTTGCTTAATCCGACGCCCATCCGCGGCGCAGCCATTCGTTTGCTATCACTCTAATATTCTTCACTGCCAAGATGCGCGCGTCAACTTTGGCTTGGGCCGCCACCTCGGTCCTGTCCGCCCTCGTCAGCGCCGCCGATGTCGAGGAGTGGAAGTCACGATCCATATACCAGATCATGATTGACCGTTACGCTCACGACGACGGTTCTACCGATCACGAGTGTGAGCTGTACAAGTTCTGCGGTGGTACTTGGAAGGGTCTCACCAACAAGCTGGACTACATCCAAGGTGAGTGACAAGACTACGAATGCCGCGTTTGCGTTGTTGTGTAGAGTCCCCCATCAGCGCCAATTCACATTCGCCCACCCCGCAACCGATGGGCGACGACGGCATTCTAACCATGGCGCAGATATGGGCTTCACCGCCGTCCAGATCTCTCCCATCGTCAAGAACATGGACGACGACACGGCCGTCGGCGAGGCCTACCACGGCTACTGGTCCCTGGACAACTACGCCCTCAACGACAAGTTCGGCACCGAAGCCGACTTCAAGGGGCTTGTCAAGGCTCTGCACGACCGCGACATGTACATCATGGTTGACGTCGTCGTCAACAACATGGTCCAGAAGCTGGACTCGCTGCCGCCCAAGCTCGACTACTCCAAGTTCAACCCCTTCAACGACGAGAAGTACTTCCACCCGTACTGCAACGTCACCATGTGGGCCAACACGACCGACTACCAGGACTGCTGGCTGTACCCCTACGGCGTCGCCCTCGCCGACTTGGCCACCGAGAACACCGCGGTTGTGAACGAGTTCAGCAGCTGGATCAAGGGCCTCGTCTCTAACTATTCCATCGATGGTCTCCGTATCGACGCCGCCAAGCACGTCAACGACGCGTTCCTTCCCACCTTTGTCAACGCTTCCGGAGTCTTTGCTTTCGGTGAGGTCTTGACGGGTGACAAGGTGGACTTCTGCCGCTACCAGACGCTCGACCTGCTCCCCGGTATGCCCAACTACATGGAGTTCTACCCGCTCAACTCGGTCTTCTTTGGGGGTGACATGAACGATCTCGTCGACTTCCGCACCCAGGCCCGCGACGGCTGCAGCGACATCTTTGCCCTCGGCTCCTTCATCGAGAACCACGACACGCCGCGCTTCGCCGTCTACGACTCGGACATGGCTCTCGCCAAGAACGCCATGGCCTACATCCTTCTGACGGACGGCATCCCTACTGGTGAGTATCCTTGACACCGGCGGAATCAGTAGCCGCGACTAAGCTGACAATACGACACCCCTCAGTCTACCAGGGCCAGGAGCAGCACTTCAACGGCAACTCTACGCCCTTCAACCGTGAGCCCCTCTGGCAGTCCAAGTACGACACCGACGCGCCCCTCTACCAGCTCACGTCGACGCTTCTGCACGCCCGCAACAAGCTGCAGTCTCTCAACGCCAAGTTCACCACGACGGCCACCGAGCAGCTCTTTGTCGAGAACACCCATCTCTGCCTGCGCAAGGGCCCCGACGGCGCCCAGATAGTCTTCTGCGTCACCAACAAGGGCGAGGAGGGCGACGAGTACAAGCTCTCGGTCGGCGGCTTCCAGCCCGGCGACCAGGTCGTCGAGCTCACGACGTGCGGCACGACGACGGCCGACGGCACCGGCAACGTCACCATGTACATGAACAAGGGCCAGCCCCGCGCCTACATCCCCTTCTCGGCGCTCGACGGCACCAAGCTCTGCCCCAACGGCACGACCGAGGCCAGCAAGGCCGCGACGCAGCAGGCCTCTGACGTCAACAATAACAACAGCAACAGCAAGAGCAAGAGCGCCGCCCCGGCGTCGCTCGCCGCCAGCTTCGGCCTTGTCGCGGCTTCCGTCCTGGCCGTCTCCATGGCGATCATGGCATAAGCTGGCTGTTTCGGGTCGAAAATTTGAGGATTTGAGGATGCAAGGGAGGTGGAGGACGCGGCTCGGGTGTGTTGCGAGCGAGACACATGTTTGCTTTTCGACACTTTTTGGAATATGTTTCCGACGACCGAGTCCGCGCGGAGTTTGTCTGGATATCCCGCTCAGCCTCGAGGTCACTCTCAGGATGTGAGCATCTCACGCGCTGTCTTGTCTGTATTTATCCCGCCGGGCCGCTCGTCAGTCTCGGAACTCGAAGCTCCATTGTGGTCTGGCGCGTAATGTATTCTCTCGGTATACATATTGTCTGTTTGGTCCATCCCATGACATGGGGCATTTTCTATGGACGTCTCGTACACAAACGGTTGTACCTAGTCTTTCCTTCATGATTTAGCAGGCACAGTGGTCAGTTTCTGTGATACCAGCACATTGTTCAGACAACGCATAAGTCCGACAAAAACAAATATGAACATGATGACGTGGGCTTCAAACTGTAACTTTTGGTGCCATGCTATTGGGTCAATTTATCTCCGATCGGTGATGATCCGAGGAATAACAACGGTAAGCAGAGGCTGCAGTCACAGGCAGAACCCTGCGACGTTCACGTTCAGAACGGCCACCCCGGAACTCTTGCTCAAGAGCATAAAGCCAAATAGTGAGAGAAACCATTTATCCACATTTTATCCACAGCACGCCATTTGTCGGGGGCGAGCCTCGGTTGCAACCACGCTCGGCGTCCTCCGTAAATTGAGCAAGAGGGAAGAAAAAGGAAGTAATCTACGTACGGGAACAGAGAGTGCACTGAAGCATCTGAGCAACACAACAACACACTTTATTCCCTCCCATATAACCACAGGGATAGGGGACGCGCCCCCTTTTCCCCCCTCTCTATTCTGGTGGCGGGTTCCACGTCTCATTGCTGGGAGAGGGCCACGTGAACGGCACACTTTTTTTTTTTTTTTTTTTTTTTCAAAAAAAAAAAAAGATGTGTCTCATGTACCCAAGTATGTCACATAAGAAGAAAACCGTATCTCTAAGTGTAAAGCGTGGGGCCTCTTCATCTTTATCCCTACTGCGTACTATGTATTGCTGCGACGGTGAGCTGTCTGTCCGTCCCACCATGTAATCCCACCTGTTTACTGCAGTACGGATACAAACTCGTAAAAACGGGGGACCAAGAGTCGGACGAGACGTCCGACCAGTCGGGAAAGGAAAAGACGGAAAATGGACATGTTACGGTGAGGAGGGGATGGGACCCATGGCCTTGCTGCGGTAAGGCCAAGCAAGGGGAGAGAAGAAGAAAGGCGGAGATGTATCGTCTACATCTGTACATCTGATAGTACTATGTACATGCCAACTGCATTGCGGTTCCCCTGGTACCTTGCATACGTTAGAGGGGAACCAGGCGAAGGACCCATCATCTCAGCCCACACAAGCCAAGGCACTTTTTGAAGCCAAGGGAGTACGGATACCGTATCCTTTCTTTTTATTCCTTCTTCCCTTTTCCTACCGTATTACATAGTATCCATGACATGCCTGCGTCCACACCAAAAAAGATCGGCATGTTGCCCCTCGGCTGCGACGGCGGATGTGGAAGTTGATTGTCGAGATCACGCAGATGGCGCGTGTGATGAACCCAGAAAACTCTGTACTGTGTACGTACGTGCAGCGGTTTGTTTTGCAGATCGCAAAAGGAAATGCGGCAGGCATCACGATGTGAATGGACGAACCGCGTGCGTGCGTGCGTGCAGCCCGAGAGATGAGACGGCACACAATCCCACCGGCAGTTACTGGTGATGGTGGTGGTCCGTTTCACACGGAGCGCACAATCGGCGGAAATAAATGGAACGGAAGAGATTCGGGCGTAATCAACGGCAAGGAGATCCCGTCGAATCTCACGTGGGCTTCCTTTTTCTGCCTCTTTCAAATCCTCAACAGCTCTCGGTGAAACCCAATTTCAGAAGCGCAGATGGGGAGATGGGCTAAGTTAGGTAGCTTAGCGCAGCGCGGATTACAGGGTGGGTGGTGATGGATGATGGCGATGGAAAACAACATCGTGGTTCTGTTTCTTGTGGACAACACGTACGCCCAAATCGTCAGCTGGGGAAATTGTTTACATGGTGAGTATTCTGACCCGAGAATGGCGTGTGCAGATCACGCTTTTCTTTCTTTGCCTGATGGGTATTTCCTTTTGTTATTCTTACCGCCTTGGATGTTATTTCCATTCGAGGGCGATCACCAACAGGGACGAGACGAGATGAACTCCCCCACCCGGGCCACCCCCCAGCTCTCGTAGCTCGCCTCGGCCTCGCGTTTTGTCCGTCCCATTCTCTCCGAGTGCGGGACCTTTCCACCGCACCTGGCGGTTGCGTGACGATCGTACCGGAACGCAAAGGGTCTCGGATATCGTGACTTGACGGTTGCTGAATCGCTACGGAGGGGTTTTGGGTGTTCCGTTTGATGAGGAGACCCAGGATTCGGCCTTTTTATTTTGGATCGCCAGCCCATGTGGAAGAGATGGATGAGGTCTTGCGGGTATGGTAATGAGGGTTTGTCGATCCGCATGGCATGCGTCGCATGTGAACTGCTTAGGGCCATGGGGGCGGGGTTATTGATGTCTCCCGACGGTGACATGCCAGAGATTGATGAGATGGGTTGTTTGTTTTGTCACTTGCCATGATCTAGTTGATGTAGAATTCGACAGGAAGGCTTTTCAAACATCAAGGTACCATCTATTCATTATTAAGGATGAACGCAAGACAGCAAGACAAATGGCTCGAGAAACAGGCTCGGGTCTGTGCCTAACCACTCAGGACAAACAGACAACACCACGCCGGCTAGTGTCCCATGATGGGTCACTGAGGTGAATCGTGCGCTTTTATTATTAGCTTCGCGATAAACTCTCACATAGCCTCTCCGAGCCTACAAGCTAATTAGTCGACGATTCAAGAACAAAAAAAAACGGCAAGGTCGGAGTTGGGGTATTCACCGGCCATGACCTCAACCGACTCGCTAGCCGAACCTCAACTTGCTCCCTCTCCATAGCAGACAAAGAGCATCAATATCTTCTCATAGCGTATTCCCGTTATGTTTGGAATACAAGTATTTGGTTTCATTTCTTTCTTGTCATAAAGAATAAGTAGTTGAGGTTGTCAAGGCTATGACCGGACGGTCCTGAGGCTGAGCCCATGTTGCAAGCATGTCGCTTCTTGAGAAAAATGGACGTTGCAGGGGACTTGATGTCGTCTATCGCCGAAGACAATTGAACACCTACATCTCGCAGTGTATGGATGGTATCCCTTGTGGCCATAAACCGTCGCAACACCGCTTGACATCCGGAATCCCAACGGCAACGCCATCGCCTAAACGACGTTCGTCACTGTACGACTTCAGAATCCGCAGACAAGAAGCCTTCGGAGGCCTGTTGGCTGCTTCATGCGTAGCTGTCAAGTGTGGGCCCGGATGACACGGTCTGCTGGAGAATGTATGTCCCGCCAGATTGTTTTTCGCCGCATATCAACTGAAAATGCCGAATAATGTTGGGGTCGATTCGCAAGTCGTAAGAGTGCTTTTCGCCACGTAATAACTGGAAATGACGGATAATGTTGGGGTTGATTCGCAAAATGTAATTTAAGCAATGCTACTTCGACCCTTGGGAATCATATCAAGCCGAATATTAGAAGTCCATCGTAAATATAGCACATGCATATTAGAGCTCGGCCAGTTTGCAAATCCATCCTCAGTTTCGAGCCCATAATGCCCCGACACGCTTGATAGACAACTACTAATCAACACCGTCGTCTCATACCTTCAAGGTGCGCCCAGCTCATAATTTTTCCCTGGAAGCGAGAACCAATGCGCCAGTCCAATGTCTACAACATCTAACAATGGTAATTCTCTTGGACTGCAGAGGCCGCTCCGTCTGTCGCTTCTATGGCTCCTGCTTCAAATCCTTGTAATCAGCGCACTTCCGCCGACGACGACGACGACGACGCCGCCGCCGCCAGTTTCCCTCGACGCCGATGACGGTCTCACCAAGCGGACGAAGCCGTACCCCGAATTTCCGAGCCACTACCAAGGTCGCGTCGAAAAGGGGAGGTATCTCTTGGACCTCATGTCCGTCGACAACGAGGGCGCCGCGCGGAGGAACGGAGGGGCCTCGGTCGTGAGCCCATTTCAGGACCTCGAAGACTTGGAGAGATGGGGCTGGAACCGTGGACTTATCCGCTACAAGGACCTCCTCCCTGGCAGTCCGGAAGAACCCAATTTTAAGCACCGTCTGGACATCGCGTTCCAGGACCCCGACCATCCGGTGCTCAGGGAGGAAATGATTCTGGTCTTCAACTTGCACCTTAATAAGTTTATGTCCAAGGATGGTCTGCAAGAATTAGTTGTCAGTGTCACCTTACCCTCCAAGCACATCGTATGCACGCTTCTGTTAACACCACCAACCTTCCTCAGCCGACCTTGGGATACTACGACAACGTGGCAGTTCCCCTCTCCGGTGCCTTCATTATTGACCACGCCTGGGGCCCCCGATACAAACAAAAAAAACACGATTACGGGACCATCCCCGACCTGAATCACCTCTCCGACATTGCCTTCCTTCAATGGGTTTACGCCTGCCAGCATCTCGGAGTCAGTCCCACAGAGCTCAAGCTGATGATCGTCTCCCACATCATGGTCAAGTCCACCCTGGAAGTCTTGAAGAAAGCTCTCCAAGACAAAGGGCTAAGAAACTATCCATTCTGGCAATACCGTGCAGTTCTCAAAACTGATACGCCCGAGGCAGCCGCCATCCTGGGGGCCACTCTGGGCTCCGCGGTGGCCTGGATGCTGATCCAGCACAAGGACACCCTCGGAGTGAAGAAGATCACAGAGGTTCACGTGTGGGCACACAAGAGATGGTCTTCTATATTCTCCTGGTGGGGATGTTCGTTCGACGCCGACCCGGACGACTGTGTTGTGAACATTCGGTTCATCATCGAGGACGTTTAAGATTACCCAGCCCGCCTCTGACTATGGGGATTCAAGGGAGTCGCGTCGATGCTCTCCATGTCTACCGAGTATACCTACTACACACCGAGCCTTGAGTATATAAGGTCCATGGGTAGTAGTATCAGCATCGGTTGCTTTGGTAGCTTATGCCACTCGGTGCTGTTTTCAGAATCCACCAAATCAATGGGATTTGATCGCCCATAGTAATATATTTATTACATACAAGAACAAAGCGAAATCGATCCAGCTTCATCTGGTCGATATCCATCTCTCTCTTTGCTCTCTAGCTCTACAATCACCTCAACAACCACGCGCTCATTTCTAGGCATGACCTCGACCTCGCCAAGCATGGCCTGCGACAGCCACACGCAGGCAAGCATCTCCGTCTCCCGCAACTCGATCGTTGGCGTGAGGGACCACACCTTTTCGTGAGGGTACACGGGTTTGGAATCGCGGAGGACGACACGCAGACATCGGCCTGGCTACCCGCCGTTCTTGACCTCGTGCGCCATGTGGTGAGCCCGGAAACGCCCCGCCCACGACATACGGTCCCAACCGTCGCCGCTCCTGAGGCCATACCCCTCAATCACATCCGCCAGCCCCCCGGGGAGTCCAGTTCATCGCCCGCTGGCTTCTTCTTGGTGACGTCCGTGCCACCAATCTCGGGGTCCTGGGAAGATCAAAAGCACCTCGCCTCCAACATTCGCTTCCTTATGTCGCCAGCGTGGCCGGGCTGTAAATCATGGATTGAACCTTGCCCTTGACGCGAACGTACTTCGGGTGCAGGAAGTACGGCCGCAACCAATCATAGTGCTCTCTCTCTCCAGGCGTCAATATCACCATGGTCCTGCGCGAGCAGAGTGCTGGAGAAGGGAGGATCTTGACGGTCTTAGCGGACTGTCTAGAACTAGTTGCCTTAGTTGAGTACCTAAGAATTAGACATCCGAATGGGCCGTCTTCCGACGTGGGTTTCAACGCGTCGTCCATGACGAGGCATCCACAATAGTAGTGATACCTAATAGTCGATGCCATGAATCCTAGCGAAGGGGTCATTGAAAAGTTGCTTGCGAATGATGCAGAGCAAATACCTCCACATTCTTCTCCATCGCGTCCGTCCATCTCTTTCGAGTGAACAGGCGCAAGAAACCACACAACCATACTTCCTTCGCCGGACAAGCTATTTCCATTTCATATTTTTCATCACGGCTTCCATAGACATGATGAGATTTCGCTACGCCGGAAAGGTAATCTGTACATACCCCAAAAGCATTGGAATTCAGGTGTTCTAGGATGTTGCCATATCCTTTTCTGATGGTACCTATGTCAAGCATCCTTACCACTGAAGTGAAAGACAGTTGGCCCTGAGCTCTGACTTGATGGAAGATGAAGAGAAGGACTGTGTAAAAAGGGAAAACACTAGTAACAAAGGCCAAGCCTGCTATAGCTACTGTAAAAAGCCTGCTGATGAAAGGTGTATCCAGGTCCGACATCCGGGCGCAGCAAGGCTATCAGAGATCCTTCTCCCTACAGCCGGCCTGGCTCCGAGAGCGAGAACGTCATGTCAATTCACCAATTCTCCTCTCAAATATCGGCTCTCTTGGACGCTTGGCTGAGTTTCTACTACCAGCTCAAACCTGATGTGCGTCTGCATGTAAATGCTGTTGGAATTACCTACCTGGGTAAAAGCCGAAAGGCAGTATGCGTTTCTAGCTCCTACCAAAAGAACTGAGATCAGGAGATCCAGATGCAGGATGTATAAGCAGTAGTCCTGAGTTGCAACCATGTAGTACCATGGCTACAGGTAGGCTGGGACCAAGGACAGCAACCGCGTCAGATTTGATTATAGGGCCTGGGAACAGAGATTCGCAACCCACATGGACTACCTACTAAGCTCAGGTTCATACGCAGTAGGCACTCAAGCTATTGATACTTCATCGTTTGTTGATAGTTTTATACTGGTAACATAGCTTCTTGTTGTGTACCTCAAGAGGCCTTCATGACTGCAACTACTACTACGAGATATTAACCTGACCCTTGGACTTCTGGAGCCTCACTATGATCCTCTATTAGATATAATAGCCCTATAGTAGAAGAGTTTCTATCACAGGTTCCTATAGCTCCTATTTCCTTTTTCCTAAAGCAGCACTCATCGAAGCAGCACTCATCGAATTAGCACTCATCGAATTAGCACTCATCGAATTAGCTCTTATCACAGTAGATCCGCGATCCTATGGTCTGATCTAATGGAGCTAACAACTCAGCTACACCAGAGCTTTTTTGGCGTCAATTAGCTACTTGGAAACATCATATTCTAGCTGTTCCTATCTTCTCATACTCCAGACTTGAAAAAAGTAGCACTTCAATTCTTTATAAATCCTTTATACTCGATAAAAGTAGCTAATCCTCTTTCTGGCCTGCTGCCTAATCCACCTTTCTGGCTTGGCTATAAGGCAAACTAAGCAAGTTGCTAATTGAAGTGTCAGGGAGGAGGTATGTCTTCAGCCTACCAGGACTTGAGATTATTGTAGTATAGATATATTGGAGTTGCAACGGATGACCTAAAGTGCTGTATGGTAGAGCAGAGTCAGGCGCTGGTGAGCGCAAACATCCGAACCCCTGCCGATCCCATCCGAATCCCGAATCCTCAACTCCCTTCCCATCTCCCCCCTCTCCCTGCGACCACGGCTCAAGCTGTACAGTGTATACACTAATGACAAGATGCACTGGTGTAGTCTAGACCTCAGGTTAACTTTGCGTCTGGCTCACCTGGAATCGTCAACTTGTACGAAGTACTACGTAGCCTAAACCATGTATGTGCCACAGTCGATTTCGTCCCAGTCATCGCCACATAGAAGCCTACATCGAGGGAGGCACATATATGAAAAGAACTGACGAAACGTCACTACTATTGGACTTGTTGGCTTTCCCTGCCAAGCCTGATGTTGTTTGTCTCATGCTTGAGATGTTGAAAATTCCCATGTGTATTCCCTCGGTGGCTGAGATGACACGGGGGAAAAACATGGCATGTCACAGGCAATCGTTGCCAAATTATTTGGGCACGGAGATGAAGTTTTGATAGAAGAAAGCGCGAAGGATGGCAGCAGCAAGGACGTCAAAGAGGAAATAAAAATGATGAATGCTTCCCAGGATGATCATGCCATCGTCTTCGTAGCAAGTTCAACGCGCCTGTCATTCCTACAACAAGCAAGGCACTCGAGGACGTTCAATTTGTTCAATAGATTTCATTTATGCCTTGTATACTTTACACAATGATGGAGTCGAGCTCCATGCTGCCGACGCCGATTGACCTGCCAACACCAGAGACGAAAAGCACATGATGGAATCTTTGGGTACTATCTCTTTTGAAACCCGAACGAAGCAACAACAAATCTATAGAATTTAGAGCTCGTCGTGGCTGGGAGGCTCGTCCTCGCCCTCAGCGCCACCAGCGCCACCAGCGCCCTGGTACATCTTGGAGGTGATGGGGTAGGCGACGTTGGACAGCTTCTCCTTCTGCTCCTCGAAGTCTTCGGTGTTGGCAGTGGCGCCGTTCTCCTCGAGCCAATCGTTGGTCTCCTTGACGGCCTCGAGAATCTGAAAATAATTAGCTGTCTGGGATTCGCAGTTAGGCGCGCAGGTAAACTTACAGTCTCCTTTTCCTCGTCGTCGATCTTGCCGCCGAGACCCTCCTCGTCGTTGACCTGGTTCTTGAGGGAGAAGGCGTAATTCTCGAGACCGTTGCGAGCCTCGATGCGCTCGCGGGTAGCCTTGTCTTCCTCGGCGTACTTCTCGGCCTCTTCGACCATGCGGTCGATCTCCTCCTTGGTAAGACGGCCCTTGTCGTTGGTGATGGTGATGGACTCCTGCTTGCCAGTGCCCTTGTCGTGGGCAGAGACCTTGAGAATGCCGTTGGCATCAAGCTCAAAGGAGACCTCAATCTGAGGCACACCACGGGGGGCGGGGGGGATGCCAGTGAGCTCGAACTTTCCAAGCTGGTTGTTGTCCTTGGTCAGAGAGCGCTCACCCTCGAAGACCTGGATCAAGACGACGGGCTGGTTGTCGGCAGCCGTGGAGAAGATCTGGCTCTTGCGGGTAGGGATAGGAGTGTTACGGGTAATCAGCTTGGTCATGACACCTCCGGTGGTCTCGATACCAAGAGTGAGGGGGTTGACGTCCATGAGTACAATCTCCTCAGTACCCTCCTCGCCGGAAAGGACGCCGGCCTGGACAGCAGCACCGAAAGCCACGGCCTCGTCGGGGTTGATGCCCTTGGAAGCCTTCTTGCCGTTGAAGTACTCCTCAATCAGGGACTGAACCTTGGGGATACGGGTAGATCCACCGACGAGAACGATGTCATCGACATCCTCCTTCTTGACCTTGGCGTCCTTGAGGACCTGCTCAACAGGCTTGAGAGTCTTCTTGAAGAGATCAATGTTGAGCTCCTCGAACTTGGCGCGGGTGAGGGTCTCGGAGAAGTCCTTGCCCTCGAAGAAGGCCTCAATCTCGATGCGAGTGGACATCTGAGAGGAGAGGGTACGCTTGGCCTTCTCAGCCTCACGCTTGAGCTTACCCATGGCCTTGGCGTCCTTGGTAATGTCGACGTTGTTCTTCTTGTTGTAGGACTTGGCGAAGAAGTTGATGACACGCTGGTCGAAGTCCTCACCACCCAAGTGAGTGTCACCAGCGGTGGCCAGTACCTCGAAGACACCCTGGTCGATGGAAAGGAGAGAGACATCGAAAGTACCACCACCAAGGTCGTAGACGATGATCTGGCGCTCCTTGCCAGTCTTGTCAAGGCCGTACGCGATAGCGGCGGCAGTGGGCTCGTTGACAATGCGGAGGACGTTGAGACCAGCAATGACACCGGCATCCTTGGTGGCCTGGCGCTGGTTGTCGTTGAAGTAGGCGGGAACGGTGACGACGGCGTGGGTGACCTTCTTGCCGAGGTAGTTCTCGGCGACCTCCTTCATCTTGCCCAAGATCATGGCCGAGACCTCCTCAGGAGTGAACCTCTTGGCGCTACCCTGGACGTCGACCTCGACGATGGGCTTGCCTTCCTTCTCGATAACCTTGTAGGGGAAGTGCTTGACATCGGACTGAACGGCCTTGTCGGCGAACTTCTGGCCTATCATACGCCTGAAGAAGCAGCAGTCAGCGCATGAACTATACCAGCCGACGCAGTGAGGTTCGACGACAAGAACTTACTTGATGTCAAAGATGGTGTTGTACGGGTTAGCGGCGGCCTGGTTCTTGGCGGCGTCACCAACGAGTCTCTCATCGTCGGTGAAAGCGACGTAAGAAGGCGTAATACGGTTACCTAGTAACGAAAGAGTCAGCTCAAACCACTCTCATCTTCGGATTCCTCGGGGTAGACAAAACTTACCCTGGTCGTTCACAAGAATCTCAACCTTGCCACCCTGCATCACTCCAACGCAGGAATAAGTCGTGCCCAAGTCCTGCAGAGAAAGATCGCGTTAGACAGTGCTATGTGAGAGTAATGATGGTAGGCGATGGTGTTGGGTCGAGGCGCATCGGCGTGGAACCTCCTGTGTCGAATTTGGTGGCAGGGTTGAGGTAGGGAGGAACAACTTACGATACCAATGACGGTTCCGTAGCTGTCAGTGTCCTGTGCCTGCGCCGTCTGGACGAAAGCCAGAGGCGAGAAAAGGAGACACATCCAGGCCAAGAGGCCGAAGCCCAGGGCCATCGAGTTGCGTGTTCTCGACATATTGGGAGATTTGGTGCTGTTGGAAAGCTCTCCCCGCTGATGTGTGGTTATGTGCTTGCGACTCGAGCTTAGATTGCTGAGCCTTGTAAGAAAAGCAAAAAGAAAAGAAGATTCGGGTATCGTTGATGGACGAAAATGATGCTGTTTTCCCGGATTCCCTTCTAGCTGCACACCCAATCGAATTGAGGTGGTTTGGCAGTTGGTGAATTGGGAGAGGCAGGGAAAGACGCTGGTGGAAGGGACGGACGGCACGCTTTATCAAGAGCTGGTCTCCAAAAAAAATGTCGAGGTGTCCAGATTGCACAAAAGGCCAGATTTCACCTCAAGCGGCGCCACACGTGACAGGGGTCGCGGAGGTTCGTGGGATGGTGCCCCTTTCTATCTCACACTGTGTGGTCCTGATTGCAGCGCTGCTTGGCGGGAAAGGGACAACTATACCACAACTCACAGGGACTAAAGGTGCCTGGTCACTGCGGTATAACGGGAGATGACAGTAATGGGGTCACCTAAGGGTGGAGCGGGATAGCTGTCTCCGCTGGCCTAGCACAGTCCCCATTACAGTGCAAAACATGTACCGCAATGCACTTTTAGCCACGGGAGTCAGCAATCCTACGCCTCACCGCTGCCGCTCCTTCCCAGCAGGGTATTACTATTTGTAGGTACCTGAACGGCTCAGACCAGGGGCGGCCCCACGGATGGATGGAAGGCTGCGTTGCGATTCTGGAGATTTCGATGGTGCCTCATCCCCTGACCCTTGGCTATGTGGCCTTTGCTGCCACTGCTGCTGACTGTTGCTGCTCTGATCCATGGGTGATGGAGTCGCGAGGTGGCCTCTCCATCTCTTCTCTTGTTCTGCGCATTGTCATGCTTCGTGATGATTCTTCTTATGCTTACGTAGTAACTTACGTAGTAACCATACGTACTCCGTACTACTTCAGGTAATCCATAGGTAAAAATGCTGCATATCTGTCCAGATACTCAAGTGACTCGCATGGCGGCGGCAATGACATGCGACAACATCGGTGGACCGCCATACATGCTTTTCATGTTACATCTCATTAATTCCGCGTTTGCCTCCTTCCCATTCTCAAAACGAACAGAGTGGCCTCAACTTGATTGCTCTAACCAAGACGACTCCGCCCCCCGTTGCACCTATCTCGGCGATACATTCATGCTGTCCTTTCCAGAATATTCCCACCACTAGGTTGCAGCGGGGCCCGGCGGCAAGGCAGGCGACGATACCTGCCGAATTATGAAGGGCACGGGGTGACGACGCAGGGCAAGGCGCGGCTACCTTACCTCAGTTAAGGTGGCTTTAGCAGTGCCATCCCGTCTTCGCCTGAGATGAGGGGGCAACGTTGGAGGGGGGGCCATGCAGGGGGGGTCAGTCGCCAACACGACGGCGTCATTTCCTTTGCCCGTCTCTACCTGCTAACCTGGGAAAAAGAGACACATCGGGAACATGCACCCGGTCTCTGTGGCAAAGACAATGTGTCTTTGTTGATGGCGGCGGACTCCCATCGAGTACACATTAACCAGCAATACGAAGCACATGAATATGATTTCAGACAAGGTATCATGCTTCACGTCGTTCTGGGAGCTATTGAATTCCCAGTTGCGTACGACATATGAAGAGCGCATTCTTGAATATCCGGACGCTCATACCCATTGGCTCGTACTTCAGCTCAGAGGTGCAGCCAACTCTAAAGGAGCCTCAACACCAGCGCCGCCGCCGCCGCCTTGCGTAGACCCCGGCCCAGCCACGTTGCTTTTTGACCACGACTCGTTCACCCTTTGACAGAGACTCTTCAACGGCATTAAGAGACACTATAATGGCTACGCTTAGACAGCCAATGACTCATCAACCTCTTCGGATTCAGCCCCAGCTTCCGAATGTACTATGTACATGGGGCTCACGTTCTGCGCGCACTACGTGCGTACCGGGGGAGGGCTGCGGGCCAGGAGTGACGAGCATGACATGACAGCACGTACGGATGCCAATATGGAACAACATGGCACGCAGCGTTGATTTGATTCCACCTCTATTCGAGCAGTCCAGCAGCCACCGTCTCGCCGCCACTTCTCAACACCACTCTCTGCCCAGCCTCCAACGGCACCTTGGTCTCCAGCTTCACCACCACCCGCGCCACTTTGCCAGGCTGCACGATCTTGGGGTTCTTCTTCACCGTCGCACCTGTCGTCTTGTCTAGAACTGCTGGCAAGGCTTGTACCTTGCCTGCCGCGTGGAGACGTCCGCGGTGAACTTCAACGGGCATCGGCATCAGGTGGTCAAAAGATAGCACCTTCATCGTCAGGGTGTCGCTCGTTTCGATCGGTGCCGCCTTGGTGCTGATGATGTCGCCCACCCGTACATGAATGGGATCGATGCCGGCCAGACCAATACTAACGTTCTGCCCAGCAACAGCCCATTCCTGGACCTCGGAATCCACCTCGATTAATCGTATCGAGGCTGGTTCACCACTGGGCTGCACAATCAGTCCCTCTCCATTTTGTACTGTTCCGGATTCTATCCGTCCAGACACGGTCAACTGAGCTTGCTGCGTGCGATATATTTCCGATATCGACATGCGGAAGGGCTTTTGGAGCGCCCTTGTCATAGGCTCGGACTCTTCCAAGGCCTCAATAAGCGTCGAGCCTGTGTACCAAGAAAGACGTTCGTCGTCGGGCCTTTCTACCAGGTTGTCACCGTTGAGTCCTGAAATGGGCACAAATGCAACGTTCTTAAGTTGGAAGCCGTTGCCCTTCATGAACCCCGTGACTTGCTCCTCGATCTCGTCGAAACGCTCCTTGGACCAGCCGACCATGTCCAGTTTGTTGATTGCGACAATGACCCTTTGGACGCCCAAGCTGCGGAGCAGTAGGGCATGCTCTCGAGTTTGACCCTTCAGGCCCTTCTCGAAAGCTCCGGTGTTTGCGTCGATGACCAGGATCGCAAAATCAGCCTGAGATGCCCCGGCAATCATGTTGGGCACGAAGTCTTTGTGACCAGGTGCGTCGAGGATGGTGAAACGCGTCTTGTCTGTCTCGAACTGGTTGGTGGCGATGTCAATGGTCACGCCGCGCTCGCGTTCTTCTTCTCTTTGATCCATTACCCAAGCAAGTGCAAATGATGACTTGCCCATCTTCTCTCCTTGGCGGCGATATCTGTCAATGACGTGCTGTTCGATAAAGTTGAGTTCAAGGAGCAGCCTGCCCATAAGAGTACTCTTGCCAGCATCCACGTGTCCTATCATTCGTCAGCTTTCGGCGAGACTCACACTCGTGGATAAGTCTTTCACACACCGACTACAACAAAACTGGCGCTCCTCTTGTTGTTGCTCTTCTCGAATTCCTTCAACACGTCGAGCTTCTTGTTCTTAGGCACCGCTGATTGGTCCAGTTGGAGCTGATTCATTTCGCCCGAGGGTGCGTCGCCGGACTTCTTGGGTTTGCCGACAACCTTCTTGGTAGCGCTCTTGGCAGCGGCAGCATCGAATTTGTTGCCCGCTATGAGGAATTAGAGTTAGTTTCTTACTGTATATTCGCAAATCGCGAACCTTTCGCCTGAGCAGCGATCACGATATCATCTGGACTTGGCTGGGAGAAGGCTTCGGGCTCGAAGGCAGAGGAGGCCAGATAGGGCATGTTGTACGTTTGAGGGGCGGTGGCAGAGTCTTGGGCAGACCCGAAGAGGGTCTGGGCAAACACCGACGGCCTCGTAGATGATACAACAATGCAGTCATCCTCCGGCTGCTCCTCTTGTGCTGCCTCTGGTACCGAGTCCATCTCCATGGCTGATTGCGCATCCGAGGTCGACCAGATTTGCTGGGGTGTCGATGGTTGAGAGATTTCTTCGCCGGACAGTTTCTGCCTTTTGGCCAGGATGCCGGAACCAGGTCGCTCATGCTCTTTTGCTGACTCGGTTATGGCCAGTGAAGACATTCTCTTCTCTGCTCGGTCCATCTTCTCGTCGATCTTTTTGACGTCCGTCTTCTTCTTGCGGGCGGCCGCGAGGGCCTGAAGCTTAGACAGTTTGGGACCGTCTCCGCCACCAAGAAGACCACCAGGACGAGGAGGTGGTGCAATCAAAACTGCCTCGCGATGTTTGGGAATATTCATCCACGGAATACCATAGAAATATGACGCCGCTGAGAGAGGAGCACCTTTGGCAACCGGATACCCTGTCATGGCCGCCGAAGTGACGCCTGCGTCAAACCCGACCCCGTCACCCTCCCGCCCGAAACCCAAGCCATCTGCCAAACGCTCAACGTCTGCCTACTTCGCCGCTCCCTGGGAGAAGACTCCTGAGGCACAAAACAAAAAAGAAATTAACTTACCATCCTTGACTTTCTTGGGTTCTGGCTTTGTTGGGCGTGCGACGAACTTGTTGCGCAGGTAGGAAACTGTTTTGTCAACATCATAGTAATAGTACCACAGGGCATCATGGATTTGTTTTGTTGTGATTTTCTCGGCGTCAGACCCAAGCGAGCTCTCGACGAGCGCCGTGTTGATGTTCAAAGCCTCACGATCCTCTGCGCTGGGCTGCTCATTTTCATCTTCCTCAAAATGATCTCCGGAATCTGCGTCATATTCGTCGAGAACTTCCTCGTAATCGAGGTTGCGAACTGCTTGGTGGCGCGACATTCTGGATAGTAGCTAGCGCGTGGTGGGTGATTATGCGATCGATTGACAGAGGGATGATGAGTGACTCGGGATACGGGGGGAGAAGGATAAAAACTCGCTTTATGTGGCGAGAACTGAAGGTGTCGGAGAAAGGTGTTGTTGCATGTCGTGTTCGTTGACGGTGGATCACGAGTCGAGGTATCTCCGGCGAGTTGAAGAGGTGCAAATGATGGCACGTCAGTTGTGCTGGTAATGGAAGTGGGATGAGTGGATCCTGCCTGTTCAGCAGGTTCAGCGCTTGGGTGTGTTGTCATGGAGGGGCAACTCCCTTCGATGGCGGGGCACCTTCAGCCACTGCTGCCGTCCAGGCGGGCGCCCTCCAGGGCACCTAGGTCCCTTACCTAGGCGAGCGGTGAGCCTATCCGGAATATCTCATTACCGAGAACCGAAGCTTCTGGTCCCCCAGACTGGCAGGCACCACCAATTATTCAGAAATTTTGGTCCACCTCCGACCCGGTACTTGGAGCTCAACCCCCTCAACGCACGATACCTCGATTTCCCCGGTCCAGCTCCTAGTCGAATCGCACTACCAATCCGATACCTTTTGACGTGCGACAATCTTCAGAATGGCTTTGAGTATGTGGCGTGCATACCCTCCTGAACAGTGGATCACTGCTAACAGAATGCTTAGACCTGGATATGGCCAACGGTAAGACAATCAACACGATAACAATATCGCAGAGCACAGGGCACGCACTGACAGGAATGGAACGATAGCGGCCGTGATGAAGGACGAGCAGGGCCGTCCTTTTATCGTCGTCAGAGAGTATGTCCTGCACCCGTCTCCCCATGAAGTAACGTCAAAAAGACGCTCTATCTAACACCCCGCAGTCAGGGAAAGAAGAAAAGACAATATGGCAACGAAGCCGTCAAGAACCACATTCTCGCCGCCCGGACTGTCGCGAACATTGTCAAGACCTCCTTGGGACCCCGCGGTCTCGACAAGATCCTCATTTCCCCCGACGGAGACATCACAGTGACGAACGACGGTGCTACGATTTTGCAACAGATGGAGATTTCCAACCACGTCGCCAAGTTGTTGGTGGAGCTTTCCAAGTCGCAAGACGACGAGATTGGTGATGGTACGACCGGTGTCGTTGTGCTCGCCGGCGCTCTCCTCGAGCAGGCAGCAGAGCTTATCGACAAGGGCATCCATCCCATCCGTATCGCCGACGGATACGAACAGGCCTGCGACATTGCCGTAGCGGAGCTTGACAACATCTCGGACACAATTGACTTCACCAAGGACGAGACAGAAAACCTGCTGAAGGTTGCACGGACAAGTTTGGGCAGCAAGATCGTCTCCAAGGCGCACGACCAGTTCTCCAAGATTGCAGTGGACGCTGTCCTGTCCGTTGCCGACCTGGAGCGGAAAGACGTCGACTTTGAGCTTATCAAGGTCGACGGAAAGGTGGGAGGAGCTCTGGAGGACTCGATGCTCGTCAAGGGTGTCATTATCGACAAGGACTTTTCTCATCCCCAGATGCCATCAGAGGTCAAGGATGCCAAGATTGCCATCCTGACATGCGCTTTCGAGCCCCCCAAGCCCAAGACCAAGCACAGGCTCGACATCACCAGCGTCGAAGAGTTCAAGAAGCTTCAATCGTACGAGCGCGAGAAGTTTATCGAGATGATTCAGCAGATCAAGGATGCCGGCGCCAACCTGGCCCTCTGCCAATGGGGCTTCGACGACGAGGCGAACCACCTTCTCCTCCAGAACGGTCTTCCCGCCGTGCGATGGGTTGGCGGTCCGGAGATCGAGCTGGTGGCCATTGCAACAAACGGTCGCATCGTGCCCCGCTTCGAGGACTTGAAGCCCGAGAAGCTTGGTACTGCTGGGCGTGTCAGAGAGATGACTTTCGGCACAACAAGAGAGAAGATGCTGGTTATTGAGGAGTGCGCGAACACTCGTGCGGTGACCGTCTTTGTCCGCGGCAGCAACAAGATGGTAAGTTGAGCTCCACGCGTATAAAGAATAACCGATTCTGACGCAGCGCAGATCATCGACGAGGCCAAGCGATCCCTTCACGATGCTCTGTGCGTCGTTCGCAACCTGGTTAGAGATAATCGCGTTGTCTACGGTGGTGGCGCTGCCGAGATCGCCTGCTCCCTGGCGGTCGAAGACGCCGCTGGCAAGACCCCCGGTCTGGAACAGTACGCCATGCGCGCGTTCGCCGAGGCCCTCGACGCCGTGCCCATGGCGCTGGCTGAGAACAGCGGTCTCAACCCCATCGCCACGCTGGCCGAGGTGAAGAGCCAGCAGGTCAAGGCGGGCGCCAAGGAGCGCGGAAGGCTCGGTGTCGACTGCATGTCGCGCGGCAACAACGACATGAAGGAGGCGTTCGTCATCGACCCCCTCATCAGCAAGAGACAGCAACTCATGTTGGCGACACAATTATGCCGAATGGTGCTGAAGGTCAACAACGTCATTATTGCTGGCTCCGGCGAGGACGACTTTTAAAGAGTAAAAGTAAAAGTAAAATAGTGAACCAATGATGAATGGGAAGAACAGGTTCTAGACGGGTCTGGGGTGTTTGGGAGTATACCAAGCTTTGTACCATGCAGATAGAGAGGCCCCGATATCGAGACCAATACCAATCCTCGAATTCACCCAACCGCTGTCTACTTTATATGAGTAATGCGCAGGTCCATCCGTCTCTGGTATATTTCTACTGCATCCAGCCCCTTTCAGGAGAGTACTTGAGGTACGGCTCCATGTCTCTGTAGAAAACGCGCTGCAGCTCGGCCTGCTCCTCAGGCGAGGGGCGCGTATTGTCGCCCTGGCGGCGCTCCCAGCTCTCCTGTGTCTCGGCGAAGTAGGCGTTGGGGTCCTTGCCCGTGTCGTCGGCGAAGGTGTACGATCTGTACTCTGTGTTTTCCCAGCCGGTGGCTTGCACATTTGTAAGTAAATGACGTTTCTCACACGCTACACCCACAGCGTAGTATCGTTTTCAGAAAACCCAAGACACGAGTGGGAAAAGGTGTGTGCAGGTGAGGGAAAGCTTACCTTTGCCCGCAGCGATGCCCCAAAAATCGTTGGTCAAAAAGTGCACAATCGCACCATGCGTAACCACCACAACGTGCCCGTCCCCGTCCGCCAAGTCCCTCAGCTTCTTCCTCGCCTCGGCGGCCCGCGCCTCGAGCTTCTTCAACGTCGGTTCCCACCGCGACTCTGCGCTCTTCTTGTCCGTCCAGTCCTCGGGCACGCGGCTGAAATCCACGCGGCCGTCGAATTCCGCCTCAATGTCGGCGATGGCGGACCCCGTGTCGCAGGGCGCGTCGGAAACCTCCTGCACCTCGGGCAGGGCAATCACTTTCGGGGAGTCGCCGGGGGTAGCGAACCCGAGGAGGCAGGTGTGGAGGGTGCGGCGAAGGGGGCTCGCGACGAGGTGGATGAGTTTGGAGTGGTAGGGAAAGGCGGAGCGCAGCGCGGCGCACTGTTGCTTGCCCAGGTCGGTGAGGAGGGGGTCGCGGAGGGCTTCGTTCTCGAGAGAGAGGTTGTGGAAGCCCTGGGCGTGGCGGACGAGGTGGATTTGCACTGGCATTTTGGGAGGGGTGGTGATGGCGATGAGGATTTTGGACGAGGTGGATGTTGGCGGGGTAGAGATTACCACGTATGATGACGTCCGAGAAAGAAGTCTGGAGAGAGGACAGCAATAAGATGAAGGTGCGATGTGCTCAGTTTATTCAATCGTGTAAACCCAGAAACCTAAGTGGTCATTCACGGAACAACCAAAAGTCAATTCCTCCCGAGTCTCGGTAGGAAACCAGTCGCGATCCAATTATAAAAGCACGCGCTCATGTCGAACCAAAGCCACTTGGTTACTGGAGCTCTGGCGTTGACGTAACTATACGTAATGGCCCGCATCGCAGCATGTCTCGGGGAAGTTCCTTGGCCAGGGCGCGGAGTTTTGGGGACTTATGTGGGTTCGCCCTTCTCTATTGAGAATCAACGGAAATGGCTTAAAAGCAAGCTGCCAGGAGGCAACTGGAGGCAACTGTAAGCTGGAGGAACCCGCTCCGGCCTCGGCGCCGATTGTCGGCGGTGAAAGATGGAGTTGGGCCTCCGTCAGACGGAGGGTTTGCGCCGGTGAGGAATACGGCGTACCTTGGCAAGCCGGCTGTGCACGCTGGTTGTAAACAAAGAACTTAAGTCGTCCTGCTCTTAAACATCTATTGGACTTCGCAACCGCCGTCTTGATAAGACTATGGACAATCATCATGCCATGTCCCATTCCATCTCTCCAAAATTTACAGGCCAAATCCCGCTGGACGCCATGCTTGGAAGAAGGGGGAAAAGCGCTCAAACCAAAATAAAGAGGAAAAAAGCCACCGCCGCAAGGTTCATCGTGTCATGCGAGTGATGACCGCCCGGATCTCACCCCCTTCTATCTGTCTCTCCTGTACCTAGAACCACCAGCACCACGGCATACATCGCTTTTCGTATTCCAACCTCTATTGGACCAAATCATCGTCTTGTCCGACCCTGCTTTCTCCGGAAGAACACCAGGTAGGGCACGTCATTTGTGCCTCTCTTGAACACGTGTTGGCTCACATCGCCGCCGCGTCCTGTGCCATCAATGCGAACAGGAGTGACAGTTGCGTCGCTGATGTGGTACCAAGCGTGAGGATCGGGGTTGCCGGGTTCGCGCACATACGCGTAGTAATGTCCGCTACTGATGTTTGATCCTGTGTGTACTATGACCGCGTAGCATTCGTAGTCAAATGGAAGCTCAAACTTTTCGTCTGGTGGCGGGCAAGAAGTGTTGCGCTCCCGCGGCGGGATGAAAAACGGGTCTAGATTGAGATTGTCAAAATCCCACGTTATCGTGTCTCGTTTCTTGTTGATCGAATTCAACCCGAACTCGAACCGACGGAAAGAGAGACACAACAGCTCTGGAAGCCGAGCCAGGGCAATCTGCTTCCGGCCCTGAACGTTCATGTTGCACCTGTCACACTTGTAGTCGGGGAGGAATTCAGGCTCGATATACGACCGCAGACAATCCTGAATCGTGCGCGTGTCGTCGTTGATGGGCACTGAGATGAAGTCGAACGTCGCCCAGTTGTACGTCCGGTTGTTGCATCTTGAGCACACCACAGTCGACAGCTCCAAACCGCGCCAGTACCTGTCGACGATGGACGAGTTCGTAAGAGTGTAATGTTCCCACCACTCAAAGGCGCCTTGGAGCATAGACTTTCCGTCCGTCATCCTCGGCCCCGATGTGTTGTCATCGCTGCGGTCACGTTTCATGTTCGTCTCCTCATGGAGGTACGCCATGAGCCAAGTCATGAACTCTTGGGCGTCCTGTTGTCGGTTGCCACCGAATTCGTCGCCTTTTTCCTTGATCCGACTCTTCTCACAAACCGATCTGGAGTAATCCTGCAATTGTCAGCAAAAGCCAAGCGCTTGAGACTCGATTGACTTACCATCAAAGTTTGCGCCTTCATAACGTCGAACTTGCCAGAGTCGAGCCAATGGAACAGATTGGACAGTATGCGGGACATCAGCTGAGGAGGTTCATTCTTTTCATCAGCCTTCTTGGGAACCTTGTAGGTGTTCTGCCATTCGAAAGTGGAAAGTTCCTTTCCGAACCCGGGCGACATTCGAAGTGCTTGAATGGAGCTATTGGCATAACACCACACGCCTGGGTTGTTGAGGCCAGTAATGTGGCGTCCATCCTTGACAGAGTTACCAACGGAAGGAGAATCAGGACGAGCCAAAGGCCCCTGCTTCAGGTTGCGGGCTTGTGCCGTGAAAGCAACGGCTTGAGGAGCCTCGTGGTCATCCTGTGTTTGTGATAGCCCGCTGTAACTAGGACGAGGTACGGCAGGGGCTGGCCGGGTGGGTGGCGATGGAAGCTCAGAATAGAAGTCGACGGGGCCTTGGCTGTACGGAGCAAACGGCTTTTCAGGGCTGATAGGGGACTGCATGGACTCTTGCTCGGCAGAGACAGCAGGAAATCTACGCAGGAATTCCTCGGTGCTTCGAACATGGGCAAAGCCGGGGGAGCGCGCAGTTTCGAGGTCGGCATTTTGCAGTGTCTCCTCCCATTGCCTCACTTCTTCGGGTTTCAAAGGTGTAACTTTGTACTTCCTGTTCGGTCTGGAGATGGAAATTGTAGGCTTCAACGGGGATCGAAGTTGAGAGGTCCTATTGCCACCCGTTGTAAGGGAAGTGGCGAGAGCGCTCATCCCCACGAG
Organism: Colletotrichum lindemuthianum; assembly: GCA_001693025.2. Classification (NCBI taxonomy): domain Eukaryota; kingdom Fungi; phylum Ascomycota; class Sordariomycetes; order Glomerellales; family Glomerellaceae; genus Colletotrichum; species Colletotrichum lindemuthianum. The sequence continues at coordinate 196,547 of MASP02000091.1, read as the reverse complement.
ATCTGTCCAAGCATTGAGTCCCCCTTGGAGCAGTTTGGGAGGGTTCTTAAGCTCTTTCCCGTAGTTGAAATAGGTCAATGCACGTTGAAGAGACAAGAGAGCTGCCGCACCCATGTCGGGGGAAATGTATCGTGGGATCGACTCTGAGTCTTGGTCATGGAAAACCACCAGGTCGAAGGCGTCTCTCCTGTCGAAGTGATGCTGCTCCTGGGGTGGAGAGAGGACCATGGTTTCGGCGATTTCATCGGATGAGATGTTCTCTCTCAACAGAATGTTTGGCTCTATGCAGATGACGGCCTGCGAGAGAATGTGGCCCTCGTCAAAGTCCTCGCGGCTCCGAACATCGATGATGAGGACCTGAAGCGTGGCCGAGCCCCGTTTGATGAAATTCATTAATTCCAGCGCAGTGATGGAATCGCCCAGAGGTATAGTGACGGGGACCTTGACTGGATGTGGCATTGTGTTTTGAGCAATATGAGAAGAAGCGAAATAGTCGGACGACTTGTTGGCCAAAGCCGTGTTGATAGCTGCCGAGGACCCTGTTCTGCTAAAAAGGCCTCGAGGCGTGCTCGAGGGCAACGACGCCGCCTCGTTCGAGACGGTACCTCTCGCGGGGCTGTAAATGGCATCGGGCATCTTGGGAAGGTCGGGCAAGGCTGTGACAACTGCCACCTTTGGCTTCTCGGGGGGCTCGGGCATCTGTCTCGGCCCTGCGGGCCTCGGAGGCACAATAGGGTGTGTCCGTATGCGCGGGTCTTGGCCGGGCAGGGCCACGGGTCCCCTGAGGTTTGCAAAACGGGCTGCCAGATCCTCGGCGGCCTTGCTTTGCGGGAGACCAGCGGCGCCAGACCGGAGAGCGTTTCCATGCAAGGCTTGAGGCTTTGGTTGGACCGCTGGTCTTGCCTTTGCCACAGGCGAGCCGTTGACGTGACTGGTAGCTTCGTTCCTTGTGGGACTTGCGATTGGAGTGCGATGAGGTGTAGTAGGGCGTTTCGCCTCTCCGTTGATAATGGAAGGAGGCTTCGATACTGTGGGCATCACGCCAGATCTCTGGTTGTCGGCCACTATATCTTGCTTGATTCTTTCGAAACTTCTATGCTCGGCTTCAATCTTCTTCATAAGATTGGTGTAGTTGCGACTGATGTCTCCACGGGTCTGGAGGTTGAGAGCTTCGATGTGCTGGGGTAGGATCTTGATGGCAATCACGGAGGCCAAGATGTACTCTTTGAAAGCTAGGTCAGGTCTGCCAAAGTCGCGAAACGTCTCAGCCTGTCGCATGCTGTTCTCGGCCATGTCAAGAATCTTGCGCAAGGGTAGTTTCATGTCGACAATCGGAGAAACGGATTTGAGGTCTTCGATATGGGGAAGCGGGGGCCGGCCAGCGCGGCCGCCAGCGCCTCCGTCGGGACCCATGGCGAAGGGGTGTATGGCGGTGCCGTCGGGTACGGTTGGACCGCCGCCGCCGCCGAAGACGGTTCTGGTGGCTGAGGAGGCCGTGGTACTCATGTGAACGAGGATCGCTATCGTGGGGTCGGACGAGGAGGTTGGCTCATGTCGCTGCAAGCGTGAAATGCTCGTAGGACGGCCGCGGAGGAGGGGCTAGCTGCTGATGTCGCGCAGGGTCTGCTGCTGATGTGCTTGTAGTGCTGGGCTTCGTCGGATTCGAGTTTCGACGGAAGGCGGAATGTGGAAAGGACGATAGTCGGCAGAGAGTTCGTCATGAGTGGCAGGAAAGGTGACGGCAGGCTTCGCTTTAGTAGGCTGACCGTCTTGGCTGCAGGATGGGCTACGTCGCTGCTGCAGGGCAAGATGAAAGGCGCATGGTTCCCTCGAAAATAGAATTAGAAGGGAATCGATGTTCGAGGACAATGTACGAAGAGAAGCAAGAAAGGAGAAGAAAGGGCGTGTTTGACAGTAGTAGATTGAATTGGAAATAAGTTATTGTGTATGGTGCTTCGTTCTGAAGAGGTATGGTGTTGTGCTGTGTTGTGCTGTGTTGCGTTGTAGTCGTGGTGAAAGGAAAATGGCCCGTGGTCCCTCTGTCTGGGGTGGAAATCGGCGACAATACGCTGTAAGTAGCTATGGCAGCTGACTACCTACCTCAGGTTCTTTGGGAGTATTGCTCTATACCTTGGTACCTTAGGTACCTACCTACTTAGGTATTAGGCAATGTCTCGCGGTCGCCGGGCGCTAATAGCAGCAAGACGTGGCGGACATGTCAACGGCACCGTTGCAGCGGTAGTGTTTGGGAGAGACGGAGCGGTATCTTCTGCGAGAGGCCCGGTTTCTTTATGAGTGACGTATACGGGTTCTCGATGGTTATCGTCTGTCTATCGTAAATGCGTAGGATATTTCCTGTCAAGTTGGTATCTTCAAATACCTACCTTGCTTCAATCTAATTTTAAGGGAAGCAGGTTGACGCGCGAGGCGAGAGTTAGGAGGGGAGAACAAGACCAAGACTGCAGGTTGACAACCCAGCGATGCAGCGCCACAATCCAGGTGCTTGCTGGTGGCCTTTAATTACTACCTAGAATACTACTTACAGCGGGGGAACTCATGTAAAACGGAAACCCAGCATGTTATTTTTGGGCTTCAGAGCTGAGCTGAGCAATGCTGGTCCAGAGTCAGATATATTGCATTAGTCACAAATCGTGATGGTCTTGTTCAAGCACCAGTCCTTCAGAAAATGTCAGGGTCCTTGTGAGATTTCACATTGAGAGAAAGTCGAGATCAGGTACTCCGTATTACCAAGCCAGCCAGTCACACTACAAGTACACGTATCTGCTTGTGGAAGACAGCGGCAGGCTTCACTGTTCCGAGTTCACGTTTTCTTATGTAATCAAGCAGATGCTCTAGCTGAAGTTGCCCCACAGCGACTTCGTCATCCATGGGGAACCTCTCGACAGCATTGCCTGACGTCGCCTTCGCCATTCCGTGTCACCAGTCAATATCCCATCCACCATAGCTGCTTTTGGGTTTAGCGCGAGCACTCCGACAAGTGAGTTCGTCACAGGGCAGAGTTCGAGGACAAAAGCGGAGCAGCCACGAGTCCGCGACGACACTGACGCCTCAGCCAGACGTGCCACCAGCCTATGCCAAATGTCAGCCTGCTGTCCCGGTCCACTTCCTACACCAGCCACCCCTGCCAGCGTGCACTGAGCCAACGTAACTCAGCCCAAGCACCCGCTAAACCAGCACCTGAGTGCCTCATCTCAGCTACCCACCTACCTACGCAACTCAAGCCTAGCCACCTTTGGCCTGCTGCATCTCCAACTAAACAAACGGAACGATCGAACCACATACCTTTACCAAGGCCTTACCTTACTGTGCCCTTTTGCATCTAGCCCAGCCAACGGACGTGGATCTCTTCTCTGTCGCCTGTCCATCAATATCAATACGCGCAATCCTTCTGACCCGTGATTCGTAATCCCGCAACTTGCCAGCCTCATCGCCGAGTACAAACGTTGCACAGCGCAAGACACGATCGACCAAACCATCGACATCCACCCCGATTCCTTCCATCTCCCCCCGCCGATTCAACGTCCCTGGCCTTCACGATGATGGGCTGGTGGTCAAGCTCGGCCAACACGGCCTTGGACGAGCAGATTGAAAAGGCGACTAGCAGCAGCTTGTACGGGCTTCAACCTGCCTCGGTGATGCCTTCTGCTGACCAAACGACAGGGAGGATATTGCCTTGAACCTCGAGATTTCTGATGTCATCAGATCAAAGACGGTCCAGCCGAAAGAGGCCATGCGCTCCCTGAAAAGGCGCATCGGCAACAAAAACCCAAACACACAACTGAGCGCCCTGAGTGTACGTATCTCAAGTTGCTGCCTGCCCACATGCGTTGTAGCCTGACTAACCTGACCCTGATGGCAGCTTACCGACACCTGCGTCAAGAATGGTGGCACCCACTTCCTCGCCGAAATCGCCTCGAGAGAGTTTATGGACAATTTGACTTCCCTTCTTCAAGCCATCGGTCCCGCCGCAGTCAACCACGAAGTGAAGCAGAAAATACTCGAGTTGATACAGTCTTGGGCCGGCGCTACTGAAGGTCGCCACGAACTAGGATACATTGGTGAGGTCTACAAGACCTTGCAGAGAGAAGGCCATCACTTTCCTCCCAAGATTTCTGTTTCGAGCAGCATGATCGACAGCAGCGCTGTAGGTGGTTTCCTTCCTATGGGCGCCACTTAACTGACCCAAACACAGCCCCCCGAATGGGTGGACTCAGATGTCTGCATGCGATGTCGAACTCCTTTCACCTTCACGAACCGAAAGCACCACTGCCGAAACTGCGGCAACTGTTTTGATCAGCAATGCTCGGCCAAGTCGCTGCCGCTTCCCCACCTCGGCATCCTTCAGCCTGTTCGTGTCGACGATGGCTGCTACGCAAAGCTCACCGACAAGTCCAAGGGAGCGCCCACCCCACAACCTCAAGACAGATCTCCGACGTATCCCTACAAGACCCGAAGCACCTCGGCGATGCAGCCTCGTAATGCTCGGGTCGATGACGCCTTTGACGAGGATCTGAAGAAGGCCTTGGCGATGAGTTTGGAGGAGGTGAAGGGCTACTCTAAGGGCTACGTCGCCCCTGCCGTCAATGGCCCCTCGAATGCCAAGGTCAATGGTAACAAGGCGCCTGCGCCATCGGCCGCCCCCGAAGAGGAGGACGATGATCTCAAGGCCGCCATCGCCGCTTCGCTCGCGGATATGGAGGAGCAGAAGCAGCGTCACGCCGCCGTCTTGAAGGAGCACACGTCGAGCGCCGGACCGTCGTCGGTTCAGCAATTTGCCTTGCCGAAGAATGACTATGAACTCACGCCTGTCGAAGCTGAAAATATCAACTTGTTCGCGACTCTCGTCGACCGCTTACAGACACAACCACCTGGAACCATTCTGCGGGAGCCGCAGATTCAGGAATTATACGACAGTATTGGGACTTTGCGGCCAAAGCTTGCGCGTACGTACGGAGAGACTATGAGTAAACACGGTAAGGACGTCCCGAGAACAACTCTGCAAAGTACGCGGTCGCTGACTTTTATCGAGACACCTTGCTCGATCTTCACGCCAAGCTCTCGACCGTCGTCCGCTACTATGACCGTATGCTTGAGGAGCGTCTGTCCAAGGCATACAACCAACACGCCATTGGTGGATACAACCTCCCGCCCCCTCGCCAGCCGCCCAGCACATACCCCTCGCTGCAGGCCAGTGCGCCTGGTCCGGCCGAGAACTATTATACCGGTGAGCGAAGGGTGGACTACGGCCAAGCACCGCCACCTCAAGCCTACCCCCATCACACACCTCAGCCTCAATACGCGGCTATCAGCAAACGAGGCTCCGTCTCCAGTCCGCTGGGAAGCCAGTATCCTACTCAGGAACCCCACCGGACGGACAGCTGGAGGAGCGGAGGCCCCCCGGCGGCTGAGGGACAGTACGCGCCGCAAGCGCCTTATCCTAGTGAACCGATACCCCCCGCCAATCACCAGACTCAGCCCGGCCAACCCGCCGGGACACCGTCTACTGACCCAAATGCCTCGTACTACTTCAACGCTCAGCAACCCAGTGCGCCGCCTTCTGCTCCGCCGGCCGCAGACCCGAACTCCTCGCCATACCCCAATCTACAGCAATCCATGCAGTATCGCCAGTCCATGTCTCACCAGCAGACTCCAGTCCAGGCACCCGCTCAGCCTACGCAGCCCTCGCAACCACACCACCAAGCCCCGCCTCAGCAGAGCTACTGGCAGCCATCGGTGCCGCAGCAAGCAGCGCCGCCTCAGCAGCAGTGGCAAGGCCAGTACAGTAGCGGATATACCCAGGAGTCATTCCCGACTGCACCCCAGCATGCTCCGAAGCAGCCGGCTGTTGAGGAGAGCCTAATTGAACTTTGAAAAGGGGGAAATTGACACTCTGGAAGCATGCATGTCACAAACTTGTCTCGGCGTTTCAGGCTCGTATTGGTCAAGTCGTACCAAGTGCGTTTTTGGACGCGGCGGCAACTGTAAAATGCCACGTTCCCATCAATATGTTTTCATCGAGGACAATAGCTGCGTGATCGGTGCGGGTGATTATTGAATACCAAACAAGAGAATGAATTAATTACATTTATGATATTCCCTTCCAACTGTGTCTATGCGGTCTTGTCGCACAATGCTGTCCAACGCGAGGCATCCCCAGTGTTTCAACCTTTCCAACATCAACGGGGACTGAATGGCAAAAAGAACAAACGTTCGATAAAATTGTGCTTTACGTAACTCAGGTCAAGGCACGCCACATCCAAGGCTACACTTCCAACCCCCGAGGACTGTCGGCATACGACGACCACTTGATGCGTAGAAAACATTTTTCTGCAACTCGCTGCCTTGCCAAACTCAACAATAGATCGCGATGCATTCTTGCTATGCTATACCTTTTCGAAAGCTGTTGAGATCGTCGCGCTTGTAGTGGCAGATTACATCGTTATTGTCCTCCACTGTGGTTTTTTTTTTATCGGGTTGATATGCTCAGCAGGCTTAGGATTGTATACTGGAGATTTTACGCCCGCGAAGAGACCTACGAGGATCTAAGACTGGTTGCAGATACTACCTTGAGCCATACGCTGCCTTTATGCAGTTCAGAAAGGTTCTTGCTAATCGAACCTAGAAGACTGTGTTGCTGACATGATATCACGCACTTCTTAGACTTACCGTTTGGTGGATTGTACTGCCTAGGCTGACATTATTCGTATTCATGGTCGAATCTTACTGTGTGTTTCTTTCGTTAGGTATGTCGAGGAGGATGGTGATCTTTTCAGAACATGTAGCTTTCGGGGACTTTCAGACTAGTATTCGGCGACGCTACGCAGTGAGGATTAGATCCGTCAATCATTTCGATTGTCGTGAGGCTGATCATATAATACGTGACGTGCAGTCACGACATTGGATAGTCTCAGCAACCTTTCAGATAACATGTTTCAGTAGCCAACAATCCAGTTGACTCATGTGTCTCTCGGGGCCCTTTATCAGCCAGCTCGGTTACGCAACATTGGCTGCCATTGGTTCTGCGTTCATACAAGTTTCATTGACGCACTTGACCTGAGATGAATGCCAGAGAGGCTCTGTCTCAGTTGATAGTACTTGCAACATAAGTTTGCATTCCCTACAAAAAGAATGATTCGTCTGTAATTGAGCTTGCCGTTTCAACCACCCCTGTATATTCATGGGCACGATCGAAATATTCAGAACGATACAAACAACGCGTAGCGTTGCTTGCTCAGCGGACAGTCGCTCCATTATAAGCCCTTTCTCCTTTTTTGGGTTCTTTTCATGAAGAAATGTCAGTAAATGTCGTGGCGCCCGGCGCTGACATTCATACGTTTGCTTATTATCTCTCCCGTTGCTCTCGCAATTTTAGCTTATAGTGTAGTCGTTACAAGTTCATCCCGTCCCGCATTCCTTAAACCCGAAGTATACCGAGCAGTGAAAATGTTCACTGCCTTTAAAGCCTCGAAAGTGAAAAAAAAGAGAAAACATAAAACATTGCACAATAAACACGCATCACACACGCATCGCGGTCCCGCTTAGCTCTTCAACCTCCTTCATAAACCTCGTCACCTCGGCATCCAGAGGCAGTTTCTGCCTCAACCTGTTCTTGTGCCCAATCACCTGCAACCCCTCGAGACTCCGAGCCCGACTCAGCGCGACGTAGATTTGCCTGCCGTCCCACACGCGCGAGAGGTCGACAATGACGCGGTCGAGCGAGAGGCTCTGGCTCTTGTGGATGGTCATGGCCCATCCTGGAGCAAGGGGGATTTGCGTCCGGGATTTGTAAGATGCCAGGACCCTTTCGGTTTGGTCGCCGTTTTGCACAATCCTGAATTCCATTTCCCACATGTGACAGTCCGGGATAATGACACGGGTTTGGCCATTGGCAAACTTGACGAGGGGGTCTGAGAGGCACATGTAAGTGAATGAGTTTCTTGTGAAAAGGGAAAAATACGTGAAGAAAATAACGAAACCCCCTGTTTGCCTACAGAGAAACACTTACAATACTTTTGATTTATTTTGTAGCGCTGGACTTGGTTGTGTCTCTCGCATGCGGCTTGAAACCCAATATGGTCATTTTTGTAGTTCTTTTCGTTTGGCGATTTTAGCTCGTCTGCGGGGAATGTTTCGAACCCAATTAGTTTGCCCTGACTGCCATTACATAGTCCCTCGTCAACGGCGATCTGTGACTGGTCAGCACCCTGATCTCTCAATTATCTGGAGTTGTCTATGGAGATCCTTACGTTGGATAGCAATATAACAGGCATGTCAACCTTCAAATTCAAGTGTTTCTCGTAACGATGTTTGTCATCAGCATCGTATTCTGGAACTTGGTGGTCCACGCTGGAGTATGTTCTTGCTGTGTTTTTGATCTTGCAAAGCTCCTGTTCGTTGCGTTTCCTGACCATGTCTTTGTGGCTGAACAGAACCGTACCGTCTAGGACTGGGCGATTCTGCAGAAGAATGTCCAGGTCATCTTCGTTGACCTGGCCCATTCTGATGTTCTGAAGCATTCGTATGAAGCCCTGGTCTTTCTGACGATGAACTGTGGTCAAGTGTACGTAACTGTTCAATAATCGTTAGTACAGCTAAACACTTGCGATGGTCCTGTGCAACCAGGAACTGAACACACCTAAAGTTACACTGCTTCCAAGTTGGCGAATTGAAAGCCCACTTTTCAGATTCCCGGAACCGGCCATGTGATTCGTCCCGAGGGCAAAAGTGCATGCCAGCGCTGTCCTTCATATTGCCACAAGGAGTGGATATCTTGGATTTGCCTTGGCCTGTTGTCGATATTTCAATAGGGCAGTACTGAAACGGCTTGACTGGCGGCAGCTGACAAAAGTCACCAACAGCGATGATCTGTATGCCTCCGAAAGGACGGGACGTTTGTAGTCCGGGGGGCTCTTTTCGAGTCGTAGCAATAACGTCGCTGAGGCGTTCGAAGAACTGATTTTCGACCATACTGATTTCATCGATTATGAGAACATCGGTCCCAGTGAAACGGCCAAAGACGAGTTTGCCCTTGGCTTTCTCCGCAAGTGTAAAATCCGTTTGTCCCGGATCCGTAGGGCCCCAGCCGGCGTAGTTATAGGCCGTCCTGCCGCCTATATTGATAGCCGCTTGGCCTGTTGGCGCGAGTAGATGAACGGTCTTTTTCTGGGTCGATAAAGCGCGATGAAGGGCCTTGACAAGAACCGATTTGCCGCAACCGCCGGATCTACAGATTCAGTTCAGTTAACGTGCATACTGTGCCACCTTTTCAATGACGTACGTACCCAGTGATGAAGAGGTTTCGGCCTTCGAGTGCCAGATTCAAAGCATGTTGCTGCTCCGGACAAAGGGGGAACTCTGGTGCGGGCTTAACGGCTGGTTGTTGTTCCGCAGGGATGATGGGGAGAGTGTCGTTTCCACTCATATTCTGCTTCGTCGTTTCTTGAACAAGGGCTACACGAGAAACTCGCAGTTGCTCGTCATTGGAGTTCGTAGGAGCGGTGTACTGTTCTGCGAGAGGGTTTTGAGCAGAGGGAATTTGAAGATGCCAGTCTTGATTGTTTAGACAAGGGCGCTTGCTTGACAAGTTACAATTTGCAACGTCATCTTCAGACTTGATACGGGGCGCAAATAGCCCCATCTGAGAATTTCCAGGGAGAGGGAACTGTTCTTGGACGCGCTCACGCTTCTTTGACAGCATGTTGTCTCCGAGTTGTTCTTCAGACTTGACATAGGCATAGGGCGCAGCTGGGGGCCTCTGAGGCAGTATTGGCGCAGGCAGCGGTGATATTTCGTTGCCTCGAGCTGGCATTTGCAACTTTTGGGCTGGCATTTGAAGACTCTGAGCTGGCATCTGAATGCTCTGGGCTGGCATCTGAATGCTCTGAGCTGGTGCTGGGATCCTCTCAATCGAAGGAACAGTCAACTGCAAGTGCTGATCGCGGAACTCCATCGCGAGACCTTGGACTAGAAGGTCCATCTAGCGTTTATGTTAGGCTCGATCATGATAACGTGTAGAATGAGGATTGGCTTACGGCCGCCATCCAGCTTGACGCAGTGGTGTCTTTTCACACGTCAGTCGGGCACTCGACAAGAGCATGGGTCTGGTTGCATACGTCGAGCACAGCAGTTGAGGACTTGCTGCTTGGCCCCAAGGGTTCCGTCCCAGTCGGTGAAAATGCCACATTTTCTTCCCTCGGCTTTGGGTCCTCGCAGAGCGTAGACAATGTAGTATCTGTTTTTTGTCATGAGTGGCGTAATGTAGAAGCGAGATTCGTGAGTGCACATGTAGCGTTTCGCCGCTTCCTTGGCCCACTCGGGTACTGCCCCAGCATCTTTGATGGCATTACGAGGAGGATGCCTGCGTTTAGTCATGCTGTCGAGTTTGCGTTGCTGGTGCATCGATTGGATCCGACGCGTAGATCATAGATAGACGCGACGTTACGCGTGTAAGTTTCCCCCTTACAGATTACGTAATTAACTTCCGCGCAGCTTGTCATCATGTGCAGAATGTCTCAAGGGTAGACCGATGAAGCTGTGCAGGTTGGCAGAGTGAGCGACACAGATTTGACAGGTGGCATGGCTCGATAATTTGTATTAAGTAATTGATACCTACCAATATGCGCTTCACGACAGGACTAGGCCAACCCTACAGCGATGCTGTTCATATCGCACTTCAACGACGAGATCTCTCTCTGCGCGTGAATGCCTCACGACACGGTTTACAAACAACTCCGAGAACTATTGAAGAAAACCCTCCTTGAAGATTCAAGCATATACTGGAGAAATCACATCAGAATCAATTTCAACTGGCTCATGATGTTGCTGGGACGCGATCGAGGGCCCAAGGCGGCAAGGCCTGTCATGGCGGAGGTCCTTCTGAACGATAGGCGCTTCGCATTTGATGCGGCGCGGCTCATGACGCGTCCCGGGCGTTCGGGATCGACTTTTCGACATGAGCCCGGAGGATATGGAGGAATGAACAAATGGTCCTCATTACGTAGCCAGTACACCACTCGACACCATGAGGGAAATTATAAGTAGAGTTTCTCTGATGCTTGTCAAAGGGAAGCTGCTTCAAATTTCAATGATCAATCAAGAAACCTACGACGGCAAAAGAGGGTCTGTGGTCCTTCTAGAACGCAGCTCCGCTCCAGTGTTCTGACTCACGAAGTATGTACATTAATGGATCGTGAGGCATTGGTAATATCAGTATGTCAAATCGCCATATTCAGGGTCTCAATCTTCGGTGAAGCCTTCGATGAAATAGCTTCGAGCGGAGAGGTTTCAGACATATCAGTGGTACCGAGGGAAGGTCCTTGAAGGTAATTGTACGTCCAGAAAACACCATCGAGAGCAGACGATGCAGATAAGCCAACACTTGAAATGCTGCCGGTGACAAACCATGGAGTTGAAAGACCAAATTCCAGAACAATGGAAGTACTAGAAAACCCCCAAGCATAAGGATAGCAAGGTTCGCGTCACGGAACAAGCGGAACAGACCCATTTCTTGCCATCGTTGTCTTGGGTTGCAGACCTTGACAGGCTTGCAGCTCTCGAGTTCGTAGAACCAGGCAGCGGCATTTGTCTCCGAAACGGCAATCAAGAGTTGGCATGATGAGCAGACCCAGCGGCCTGGCCACGTTACACAAAAATTACTATTTGCCAAATAGAGTAGCACTGCGGATGGGACGGACTCGGTGAAGATGTGACGACTCTTGCAGTCATGATATTGGAGTATCAGTTGCGGTGTCTTTCACATCCATACCAGGGGAGGGTAATAGTAGCTAGTGACAGGAGCGCGAAAGCGAAAGCGAGGTCGATTATAAGACTCTCAAACCTCGAGCCGTTAGCTGTGGAAATTAAGTACTCCCTATGGCAACTATTTTCTTCCATTCCTAAAGGACCTATTAAGCGTGAGGTAGGATCCTCATCATGTGGGAATTCGTCTCGCTATTATGTACAGATCTAAAAGAAAAGCAGAAAACAAGACAATTCGTCAAAGTAGTCATGATGCAATTCTCCCACCTCAACCTCATCGTCCTCCTGGCTACTACGTCGACGTCCTTTGCCGTGCCAGGAAACCGTGCCCCGATGCAAATTTACAAGCCATCGAAGCGGGTGAGTCGGTTGCAAACCCAAGCGAGGACAAGAGACAAAGACAGTTCGTCCCAAATTAGTTTCCAAATCTGACTGGTGTTCGTCTGAAAGAAGCACTTTTGCCTCGGCGGCGCGGTCAACTGCTACCACTCGGACGGCTCCTGCGACGCGCACACCTGCACCTGCTGCTCCTGCTGCCCCGGCGCCGTGAGCCTGGGTTGTACGAGCTCCTTCCAGGGGAATGTGTGCACAAAGAGGGTGTCAAGGTCAAAGGGGACTCATACTTGCTGAAAAGCCGGATGAATAACCAATTCCCCAAGGCCATGTTGGAATCTGGTATCGGTCCCGTATTTTCATTCCTTGTTCGACACTAAGGGATCACAAAATGTCAGATGTATCACTCTGTTTGAATTGAAGCCAAGTGAAACTTTGGTAAATTATTCTAAGAGATGTTGCAGAGAAATACGAAGCGGTGGAAAAAATGACAGTTTACTTGCGTCAATAGGGGTGGCTCATCGGCCGTGGGATCCGCGTGCTCCGCAAATACCGAGAAACACGGCCTGGTTCGGACCACATTTTCAATTGATGTATTTTAAGAAGACCTGTGCTTCTATACATTCGTGTCAAAATCACATACGATTGTTTCCTTTCCGTTATCGCAAGTTAGAAGTGTGTGCGTGTGTGTGACTGCGGAAGACAGAGTAAGGCTTTGATAATACTAATTGTTTGCGATTCTATAGCCTTGTTTTCTGCCTGCGAAGAATGAAAAGGGCTAGAAGCTGAACTTTGGTTCAGGTGTCCGCTTGTAGCCGGTAGAATCTCGCTAAACCGGATCGCCGTGTATAGCCGGCGTCCGGCCGCATGACAAATCTCGGCGCCGATGTGGAGCAATGACAGGTCCGGTTTGGAAAACATCAAGGCCCCACACATCCGGACTAAACGCTTTTCAATGTCGATCAACCCGCAAGTCCAGCCGTAGAATCCACCTCAACGCTAGTAACATTCTGTTTCAAGTTCACCGAGAGGCTCGGCAGCAGCAGTAAATTCACCCCCTCCACTCATGCAGACGCCGGTTCAGTGCTACAGCATGACACCGAGATCGAAATTGCCGTAGCGCGCCTCAAGTCTCGCTCGCATCTCACAATATCCCTTTGGAAATGCAACACCGATAACAGGATTTCATCGATTTACGAACGAGACCAGTTACTTCATATCTCACTCATAATGAGCTCGCACAGCGGCCCAGGAAGGTTGATGAACAATTAGAAAGTTTTTTGAGTTTTATAAGAAAGGAAATAGGAGGAAGTGGGAAGGAAGAAAGAAAGAAAAAAAAGCTACAGGTTACACTGTCTGGTAATGTCCTCTCAGTTTTGCTAAAAACTGGATGGAACGACCTGTCCGAGGGTTGTCGATGGGTGAAGAGGTTACAAATTATACACTACGTAAGAACTGCAACTTCACGGTGCAGTGTGTCCCATTTTCCTCCCTCCCGAACTACATTTGATAGCGTGTATGCGACTTCAGCCAGACTATGGTGAGCGTGGAAGATGCATCTCGCTTTGTAAATGTGTGTGCTCTGTTGCTTCAGGAGTACGAGGTGGCTCGTCATTGTCGACAAAGGCAGCTGCCGTAGCCGCCGCCTCGCGCAGGTCGCTGCGTGCCGAGAAGCGTCTGAGGGACCTTGAAGAGCAGTCGGAAAAGCGTCTCATGGAGCTTCTTTCACCAGTGCCAGAGATCCTTCGCTCTGGGGTCGTTGGTGCCGTTGCCGAGGTCGGCTGCTGGGACTGTTCGTGGCTGGGCCCGGCAGCAGAAGATGCGGGTTCGCCGCGGAGAGTCATGGCGTTGGACCATCTTTCCAAGTTGGGGTTGGGGTTTGAGGGCTTGAGGAGGAACGAACGGCGTTCCGAGGGGCTGTGGGGCTGCTTCGTGGGGAAAGGCGACTCGAGCATCATTGCCTTCGCTGCGGCCGTTTCCTCCGCGTAACGGGACTGCAGGGGTTCCGTCTCGTCAATGTCGGCGATTGTGGGAGATGCCATGGCCGTGAGGCCGGAGACGCGTTTATCGTGAGGGTCGCGGGTGGCAGCAGGCTCCTTGAGTGTCATTGCAGATGACCAACGCTCGCTGCCGCGTTTCTTGTTGGCGAGACCGGTCTTCTCGTTGAAGGGCTCGTCCGCACCGCCGTCCTTGAGAGTCATGGCGGAAGACCAGCGCTCGGAGCGCCTGAAGCTAGGTGGGATCATGGGCACCGGCTCTATATCATCTTCTTCCATGAGACGCTTGCCAGCCGTCTTCTCGCTGCCTCCCGAAGATGAGCCGGCAAGGGAAGCGTTGTGGCTGGCCGTCTTCTTAAGCTCATTCTCCTTACCATGTGGCACATCCTTCTCGCTGGTAGACTCGCCCTCCAGTCTGAGCGTGAGATATGTGACACCGGATGGGTAATAGCCCTCTTCGATGGCGCGAGTGAGGTCGTAGCGAGCCTGGTCGCTGATCGATCTCGTGAGCCGGAGCTTCTTAATGTTCTCGCCGTTGACCGTCTCCTCCCAAGTCTTCTGGAACATGAGAGCAACCTCGTTTACGAGGAGAAGGATGTAGAAGGCAGCAAGGACAGCGAGATCCTGAACCTGGTGAGTCGTGGGATAATCCGTCTCCACACGCCTGAATTCGGGAAAACGCATGCTGGACCTCTGGATGGTGAGGATCTTGATGATGGTGACGGCAAAGCTCATGATCCAGAAGATGATGTTGGCGGGTTGCCAGTTACGGATGCGGCCGTTGGCACCTCTCGTGGCCTGCATGACGGCGGAGATGGCGCATCCTGCGAAGACAAAAGGTAGCAGACCAATGGCGTATCTGATCTGTGCCAGTCTCGCAATTTCCATGGCCTCCATCATGAAGATGACCAAGACGGAGAAGTAATAGAAGGATAGCTGGGCGTGCCTCTGCCATTCCTTCTTTACCTCGTAGCGCTTGATCTTGTCAACCACGACAACCGGAACAACAAAGTGGAAGAAGGCAAACGTGATGCCAATTCGGATCCATGCCGGCAGCGGGATGATGATGCTGTCGAAGAAGCACATGGACGGCAGAGGGCTGAACCTCGAATGGGCCGTCTAGGCCAGGGTGTCAGCTCGAACATGTCGCGATGTGGCAAAGAGAGGCAGGGCAAACAAAGCAGGGGCACAGCAGGGGCACAGCAGGGGCGACTCACCAGCCCTTCAGGGCGCATGCCACACAACCGCTGCATGATTGCTTCGGCGAGAAAGGCAGGGGTCGGAGTCAGGGCCAGTCAAGAGCTCTGGATGGGCGGGAGAAAAGGACAGGAGGTCATCTCGAGAAGATCGGCTGCGACATAACTCTACCTTAATATGATCAATGCCGTGCTGACCAGACGTCGGAGGTGCGCTCCCTGGCCGTGTCTTTGGGCGTCTTCCTCAGGACGGTCCATGTGGTGGGTTGGAAGGCTGGGCCCTCTGCTCTGGACGATGGGTCTTTGGGACATGGCCGTGGCTCACAGCAAGGCAGAGAGAGTTGTGGCCGTGGACCCGTACTCTACGCTCGGGGCTTACAGAAAGGGGCGTTTCAATGTTGTGACAATGGTGACGACGAGGATATTTCGAGAGCTGTGCTCATGAACGAGCGGCGCTGCGACCTGGCACTGACGGAAGATGATTGGCCAGAAGGGCAGAACAAGACACGGGAAGTCTTTACAGTCCGATGGGGTAAGTCCATTCTAGAATTGCGACGGCCGTTAGCTGCAGAGGTGAGCATCTGGTTTGCGGGCGCCGGGCAGCGACGCTCCGGAAGGGGTTCACAAGGTGAGGACTGGGAGTGGTCGGTCTGTGTATCCGCAGGCGGAAGAAGCAAAAAATAGGATAAGCTAGAGACAGGGCGGCCCCTTGACCGAGTGTGCGTGTGCGCCCGAGGGCGTGTGTGTGTGTGCATCGCGTCTCTGTACGAGGAAGGCCGAGCGCTGCTGTTCTAGTTCCAAAGTGCAGGCCGTTAGCCCGTCGTAGATCCCGCTCAGCTTCACGACGGCGGACAAGATGGTCGTAACGCTTGGTAGTCGTGCTCATCAAAGCTGACGGTGCCGGTACACGTGCGTGTCAGTCTCGACATTGTCAGCCCTTTCCCCTTTGCCCAGCCTTCGCGAGGGCACAACAAAGCCTCATAACGTTGCTCAACTGCACCTTTGCGCTGGATCATGGACAATTAGAAGCGAACACAGATGGGAGATGGCTCGTAGCCAAGTTTTACCAGGTCCGGTCGGTACTTGGCCCGGCTTGCTGCTTCCCGGCTAGAGGCGCATGGACAACTCGGTAATCAAGCGAAGACCCAACGTCGGATTAGAATGAGCGAGGCGATTTTATAAATTGTCTCGCGAACCGGCTGCCACACGATGAACTCTCACCGTCTCACCGTCTCACTGTGAGCAAGCTGTTCTGATGCTGGTCTGAACCGAGCCTCCCAGAAGCACTAGGTGCGCGACGGTGTTCGTTCTTGGTGGAAGACCATTTGTTTTGATTGGCAGCTGTCGACTATGATGAACAACTGCCATCTTCTGTTGTTGTTTATCTCTTCTTCCTCACGAACTGTCGGGACCGGTCTGACACGACACGGCCACGAGTGGAGCGAACTTTCGCACAGCTTAGTTGTATCGTGTGGTTTGTGTACTGGGCGATGGCCTTTACTTTCCAGTTCCCGCAGGAAGCAGTCACGAAGGCCCGAGTGGCTGCCGTCAATCCATCGCGACCACGACCACGACCGAGTCTGAATCAGGCGCCCGATTCGGGAGGATCGCAGGCGTCAGCATGACATATGCCGGCAGTTTGGGGTGACGTGGGAACAGCCTGTCGGGCGCTGGTAGGCTGAGATGCAGAGCTGAAGCCGATGCGAGAGAGAGAGAAAGGCTGGAAAAGAGAATACTCGGAAAAGAAAAAGGTTCGGGGGAGTTCGGGCGGTCCGTTACGCCAGGCAGGATGAACCATAACTTTGCCGTTGTTTCAACAGATTCCGGTTTTGGATAATCCAAATGGGATGGAAATGAAGCATGGCTCGTTGCGAGGTGGATTGGGGCGTCGAGAGTGATCCTCTTGATCGCAGCGGCCTCGGTTGTCGCAAGTGTCGGCCGAATGGTGCAGTCTCCAGCACGTGAGCCTCGAAGAGAGCACCTTTACACATGGTACCGATGTACATGTCTGTAGGCAGGTACCGACTTCACGGTCGGTGAGAGTGCGTGGGCAGAGCAGGGAAAATCGAGACATTCGAAGCCGAGTTCCCGTTGGCGTGGTTGTGGGAGTGGGACACCTGTGTGGTTCTTCCGCAATGCGAGCAGCTGAATTGGCAAGAGACCATCGATGCTACGCGAATCGAGAGACAAAGTCAGTTCACATATTGAGACTTGTGGACCAAAGTTCCATCGGGGCCGGTGGATGGTCCAGGGTGGGATATCAATCCCTTGCCACGATCCCTGAGTCGCGCGAATACCTCGTCGTCTAGACCACGTCAGTGCTTCGCTATTATCATGTGCTTTTAATTTTTTCAAAGGTAGGCTTCGAGACCTGGAGCAGAACGTATCGTTGTGGAGGATGGCTTTGTTGGGCGGGAGGAGGCGAATGAGGAGTAGAGGCTGCCAGCAATGGTTGTCTGTACTCATATCTAGGATCCGAGTTAAAGTGTTGAGCTACGTCGTAGGTAGGTGTTGCTGACGTCGGGTACTGGTTGCGATTGTTGCCCAGCAATATCATGTGCTCTACTACGTATGAGTACGGTGTATGGATACCACTGCAGTGTACGGACTATATCCGTATGTTGTGCGAGGAATGCAGTTACCCCGACATGGCTGCCATGGAATCATGGGTCGCAGGCGTGGCTGTTGGCTTCCATGGCCGTCTCCAGAGCAGCCAAGAAGAACTTCAGCCACATGATCTTCTCGCCACGGTATGCGTGAACTGAATCGCGCCAAGATGGCGTGTGCCCCTAGGAGTGTCACGACACCTGGCCTGGTCAAGTGCCGGTGGTGATTAGGTTCGTCGTGACTTCCACAGTCGGTCCGTCGGTTCCGAGAAGTAGGCGGCAACGGGATGGACCAATTAGGTTCATGGATTGTACCAAAGAACTTGGAACTTGGGCAGCTTCTTCAGCTCGAAGTCGAGTGGTGGTTGACGTGTTGCGTTACGAAAGCCCAGGGGCTCGGAACGCTTCTGCGGCCAAATCACTGCATCGCAACATCAGTAGCCTGCATCTGCTGGTAGTGTACCATGTTTTCTCGTGTGGCCCTGTCGACTCTTGTCGTTTCAAGGTAGTCTGCCATGCGTGATGTGGCTGTTTAGTTAACATCAAGCTCTATCACATGTACCTCGCTTCGTGGCTACTATGTACGTAGTAGGTTCTTACTCATTGCCCGCCCAATTATTGGTCCACTCGTCGAAGCCAGCTGCTTGAAGAGAGAGAAGCAAGCCCCACTTTCTCTCAGCCCAGCCACTAAAAACAGCGTGAGGTAAGGCGTTGAGTCGCTCCATCCAATGTTGCCGTGCCGCAGGATACCTTACCTTGCTGAGATAGCTTGCCAGCTACGGATACCTACCCAACTGCCAACCACTGATGCAGCTACGCAGTACCGAGGTAGGCAGGTTGGCAGGCGTGCTTGCTACCTTGCCTTTCCTGGGTAACTGGGTAGCCCACTTTGCCTACTGTGACTAGCTTTACTAGTGGCGCCCCTCAGAGTGGACAGCTGCGCCGCATCTTGTCGTTCCAATTGCTGCAGTTGACCTCGGGATCCAGCCAAACTGTGACGCAATTAAAGTCCTGTCGCCCTTTTTGCTCGTCGTGTCTATTTTGCCTCATCCTGCGCGCGCTCTTTGCAAAAGAAGGACGACCGAAACGAAACGGCCCAACGACAAAAACGTCCTAGACTTGATCTCCCCGTTAGAAATGGTATGTGGCGGTGCTCTTGTCTCGCGCCCCAGCCTCACACCCTCTATCATCGCGTCCCAGCTGTTCCGAGACCGCCATCCTACCCCAGGGTCTGACATAGTACGCAGTGGCTACTTTATTAGCCTCTTGATTGACCCGACCCCTTCAGTCCACTCCTCGCCCTGGCTGCTATCCTAACTTATCCTGTCGCACAGTACTCCCTTGACCTGTCGCAAATCCTTCATCATTCCGTCCTTTACCGCCGCCATCGTCGTCTGCTTCGCTGCTGTCCTCGTCGCACTCCTCTATCCAAGACCTTTGACCCCGCCGACGACGCCCTTCGCCCCAGCAACTTCCAACACCACCGCCGATATGTCGTGGACTACGGGTATCGCACCCTTGTATCAGGTGCATAAACCTCCCTTCACCGTCGAGGCTCCTGGCTACGAGCGCGTCGACGGCGAGACCCTTCCTCGCCGTCACTGGAAGGCCAAGGATGGCCTCCGCACTCGCCCTCACCCCGAGATCAACACCATGTACGACATTGTCAAGCGCAGCGCCCGAGTCTACGCCAACGAACCTGCCGTGGGCACCCGAAGTCTGGTCCATCTGCACAGGGAGAAGAAGAAGGTCCCCAAGAATGTCGATGGCGAGATTGTCCAGGTCGACAAGGAGTGGCAGTTCTTCGAGCTCTCCCACTACTCGTACCGCACCTACGCCGAGTTCCTGACCTACGTCCTGCAGCTTGGCTCAGGCCTGCGCAAGCTCGGTCTGAGCAAGGGCAGCAAACTCCATCTGTTTGCGACTACCAGGTGAGCTCGAGAGTTCCTCCGTCCCTTCGTCCCATGTTCCACCTTCAGAGCACTCCCCACACCCAGCTATGCAGAGCTCACAAACGCTAATCCGCCCTCTCGGGTCCTTAGCGCGAACTGGATGGCCATGTCCCACGCCTGCGGTTCGCAATCCATGTCCATTGTGACGGCCTACGATACCCTCGGCGCCAGTGGTGTTGAGCACTCCCTGCTCCAGTCCAACGCCGAAGCCATGTACATTGACCCCCACCTGCTCAAGACGGCAAGCAGTGGTCTCAACAAGTCCGAAGACCTCAAGTTCGTCGTCTACAATGACAACTGCATTTTTGCCGACGGTAGCGAGGTTGAAGCTTTCAAGAAGGCCAACCCGAACATCAAGCTCCTCAGCATCGAGGAGGTACGCCAGCTGGGCGAGGACAACCCCGTCGACACCGTCGAAGCCCAACCTGACGACCTCTTTTGTATCATGTACACCTCGGGCTCGACCGGTCCGCCAAAGGGTGTGCCCATGACCCACGCTGGCATGGTTGCAGCGAGTAGGTTCACCTTCTCATTCAGTGCCAGCAGCTGCTAACTCCACAAACCCAGTTACCGGTCTCTGGACCTGTGTCGAGGAGTCCGTCACCCAGAACGAATACGTGCTGGCCTACTTGCCCCTGGCCCACATCTTCGAGCTAGTTCTCGAGAATCTCGTTCTCTGGGCAGGCGCCACCCTTGGATACGGAAATCCCAGGACGCTTTCAGACAGTTCGGTTAAGAACTGCGCTGGAGACATGCGCGAGTTCCGTCCCACAGCGCTCGTTGGCGTGCCCCAAGTCTGGGAGACGGTCAAAAAGGGCGTTGTCGCCAAGGTTAACAGCTCCAGCATCTTCGTCAGGGCCCTGTTCTGGGGTGCGTTCAACTACAAGTCGTTCATGGTGAAGCACGGTCTCCCTCTCGCCACCATCTTTGACAACGTTGTCTTCAAAAAGGTCCGCGAGCTCACTGGTGGCCGGCTGCGTCTCATCATGAACGGTGCGAGTGGTATCTCGGACGGGACGAAGCACTTTCTGTCCATGACTGTCGCACCCATGCTTACTGGATACGGTCTTACCGAGACGGCTGCCAACGGCGCTCTCGGTGACCCTCTCGAATACACCTCCACCGCTATCGGACCAATCCCCGCTGCAGTTGACGTCAAGCTCGTCTCGATCCCCGACCTGAACTACTCGACCGACACGACCCCGCCCCAGGGTGAGATCTGGGTCAAGGGACTCCCTGTGCTGAAGGAGTACTACAAGAACCCTGAAGAGACGGCCAAGGCCATTACGGAAGACGGATGGTTCAAGACGGGTGATATTGGAGAGTTCGACTCTGTTGGGCACCTCAAGGTTATTGACCGCGTCAAGAACCTCGTCAAGATGCAGGGCGGCGAGTATATTGCACTTGAGAAGCTCGAATCCGTCTATCGCAGCAGCCCCTTTGTCCAGAACATCATGGTTTACGGCGATGGAGAGCACTCGCGTGCCATCGCCATCGTCGCCCCCAATGAAAAGGTTCTCTCGGAGGAGGCGCAGAAGCTGGGCGTTGACGAGCACGACATGCACACCAACCCCAAGGTCGTCGACGCCGTTCTTAAGGATTTCATCAGCGCCGGCCGCAAGGCTGGATTGACCGGACTCGAAATTGTCGGTGGCGTTGTCATTGCCGACGAGGAGTGGACACCCGATAGCGTAGGCTTCTCCCCGCACCAAGATGTCGAAAGCAAAGCTAACTTTGAACCCAGGGGCTTGTCACCGCCACTCAGAAGCTCAACAGAAGAGTCATCAAGGACAGGTACAAGAAGCAGATTGAGGAGGCGTTCCCCAAGAACTAGACGGCAGTTGCGGCTTTCGTCCGCGTTTGTCCAGTGACTTGTGACATTTTTTTCTACACGGAGTAACGGCACCGGGATGGTTTTGATCAGGTAGGGGAAAAGAGGGGAATGATGCATTCGAGGGTCTCTTTATTCGGAACTTACGTGTCATGTAACATATTTACCCCCACCCTCCGATTCTGCCCAGTGAATGGGAAACAGGAAAATAAGCATTTTGCCTCGTTATATCTGTGCATTACTTTGGTTACCGATAGGCCTAGCAGCTGTTCTTGAGACCCACGACTATATGGAGCTGTTGTTTCGTACAGTTTGCCACTGTACCTCATACACTTGGGAACAAAACGTTTCACTACACCTCGGCGGAAACACAAAGTGACATGGATCCAGTATCTAGTTTTGTTTCTTATGTGTAGTGGCATTTCATTCCTATGCACTTTTCGACATTTGCATATCCCCTAGCCCAAACAAGTCTGTCTACCTCGATGGGCAAATCGCATCGCGGTCCACTTTGTGTATGGCCGCCCTTATCAACGTTTTCGTTTCCTTGATTACCATTCCAGAGGCTTTGGGAAGGGTTCGTTCATGGGTTCATCAGCCCAGTCAGTAACAGAATAATTCGACTGATATCTGGACTGATGAGTAAACTCCCGAGGCTGAGGCTTCACCTGCACTCCGAATCTCTAATCACGGGAAGCACGAGAAGCCTGGCCCTCACTGACAGCAGCCAGGATGAGCTTCTTAGCCTCCTCAATGCCATCAGCAGTACCAACAACTTCAATGGCATCCTCCTTATCATCGTTACGAGGAACGTTGATCTTGCAGCTGCTCTGCTTGCGGATGGAGTTGACCTTGCTACCACCCTGGCCAATAACGTAGCGGTAGGTCTTGGGGTCTGGCAGGACCAGGTAGCCAGTGTGGGTGTTCTTGCGGGCCTGTTGGATGGCATTGGCAATGGCAGCCTTGGCCTTCTCAATGTTCTCAGGGGAGCCACGGAGGACCCAGGGAATTTCGCCAGCCTCACCACCACCAGTCTCCACCACAATCCAGTTGGGAGTATCAGGGTTGGCATTGTCGTCAGTGATTAGAGGCAGCGAGGCACCATTGCTGCGGCTGGCCGCACTGGGCTTGGGAGGCAGAGTAGCACCAGCATGGTCGACAGAGATTTGGTGATTGTTGCGCAGCTGGCGGAAGAACTGACCATTATTGGAGATGGTGTGGTGAAGACCACGGGGGACTTGGAGGGTCTCACCCTCCTGTTCCTTGACAAGTGAAGCAATATGCTCCTTGGCCTTCTCAACAAGCTCCGGGCGCCCAGTGATCTTGACACCAGTCTTGCCATCACCCTGGCGAGGTATGTCAATAGAGACTGAGAGCTGAGACTCAAGCTGGCGCTTGGTCTCTCCACCACGGCCAATGAGGGTTCTATGCTTCTCAGTAGGCACGTCGAGAATCTCTGTAACTTGGCTCTCCTTCTCAGCAACAATCTCCTCAATTCTGGCACAGATCTTGTTGACAATATCTGAGCGACCCTCTACCTTAATGGTGTTGGCCTCGGTATCCTGCTTGGGGAACTGAATGGTGCGAGCAAGCTCGCGGCGGTCATCAGAACCACCAGCCTTGATAACAATGTCACGCAGGTTGGCACCTATTATTGTAAGCTGTGTGAAATAAGACATATGTGAGAGGCCAGAGAGGGTCTTACCTGCAGCACCAATGAGTGACTTGTGGTGCTTCTTATCAACCTCAAGAGTCCGCACAATGGTGTCGTTGAAAATGTCCTTCTTCTCCTTCAAGGCTTTCTCAGCAGCAGCAACCTGACTCTTAGTGCCCTTGATCTGAATATCAACAGTCTCAGAATCGCGACCACTGGGAATGTCAATCTTTGCTCCAGTGGCCTGGCGGAGCTCTTCCAGAGCAGCACCACCCTGGCCAATGATGGATGGAACCTGCTTTTGCTGAACTGAAACTGTGGCGGTGAATGAAGTATCCTTCAGGTACTGAAGGAGAGACAGGATCTCATCACGAGCCTCGTCTGCTCCCTTCTTGGGACCACGGATGATAACCTCATCAGGCTCCTGGTGGCGTTTGGGCTTGCCAGCATCACTTGCAGCATCATTTGCCTCATCATCCTTGGAGCTCTTGCCAGACCTGGGGAAGAAGATCAGGACCTTGTACTTGGTCTGCAAACGGTTGGTAACACTACCACCTGCGCCAATGAGCTCTCGGTGGAACTTGGGCTCGACCTTGAGAACATGGGTGACTTCATCAGCAAGAGAACGGCTGAGAGACAAAATGTGACTCTTGGCAGCCTCCGCCTTGGCCTTGGGGCCCTTGAGCTCAACCTTGCCATCTTGCACCTGGATCTCAACGTCAAAGCGCTCACGAAGCTCCTTAATATTGGAGCCGCCCTTGCCGATAAGGTGGTTGGCAAATTTCTGGGGAAAGTCAAAGGAGAGGGTGAAGCCACGCTCCTTCTCGTCCTCCTTCTCCTGCTCGACAAAAGCAAGGACCTTGGCCTCGAGGTTCTTGACTGCGGATGCAGGACCACGCAGGGTGACAACCGTGCCAACAGAGGACACGCGAATGGGGATCTGGTCGTTGGCACGATTGGCCTGCTCCTTCTTGATAAATCTGCGGAGACGCTCGTGGAACCTAGACAGATCCGTCAGCACCCTGTGGTGGGCTTGATCAGGTTCTTCACTTACTTCTGGGGAACGTCAACAGAGGCGGAGGCAATCTGCTCTTGGTTGTTGATGATGTCGAGAATTTGCTTGCGAGCATCCTCCAGGCTTTGCTGGAAGGCACGGACCTCATCTTGGGAAGGGCGGCCGGTCTTGATCTGAGGCTTGGACTCAGCGGCAGAAGGACCCTCGTACACCAAGAGGACAGGAGCATTGGGCTCAACAGACTCGGGCAGGACGACTTGAACACCGTGGTTATCCCTCATGCGGGGGCTGACGTCCTTGCCCAAGTACTGGTGGTAGAAGGGGTCAACGGGAATGGGGACAATTCTGGCAGGGGGGATGGCGTGGACAATCTTCTCAATAGCCGATTGAGCCTGGAGAACGTTCTTGCCATCACGCGAGTACAGCTCATAGTGAGAGGGACCGCTGGGGTTGAAGGGAGTGTTGATGTGGGTGTTGTGAGCGCTCTCAATCTCATCAAACAGGTCGCGGTGTCTCAGGAAACGAGTGACGTAGCGAGCATGGTTCGCATCACCGCCAGGGGCGTTCTTGTGAAAGCGTCCAATGTCAAAGGTGGAGAACTGCATGTTCATGGCTCTGTCCATAGCGGTCTCAACACCATGTCTGATCTGGGAAGCAGGGCCAATGACGGTGACAGAGTCGTCATCGTCATCAGTGGGGAGCAGAATGGTGCAGCCAGTCAGGCCAAAGAAGTCATCCAGATCTTCACCGCGACGGCCGGCAATAAACTGGTGACGACCCTTCTGGAGGCTAAACTGGTCAACGGCAAGCTGGCTCTGCAGCTCCTGAACGCGACGCTCAATCTCAGCACGGACGGCCTGCACTGCAGCACGATCACCGGCCAGCTGGATGTGGTTGTCGGCAGCAGGGGGGAAGACAGGGCGCTCTCCCTCGTTCACGGCCAGGTTGCGGCCTCGAGGTGCCCAGATCTGGTGGGAAGGGACTTGAACCCGAACACCATTGTTCTCGAAACGGCCAATGTGGGTGTTGCTGGGGCCGGCGATGAAGGGGTAGAACTCGGCCGGGATACCGCGGAGCTTGGTGTTAACATTTGCGGCGCGCTCACCAGCGATTTTGTTAATCTCGTTCTGGGCAGAAGCAGCAGACAAGGCGTTACCCTCAACGAGAACATCGATGGTGGAATCGTCGTCCTCGTCAATGGGACCGCTGCCCTCCTCGACCTTGGGAAGCTGCACACGCGCTCCGGATTTCTCCTGGATAGCCTTGATCGTGGAACCTCCCTTTCCGATGATGTGGGCGCGGGCGGACTGGGGAATAGGGACTCGGATAGTGGTCTGCAGTGGATGTTAGCAGGCTGCGCCTCAATTGAAGGAACTTCGAGACTGACCTTGGTGCCGATCTGCTGAACAAGGTCCTTCAGGGCCTGTTGAGCAATTTCCTGAGGACCTGTCGCATCGAATCTGAGGCGACCGTTGGTGGCGGTAGAAAGAGTGATGTTGGCGCGCGACTTGCGGTTGATGTCCTTGATAGTGTCGGGAATGGGACGCTTCAGCTGGTTGCGGGGAAGGATGTACTGAGGCTCCAGCACGACAGTCTCAACGTTGCGGCCAGGAATCGACATGGGAGGAGGACCATTCTTGGGGGTTGCGACACCCGAAGTAGGGGTGGACGAGCGAGAAAGACCGTTGGCGGGAGTAGTGACATTGCTCTTAGCTCCCCAGATGGGAGCGACATTGGGGCTACCCTTGGGCTTCGAGGCACCGAGCTCGGGGAAGAGCTCGTGAGATTGGGTGTCGAGCTTCTTTCCAGGAGCGGAAGACTCCTTCTGCTTTCCAGCAGCTTTAGTCGAGATGGGCTCGGCCCAAGAGGCAGAGTCACCGGCGTTGGAGCTCTTCAAGGGAAGGTCTTCGTCGGGGACGTCCTCGACAGTGACAGTGGGGTGGTGGTCGACGTGAGTCTGGAGAAGCTTCTGGGCAGCTGAAGGCTCAGAGCCGTTGGCGACAGTGGATTCAATAGAGGCCATTGTGATTCGCGGTGGTTAACGTTATCGACGATGAGTTCGTGATGATTTCGGTATATCTGTAAGGGGGCGGGCGGTCCCAGTCAGCGCGGTCGCGACGACATGGCCGCAAAGCAGTTACGGAAGACGAAAATCTCTCAATGCAGACTTACAACTGACGATATATACGGCAATAGAGGATAAAACCAGTAGAATCGGCTTTCCGGTTAAAGAAGGCCGAAGCGTGAGAAACCGTAGAGCAGCAGATAACCGGGGAGAGTTGAGCTGTGATGCTGGCTTAGAACATGTTGACCCTGAACGGCAACAGTGATCGAATCCAGTGAAGGCAGGAACCAGGGGGGGACACGACAGCGACAGAACGGAGATCCGGTCAATTGATGTGTGGAAGAGGATGGAGGTGTAGGGGGGAGAGGATGGAGATGTAGATGGCTGCGAAGCTCGGATGGGGAATAAAGGGTGAGGTGGAAGTTTCTCGACTCCACGATGGTGTTCAATCGGGGATGGAATTTCTGACTGCAGGGATCTCCTTCCAGAAAGGTTCCTAGTGTCCCCCATGAGCGCTGAGTTCCGGTCGGTCACTGGGCTTAACCCACTTTGACAGACCCCACCTTTAGCCTGAGCCACAGCCTAGAGCTGCTTACGTAAGCCGACCGTTGTGGTGGCCGTTGAAGAAGGAAAGAACACAGCTTAGGGCGGCGCTTTCTCATCGTCGTCCCCTTCGGGCCCCCGGTCACCGCCCCGAATCACGTGTGGCTCGGTTCGACTCAAACGGTCTGGCCATCTTCCGACTCTACTCCACGGTCTCCGAGAACGTTTTTGGTGGGGCGAAGCCGGGGACGCCCGGGTCCGAGTATCATCCTTGCAGACTCGGACTGCATCTGCTAACGACACTGTTGCGGCGAGCTGTTCCATTTGTCGAGCTGCCAAAGCAGATGATAGGATATAGAAAATCCGCGCATGTTAGTACGGTTGTGAAGTCAGCTGTTCGGTATGACACAGTGAATAGACAGACCGCGAGGACAAAAACGAGGAGCATATATTCTATACATACCGAGCCGCAATGTGTCACTACCAGTGTATCTGCCCTTCTTGTGGCGCCAGATGCGCCGCATCGTGCAATTCAATGCTGCGCAACTAAGCTATTTGAGGTAAACCGATGGGCGCCACGTGAGCAGTTCACTATCAAAGGCGACTTTTCGAGTAATTTTTCGGTTCAGTTGATCAAGTGGAGTGTCGTATATTGGAGGTCTGTAGTAGGGACACGGAGGAACCCAGTATTCAACTGAAATCGGTACGGGTTTGGAAGTGACGAGATTCTATTAAATGATCAGGTTCATCTCTCTCTGTTACACATCGGAGGCACCCGGCCAACCAAAAGCAAGACCGAGACAGTAAGAGTTTGGTCCACTGCAACCAGCCGTAGGTTTTGCAGCGACGGCGACCTCGATCCAGGAGGTCGTTGTTATATTATCTAAGATTCTAATGCGAAGGTCCGCGTCGAGGTTCTTTATATATGCAGATTAAGGCGAGAGGCGGTGGATTCCATATCACCATATACTTCCGATGCCCAGAGTCTAGGCAGCATAAGTGCCGATGCCCTCCTCAGGATGACATTAACTATGGCGTGAAATTCTCGTTCTGGCAGAGAGAAGGAATGCAGTCTGAGAGAACTTCAGCTGAATCAATTCAGAAGCGAGGTGACAGCCATCCCAGCCGCAAATAGCCACCCCTCGTCTCTCAGATTAAATGCAGGGGCAAACGGCTGCATTTGGGACGTATGCTTCCGTATGTTCTGCAGGAACAGCGGCAGGGGGCTTTCTTCTGGCTTGTCGCAGAGACAAACAGAGATGCCACAGCCGTGCGACGTTGCTAAACGTTGGTGGCAGGGAGAAACATGTCGTGCTCTGGAGCCTTGAAGTGACAATACATGAGGCTGCATTATCCGGCCAAGCAAGCGAGCACAGGCAAGAAAACGTGGGCCATAGTCCTATCCATCGCAGTGGTGTAGGCAAACGAACACCAAGTCGTTGTCAGACCGTGGTTTGGGTAATACACGTGTCAATTGCACTGGAGATTCAGGTCAGATGATGATGTCGGCTGTTTAGGTGCGATTGTTGCCACTGGTTGTGGTGGCTGTTATACCAGAGAATTTCGATTCTTTTCAGCGCTATTGGCATTGGCCTAGCGGTCCAAGTCTTGTGATGACTTGAACTCGCAGGCCCGAAGTAAAAATGGTTCGACGCAACCGAACTGCATTGCGTTGAGGCACTTACATCACCTCGGATAGCAACACGTTCATACGGATGCCTGGGTCTGGGTCGGCACTGTTCCCAACCAGCATGTCTGGTAGAGGATGAGTATGTTGGACACTGTTCGCTTCACATTGTGTATCACGAATATGGAGATTGGCGCGTCTTTGGGCCCGGATCTTTCTTCAAGGTTGTGGCAGCGCAAGTTGTCGGCAGCGCTAGGCTGGAATATGTGGACGGCATATGAGCCAAGAGAAAATCACACAGCTAGAAGCGCTTCAACGCAAAGACTGCGGCTAGCAGTAGCACATGGGACGCATTGCAAGTTGGTCCTGATGTCGCACCTGCGTGATTGTGTCGTTGCTTTCAAAGAGGTTCCCTTGGAGAGGGGCTTCTGGCATGTCGTCGCGCATTGCCCGTTTCCCACTGGTGTTATGAAAGCGAGAGGTGCTACGGGCAAAGAGCCTTGGGAGACTCAGGGCCAGAAGCTACCCATGGTTCGTGCGACGATTCAATCAGGTGATGAAAGAAATGTTGGCAGCCAGTGTTGACCAATCTCCTATCCCAACTGCGTGTTTGAACGGTCTCATCTCCTCGCAATCAACCAAACGAGAGGTAGCGAGTGGGCACCGATGCATGCGACTGAGATGATGATGCCATTGGACACGAGTTCCTTGGTCGCATCCCAGTCTCAATATCGACCCTGGCACGGGAACGGGACCTTATTTTACTGGTGTAACGGTTTGCTGTACAAGTAGACGCGAAGAACGGCCGCCTGGTCGTCGTCGTTGAGCCCATTCCATTGACGATACTGACATAGCCAAGGTCAGGTTTGAAAAGCCCCTCCAACCAGAAAACAGGCGAGATGCTCAACCCGTATTGAGCTACGGCCCTCCTGTGAGAAAGTGAAGGCATCTCATACCATTACCACGTTTTCTCGGTCCGAGTTACCGTCGGCGAACGTGCACGGACATTCGGGATGGGATCAGACGACTTCGATTCTTCCGAGCCGGAAGATGCGGCCGGTGCCGGCTCAACGCGAAGCAGGGCGCGTGCAATGTGGGCAGAGTTTCTCCTGGGACCCTGAGGCGCAGGTTGAACGGGTCCTGGAAGCTTTGTTGTTATAGCCAGGTGCTCGTGGGAAGGAAAAGAAAATCTTGCCGCTGGACCGTAGAAGACGAGAGAAACGAAGGCGTTAACTGCGAAGCATTGCTGGGACTCTTTGGGTGGACCCGGGAGCCCAAGGTCCCACCCATTGGTTTGAAACATGAAAGATGGAAAATTCCCAGTACAGGCCCGCTTGCCAGGATAGCTACCTAGAGCTCTACAAGTAGCTCTAGCTGTAGCTCAGGCCAGCCTAGGGCAGCTTTGGCTCCAGTATAAGTCGGTTCCTTACCTAATAGGTAGCTTCTGCATGTGAATCTGGCCGCTTCGTCTCTGTGGCCCGAAGGCTGACCCAAATGCATGTGCCAACAACTTGCGCAGTATGAGAACATAAAGTGATGAAACAGCCTTTCTGATCCTGGTCTCGATCGCTTGTTCATCTATATCTCCATAGATGGCACAAACAGGCAATTTGTTTCGTCTTACGAGACTTGAAGTCCTAGGAAGAAGCTGTCCACAAGTTCTGCCTCTTTCCTCGAGTAAGATTGTCCACGATTCAGCTTACCTCACCCCGTCCGACACACCGCATCCGTACCTTCCTTCCTACCTAATGTCTTGTCCAGTCCAGAAGGTTTGAGCATGTTCAATGCAGCATCAACCTTGGGCTCTCTCAGTCAGGGTCGTCGACGCGTGGTCGAGATTACACTGTAGTAGCAGATTCAGACTTATCGGGAGAAGGCATCTCCCTGTCGACAAGCAAATAATGTCATTAGACGGAAGGAAGGCTCAGGCTCCGGAAGATCGAAGAAACAAGCTCGGAACACTAAATAGCAGGTGCCATCGTCTCGTCTCTTGAGTCCGCTTTCAGCTCCTTTGCCCAGATTGCTGGTAGGGCAATATTAGGCACCATACCTATGAGTATCTGTGCACTCACAGAAAACACGACCTCATGTGTAAGGCCAGAAGGCTAAGTATGTGACCCCCAAAACCAAACACAATTTTGACGCATAACATCGATCACATCATCCCGCCTCAATTCGGCCTCATTCCCGACCCGAACTGTTGACTTTCCACATCGTGTGCTGCATAAGGCACCATGTCGTAGTCCACTGTACACCATTAGCCCCTTCCCATCTATGCCTGCTAACTATCTTAAATCAAAGCATTCTGTCCCGTCGGCCCTAGGTATGCATGTCTAGGTAGTCTTTCCGTACGCATGTCAAGCTAGGTAGCCTGCAGTCTGCGTCGCTTGTCCGCCTACCTACCCGTACATCAACCCCAAACTCGAGTCCAACATCATCAATGAGACTTCCACACGCTGATGCAACTGTCTTCGTCGTATCGTCCTCGAACCAATGCGCTGTGTGAGAACAGAACAGCTAGCGTGGTTATCGACACTGTCCATTTCCTCTAATACCTGCTCGCGCTTTTCTCACGGCAGCTGTAGAGTGAATACTTGCAAGAGCATTCTTCAAGCCTCCTGGCGCTGATGCGAACCAAAGCAAGACGTCGACCTCGATGGCGACCCTGATCCTGGATCCCCGAAACTGGCCTTACCACACAACATGGCGCACTAGCGACTTGAGCCGCCTAGTGATCAACATCTCCCGTTGACCATAAAAACCTCAGACACGCGAACTGCCATTGAAATTGGTCAAGGACCGACCGCCAAGTCGAAGCTCCAGCGGCGAATGGCTAGCTGAAGCAGAGCACCGACTGCGACGTACTGCTAGCTCACGAGGAATTCGCCTGCAAGCATCAAAGCTGGTGCCAACGGTCCACGGCCCAGAGCTAGTTGATGTTGCGCCCACCTCGTCCCGATGCAATCAGTTTGAACCACAGACGCGGGAGAGGGTCCAGGAGCTGCACCGAGTCCTTAGCTCCCCTACCCTCCCAAACACGCCGCCAATTCTCCATGTACAAGACAAACAAGCAGAAAGACTGTGGGTTCTTAGGATACGCAGTCCAGAGATTCTAGTGTAGGGTCTGCAGGCGCAGCTTATACGATCGGCAAACTCGCTCTAGTTCGCTCAAATAGCAGCGTCCAGACGGAGCTGCCAGAGAGCAGACTTTGATGGAGGCATACTACGTACTGCATCTATTCTGGGCACGAGACTTTCTGCACCATCATTGTCTACGACCACACCCCCGCATCACACGAGGCGCTTGTTGGCTGCCCGTAGCCTGCCTCGTTCGAGCTGGAGCCAACCCAAACTGCGCTGTGGCACGGTGCGGCACAATGGGCAGAGCACAATCCTGTGCACTGGTGGAGTTTCCACCTCGCCTAGACTCAAAATTCTCCCGAGGTGGGAATCCTTAGCCTCGCTGGCCCTCAAAAGCTGGGTGAGGTGAGGGGCCATGGAACTTGCTGGAGGATGGCTTTCGCACTGTGGCAGGGCTGGCGCGAGCAACCTCAACGCAATGGGCATCACGCCAGTTCAGCCAGCACTCATCAGGCCGCATACCTTCGCATCCCACCCTACCTAGGCTGGCTGGTCTGCCGCCGTTCTCTCTGATGGTGCAGACATCAAACGTTCGGTATACTGGCTGTCAGGAGACGAGGCAGGCAAGAAAGAGGAAAGGACGGTTGGCGAGCGCTGGGACGATTTGATTTTCCTCTGGAACACATGATGCAGGCTAAACAGTCCATCCACAGCACATTGCCTCGGCCGTGTCCGCAAGATGACGAATGACAATTTCGGCAGCTCGGGATGAAGCCCATGACGGATAGATACGGCGAGCAAAAGGAAGTTCTGGTAGCAGGTAATACTCCAGCCTGTACGCGCCGGCACCTATTCATTAAATGGTTTCTTTTCTCGTTGCAACTCAAGCTTCCGGCAATCCAACAGTGCAAAGCCACTCAAACACGGAAGACGGTCGGCAGATCGAGTCGTGTGTGGTACATGTTGGACGTGTTCGACTTCGTCAAGCTCCATGTGCCTCAACGTTTGTCTCGTTCTCGAGGGCACACTGACGGTTGTGACAAATCGTCTTGGACGACCTGCCTCTCATCTGGCTATTTGTTTTCCTCGTACCACTGCAACATATCTCTTCGTGGCCGGGGCATGGTGAGTGTGTTGAATAAGCGGCCTGGGTTTGCAGCGCGCACTGTAAAGCCCTCGTTCCGGAAAAAGCCCCTCGCACCCGCTCCTGCAGGCAGGGCTCTGTCATCTCAAAAGCGCAGGGTAAGGTAGACGGGGAAAAACAAAGGGAAAAATTACGGCCCACCGAAGACACTTCCACGTCAGATACGCAGTACCCGTGCTGCCCTAATTGTTAGGTGAGAGAGGTAGGTACTCCTAGCCAGAATAGTATGTACCGAGAGAACCTCCACATATATCAGTCCCCCACCACACCACATCTCAATGCCACACGGCCACACGGCCCCCAGGCTAACTGACTTGGCGTTAGCCCAGTTCAAGTGTCCCGTCTGCGTCCATTCATCCTCGGAAGCACACGTCCATTCTCCACGTCCATTTCGCACGCGGAGACAGCGCACACTTTACACTTTGCTGGGGCTCTTTACCGTCGTAGTAGTACTGCGCATGGCGTTGTTACAGTGTTTGCAGTGGTGTATTGGACGGCGGACAGCGCCGGAGTGGAGGTCGACAATTGCTTCTGTTGATGCCTTAGCTAAGGTAGGTAGGTAATCAATACCTTGGGACTCCGTAGGTAGTCGGTGCTGAGACTACCTAAGGTAGGTACGGAGTGCCATGATGGTGGGTTTCTTATTCGAGAGACGCAGTGCCTACCTAGGTAGGTAGGCAGCCCAGCCCAAAGCTGATACCCGGAGACCTCACCCACAACCACGGCCAAAGTGTGCATCCATCTTCGCAGCGACATTGCATCACATCCTACATGAAGAAACCTGCTGAGGATGCCCTGCCACATGAGTACTTCGCCTCATGGTGCAATTGTGCCCTCTGTGTCTGTACCCGTCAGTATTGCGCTAACTCCGTTTCTTCCTTCCATCAGCAGATGCGAAGCCGGGCAGGCCTTCCTCGTCGAGCAGCCGGCCTTTTCCCCCTCAAATGGCCAGCTCTGGGGTCCATAACAGGAGCACCTTGGGTTGGGTAGGTAAAAAATCAGCGATTGACAACACATAACACCCTGACAACGGCAAACCAAAACAACCAAGGTTGTCGGCTACAAGTGCAGCAAGAATAATCAACAAGAGGGGGAGAGAGAAAAGCTCTTGAAGATGAGAGGAGAGCAGCCTACACCACACAGTCCAGAAACCCACACTTTGGCTCTGTTCTCATGCTGCCCCAAAATTACAGCCAGCGACGGTTGCTTGTATCTGTACGGATACCGAGTACCTTAAGGCAGGTACCTTAGGTAGGTACTCTCCCACGTCTCACTGCCTGAGGTACCTCATCTCGCCTTGGCAGGTCGTTTTTCGCTCGCTTTGCTGGCCATGGCACGGTACGAATACCAGGCCACTCCTCCTTCTAATTAGCTGTACCAAGTACGGATACAAGTAAGCTGTATCCAATAACCATGCGGTCCGAGTTCGAGAGAAGGGTGCGCGAGTTGGATTGATTGATCGTGGCTCGCTGGTGGTGGTGGTTCTGCCTCTACCTTATAGATAAGGTACCTCCACTTCACATCTTCCGAAGTCTATATACAACACAATGCCCTTGCCTTGCTCTGCTGGATGATAACGATGACGATGATGATGCTGCTGTGCTGCTCTTATTGAACCTGAGTTTGCATATTCTCGAATCGGCCGCCTTCACTCATATTGCGTCTCTTTGGCCCTTTGTCATGTACATCGAGATACGCACTACAACCTCACAACATCGCCGTTGCATTCCGTTTCCTCGCGGTGCAGAAGCCGAATCCCAATCCCAGTCCCAAACGCCATCAGTCCCGGTCCCAGTCAGACACAGGCACAGACCAGACACGACGGTCCAGTCAGACAAACGTGCATGCGTATCTCTGCCGCCCGTCTGTCTGCCTGCCTTGCGTCTGTCCGTCCATCTGTCTGTCCTGTCTCCGACGTACGCATACCTTACCTGACCTCACCTTACACTTTCGACGTTTCTCCCTGTCCATTCTGAGCTTGTCACTTCCGCTCGACCTCCCTTCACCTACACTGCGAACTCTTTTTTTTTTCCTTGGAGAAGGGCAAAAAAAAAACGTGTAGTGAGAGCGGATTGAGTGCAGGCGGAAACAACACGCCGTCGTTAACAGACCTTACCTCACCTCGACTCACCTTACCGCACTGAGACTGAATTTTTCCTCCTCTCACACCCTCTCTTCGTTGCCTTACCCTCTTTTTCGCCCTTTTTTCACTTCCCTTGTCTTGTCTCTGCCCTGCCTGGCTGGCTACTTGTCCCATACCTTACCGGACCTCACTTCGCTTGACTTGAACTTGACGCTACGTACGCAGCGTAGAGCAGCCGCAGCCGCGGTCGCAGCATAGGAGTGCCGTACGCACATTACGCTTTCTCTCTGTACTCTGTGCTGAGGTGTGCAGCATATACTCTGTGGGCAGACAGGCAGACAGACAGAGCACCAGCAGGCATTATTCTAACCAACCGAACCCATCTACCTGGTGTACACTACGCACGTAGTGCAGTGCTGTGCAGTGCTGTGCTGTGCAGACCGAGATAACTGCGCGTGCCTGACGTCGCCTTACCTCACTTCTCAACCTCGACGCTTTGGACTCGTTAGGGATTGTATCATGGAGAGCACAACCCTCTCCAACGGCACCTCTCAGCGTCGCAGGCTCACCAAGAAGCCTCCGTCAAGCTACCAGACCCATACCCGCTCGTCAAGCGGTGTCGACGGTGGCATCGATCGGGACGCTTTCTCAATCCAGAGCAAACGAAGCTCTACCAGCCTCAGGCGCGCGCCTTCCGCTCCACCAGCCAGGACGACCCCCTCAAACGCTGCATCTGCTCATAGTCTCGTTGCTCACCCGGCTGCTTCCAACGGTTCCTCTCCCCGTCATCTTCCTTCGACGAACCAGACGCACCTTCCCAATCCCTCCCCCATCCTGCCTCAAGGTCAATTCGCTGGCTTCGCTCCTTCCCCGAGTACGGGTACATACCAAACTCACAACCCCCAAGCTCAGGTTCAGGTTCACGCTCAGGCTCAGACCTCCTCCACCTACCAAACCCACGCCCTAGCCCACCCTCACGCCAGTGCTGGCGCCAACTCCAACTCCCACGCCCAAGCCCAAGCCCACTTCTCTCAATCTCACGCCTTCCCTCTTCACCAAAATAGTTACCATTATCCAAACAACATCAACAACTCCCACCACCTCAACCAACGCAACCCGTCCAGCCCTGTAGGTACCGCTGTTGGTGTCGGCATCGGCATCGCCCACAGCAGTGATTCATCCGCCGACCCCAGCGCGCCATTGTCGACGCAGCAGCACGACGAATTCATCGGCGCTCCATTCGACGGTGCTGCCGTACTGAACCGCATCGAGCAGACCAAGTCGCCCGTCGCCGCCTCGAGCCATCCTCTTCCCCAGCCGCAACCTCACCCGTACGGCCAACAAGGCGTCGCATACCACCGTCAAAACGCTCCTATCCCGTTGCTAAAATCCGCAACCGACACGCGCATCACAAAGAGCCCTCGACTTCGCCAATCCACAAGCTTCACGAACGATTACTCCATGATGAACGAAAAATCACAAGGCGGCAGGACGGCGGAGAGTTCAATGATCAGTCCCAAGCGATACTCGGACGAGGCAAAGGAGCCTCGCATGGGCGTCCTGCGCAAGAAGTCGGGTTTCTCTGGCTTCATGAACAGTCTGGTCGGCACCCCCAAGAAGCCAGTCATCTCGGCGCCTGAGAACCCTGTTCACGTCACCCACGTCGGTTACGACAGCTCTACCGGCCAGTTCACCGTCAGTGGCCCCCTCTCCTGCAATCCTCTGTCTTGCTTGCGCTTCCCAGCTCTGCTGCTTCCGCATGCCGTCGTTGCGACCGCGCGTTGCTCTCTTTTTTTCTTTATCCCCCAGTCGTCTTGTTGCTGACTTGTTACTGCTAGGGTCTCCCGAAAGAATGGCAGAGATTAATCAACGAGAGTGGAATTCCCGAAAAGGAACGCAGGGAAAACCCACAGACCATGGTCGATATCCTCACGTTCTACAAGGAGACCACCGAGAAGCCAGCCGAGGATCAGGTACTGGAAAAGTTTCACGATGCCAGAGCGCCTGACTACCGTCAGTACGCAAATGCAAATGCAAACGCAAACAACTCGCCGTCGGGTGCCATGTCACCAGGCATGTATCCGCCAGCTTATATGGGTATGTCTCCGATGATCAGTCCACCTGCGAGCCCTAGGTTTCCAACTGTCAATCATGAAGGATCTTTTGAGAACCCCCGCCAACCGCCCCCCGTTCCCGGAGTCGGAGGAAGCGCCAAAGGCCCTGGCAAGGACATCAACCTCATGCCCAGCCGCCCGGCCCCGAAGCCCCCCGTCAGCCTCCCGATGAGGACCGCGCCGTACCCCGCCACCAAGGATTCCGCCATTGGAATGTCTCAGTCTGGCGAAGATCTGCCCCCCGTCGCGTACCAGCCCCTGAAGGAGAACGTTCCCATGCTCCCCGAGGAGCACCGCGGAGAGCACCGCTCGCGGTCCCGATCCAACTCACGTGCAAACGGCGCCGCCCCCGGCTATGTTGCCCCTACCCCTAACCAGCAGACCCCTCAGGCAAACACATACCAGCAGCAGCTCATGCAGCAGCAGCAGGAGCAGGCCTTGGCCCAGGCCCAGGCTGCCATGTCGGGCCAGGTCAGCCGCGCCCCGAGCAAGAGACAGCCCGCCCAACAGCCGACGCCGCCGCAATCGCAGTACCCGCAGGCCCCCACGACAAACGGAGGTCCTGGTCAGAGACAGCAAGTTGGCGTTGCCGGCCAGCCTGGTTCCAGACCCCGCCACCGCCCCAGACAGAGCACCGGTATCGATGTCGTTGCTGCCCTCAAGCGCATCTGCTCCGAGGGCGACCCCCGCGATGTGTACAAAAACTTCAATAAGATTGGACAGGGCGCCTCCGGTGGTGTCTACACCGGATATGAGCGAGGCACCAACCGCCTGGTAGCCATCAAGCAGATGAACCTGGAGCAGCAACCGAAGAAGGACCTCATCATCAATGAGATCCTGGTCATGAAGGAAAGCTCCCACCCCAACATTGTCAACTTCATCGACAGCTACCTCTGCGGAGGCGAACTTTGGGTCGTCATGGAGTTTATGGAGGGTGGCAGCCTTACGGATGTTGTTACTTTCAACATTATGACTGAAGGACAGATCGCCTCTGTTTGCCGTGAGACGCTTAAGGGCCTGCAACACCTGCATTCCAAGGGGGTCATCCATCGCGATATCAAGTCCGACAACATTCTCCTGTCGATGGAAGGAAACATTAAGCTGAGTACGAGGCCTTCATCCGCCCATGCTGACGTGTTCGATTACTGACAAGATGTAGCTGATTTCGGTTTCTGCGCAACCATCAACGAGGCCCAGAACAAGCGCACCACTATGGTTGGTACGCCTTACTGGATGGCTCCTGAAGTCGTAACGCGTAAGGAGTACGGACGCAAAGTTGATATCTGGTCTCTTGGTATCATGGCAATCGAGATGATCGAGGGAGAGCCGCCCTACCTGACAGAGTCCCCTCTGAGAGCCCTGTGGTTGATCGCTACCAACGGTACCCCCCAGATCAAGGAGGAGGGCCAGCTTTCCCCAGTCTTCCGTGACTTCCTCTACTTTGCACTCAAGGTCGACCCTGAGAAGAGAGCTAGTGCCCACGACCTACTGAGAGTGAGACATGCCCGTCATCTCCCTATCCTGTATTCAATGATGACTAATGAGTTTTATAGCATGAGTTCATGAAGGGATGTGTTGACCTCTCTCAGCTGTCACCTTTGGTGCGTGCTGCAAGAGAAGCCCGTGTTGCGGAGAAGGCTCGGAAGGGGCAATAGGAAGCCTTCAGCCAAGCATCCAAGAACATTTTTCGGCGGTTGACTCATCGACATTAATCACGACCTTGACGACAACAGACCTTCAACACAAGGCTGTCCTTACCTGTGCATTGAGATACCCAGGAAGCTTTGTTGGCCTTGGCATTTGGTCCGAGGTCTCTTTCCATTCGCTCAGCACACCATCTTGCTCCTGAAAGGTCAAGACAGTGTGACGTGCTTTCAGCTTGTACGAGAAAAAACCTAGCGCATCATTGCCCCAATGGCTTGCAGACTCTCGAGCTTATCGATCACAACTCTTCGTTGCTTTCAAGATACCACGCCAGAGCACCCCTAGCCTACTTTGGCAGAGGCTCTCTGGCCTTTTCTTTTTCACTTCTCCACAGCTTATGCACACACGCCCCATGCAGCATCAGCACCACTGTTGGCAAGGCAAGCAAAGTGTGCACTTTTTTTTCAGTTACGCATTGCATAGAGGCAACTGCTATGCCTCAATGCCAGGCTCCCAGCTGTACATGGGCAACCTCTCTTCTGATTGGATCAAAGCATCTACTTTGGCTCAATTCAATTACCTAACCTCTCGAGGCTTGGTGGCAATGCTACTCGTTGGAGGAGATGAGACGATGAATCGCATGATTTGATTTGGCCACCAAGAAGGTTGGCCAACTCAATTTGGGGGGGGCTGACAGACGCCTAACCCCTTGCAAACCTGTTGTGTGGGATTTTTTTCTCCTGCTTTGTATGGAATATTCAAAAAAAGAAAGGGATCGATTTTTCAGACGAGACAGCCATGGACAGGTACGAATTGCCATTTGATGGCATCTCCTGGTCCGGCATAGGTCTCCAGCCTGCAGAGGTTTGATTGCGGGAGGATGCAAAGTGGAAAATGGAGGTTCGGTCTAGCTAGCCACACTAGGACAGGAAAGAACCATCCATTTCAAAATAGACCAAGAAAGTAAAACCAGTATCGTCTGTAGGGAGAACCTCGATGCCGCTCGTATAGCTAGATGCATGTGGGCTATTCTTCTGCCTCATGCAGAACACTCTCGTATCGTATACTACTTGCTGCGAGGCGTGGGCAGCCTTCGTGGCCGCTCTGTTGAAATCAGGGCGTCCTGGCGCACAAGATAACTCTGATTCCAGAGGGGTCGTGGCTTGGTAGCTGAGTTAAGGTGTGCATATCCAAGGCTGATATACTGCTCGTATTGGTCCCGTCTGAGAATAGAAGTCTTCAGAAATCGATCCGGTGGGCATGGTGATGCCGTGGAAGGCATCCTAGGATCAAGAGGTAGACAATACCATCCGTTGACGCGCGGAGGTGGATATGATGGTTTATTTTGTTGAGTAGGTGCCCCTTCAGGCGGGTTTGATGTCGGTACTTCTATTTTTGACCCGTGCCTTGCCGAAGGCGGCGCCGGAAAGGGCGCGTTGACGCGCGTACGCGTCAACGGCTGCGTTCGTCGTAGAGATGGTATATGGAGCTTTCAAAGAATCGGATGGACATGAGCAGGGAGTTTTTTTTGTTTTTTTCTGGAGTTGTGGGTGCTTCTGCTGGTGGACTCTGCGGAAGAAGGAAGTGGCTTGCTGCAAGTGATATCGGGAGGGTGTTTTTGCGATGAAGACGGCGAAGCCTTTGGCAGAGGCGGCTGCATTACCAGTGTCATACAGCGTGTCACTGGGAAGCTTTTTCCCAAGATTGGGGACTCGTAGTTTGAGTTGAGCATCTGAGCCGGAGGTTGCGCCAGCATGTCTTTCCATTCTTTGATAGCTCGTTCGCTCTCCTGCTCCAGTGGGGACATCTCGGCTGGGGATGTTGCCGATACTCTCTCTGGGAAACGACTTCACGGGTTCTGTTGACAGGTCTTTGGCCGCGTTGTACTCCGGGGAAGGTACTACTGGTGTTTGGATTAAGCCATGGACGGAGTTTCCATGTTCATACCTCCTACGTGATGGCCTCACCTGGTGGTTATTGTCGATAACAAGCAACGGATGAATAAATGTCTTGAAACGAATTGGGTTTGGCCAATATTAAAAGTCATTGACCTAGTAGCGATTGGCTTATCCGGGCAGCTCCAGAAAGGAGTTCATCCATGATATCTTTCAGGTTTGCTTCCTTGCCTCGAGATTGGGAACAAAATCTTCTTTCTTTGGAGATGACGATTCTCATGGAATAGTAGTTATTGTCAGATATGTTTGACCAAGTTGCCGAGGGCTTCCTACATCCAGATATCACGACGCGTGCGCAAGACCTAGCAGCTAGACTGGGACGAAGACCCCGAGGAATTGTGAATCTAAGACAGAGAGTTCTACCTTTAGACTGAAGTTATTCATATTGGTGTCTACTCAGTGCCAAACGCGGGTATCGACAAAAGAAGCCAAGGTCCGGCTGATAATTGCTGTTTTAGCTGGCTGGCCTCGCCTCAGTCTTAGCGGAATAACGAGACAGAGGGACATCATCGATGTCGTTGATGGAACGGCATCTGCTCCTCGCTTGAGGAAGGAAATGTACACCACACATATTGTGTGGTGTCAGCACATCCGGTACGCATCGAGTAGCTCATGGTATAGACCAGCGTGCCATAGAGGAGGAGACTGGTCATGATGGCCGATGACCTGGGTAGTTGGCTTTTCCCCGACCACCGACGTGTTGGAACGACCTCACATGAATATAGGCTATACAAGGTCTTTCCGCTTCTTTCTCAGTGACTTGATGCTTAGGACTTTTCATCCTTCCTGACATTGATTGCAGCGGATGATACGGAGTGCTCACTGTTGGAACTGAAGCACTGCAGCTCTACCTACTCTTCTGTATGAGCCTGTGTCGGATGACTTCTGGCTGTCAGTGGAACAGGAAAAGACTTCGTCTAATGATACGTCAAGCGCAAACGCAAGTTTGGCCCACGTTGGTTGCCTTCGGCCGTCAGGTTGATTGATGTCCAGCCAACATGAAGTCTTCCAAGTGAAGCCGCACACCTAGACATCTCCTCGTGGGTTATGGTTCACGCCTTTCTAATTGAAAAGCGAAATATCAGGGTCTAAAGAAGACCACGACAACAACGCGTCATCAGTCATTCGTTGGTCTTTGGCTACCGCGGGTCCGCGGATACGGACCAGATGGGTCATATCCCAGAAATCTCCCCCAACTGCGAAATCTGGGATCTCCCGCCCACGAGATATGTTTTCTCCATGACACATCAGAGTGTGTGGATCTATGCATTTTAATATCAGGCGGTGATACAATTCTCACAGTCCACGCGCCGGAGCTTCGTTTAGTCAAACATCCACCTCACAGTCTCGCCAAAGACGTAACGTCACATGCAGACACTTCGAAGACGACAACCCAGAGAAGGCGATCTAGCTTATTTTCATTACACAGCGATGAAAGCCATGGTATCCCTGATATAGAAAAATTAGTCAACCGTCGTGGCGGGAAGTAGGAGTCTGCGCTGCGTGCTGGCACCGCAGCAACGAACCGAGAACGAGGGAGCTCCCAGCAGGAACTGGCTTCTAGAAGGGCTTTGCCATTCGATATCTGTTTCATCCCATGGGGGAAAGAGAGAAGCATCCCGGCATGTTTCTCAACGAGTATGAGGGCCCGTCAGGGGAGGAGGATTAGACGGTAAAAACTATGGTCGCTGAACGACATCTCTCTTCGCGCAAAGGTTCACCAAGAGACAAACTGTCGCAATGGCGCCTACATCCTGAGTCATTATCCTACGGATTCATGGTTTTGGGATGAAAATGCAGCCCATTTGGAATTGTTGATTGGAGAGTTGTTCGGTCACTCACACTTCTCACCTACGCTTTGCCTGCTGGCCCCAAGTTCTGTTTCCCCGAGGAAGTCGAGCGGCGATGGGAAACAATAATAGTCTTGCGTGAAGGGGCTTTAAATAGAACCAATGAAGGAAGAGAGTCATGTAGAAAGGCCTCACAAGCCAGTTGATGATGATAGACAATGATTAGTGGGGCCCAATTTATCACACTGCGAGACTAGTTTTCCAGGCAGAGAGATGTGGTCGATCAGAGGAACCAAAACGAGTGGCAGTTTATGGGCGGTCGCTATGTTGTCTGGGAAGTGAGGCTCAGTTGGATCTTGCTTGCAAAACGATCAGTCATATGCAAGTTTGACATTCACCAGAGACCCCTGCGGGCTTGCGGAATCTTATTCGGTATTGATATGTCAAGTCGAGCTAGAAGCCGAGTGCCGTATAGCCCTCGTATCGCCAAGGCACCATTATGTGAGAATTGCTGGGTGCGTAGTCGCGAGGTTGCAACGCAACGCAGGTTACTCCCAGGCAGGTAGGAAACGGATTCCTGGTTCCGGGAGCTCAGTTGAAAACGAGTGTGACCGTTGCCCTCAATCCATCGTGGCTCTAGGGTCTTGTACATGGCTCGTGAAGGGAAGAGTGAAGCTCGAAGCTAGCAAAATATACGGGGCAGGATAGTGGCAATAGTTGGCGAACGAGTATTGTCAGACTGCCAGAAAATCGTCCAGCAATGCTTCAATCAAAAGGTCTGTGCTGCAAGCCCATGCTCGGGCAGACGTTAAGGTTGCGGGCTTGGCGGACGCCTGGAATCCAGGTGTCCATTTTTCCGTCCTTCCCGTCGCTGGGGTTGGACTGGTAGCAGCAAGCGTGCATCGTGAAGTGCAGGTTTGGGGGAGCTTCAGCCCACTTTGGGCAGCTCGGGCGGAGTTTAGTGAGAGTTGGACGGCTGGGGTAACTAGGATGAGGCTGCGAGGCGGAAAATGGGGAAGCGAAGCTGGGGTGCTGTTTTTGACGACACCGACGACCCGGACAACAAAAGCAGCAATTGCGAGGCAGTATCAAACTGGCAGGTTTCTACTTTATGTCAAAGGTGCGTATCCTCGTCGCAAGGAGTCTCGTTTTATCACCGTCAGAGGAGATGACTGTTAAGATAGAGGGTAGATGGGTAGGTCTTCGGAGTCGGCAGGCGATACGTACAGGGCACCATACCTGGCCCTACCTACCTTTCTTCGCAACACGAGGAAGAAAGCAGCTCATTTTAGGTACCTAGAATAAAGAAGTCGTTCAGATAATGCGTAAACACCAGCGCGAGAGATGGCCACTCTCACCTTCCTTTGCGGTCGCAAGTCGAGCAGGTGCACCTTCCCGCGGCAGCTGTACATGTACATGCAAAAAGAAACGCCCGCGTCATGGCCGATACGGCTTCCCCCAGGCAGTCGTTCTACCTGCCTTGGGCAACCTCCGAGAAAATTTCGACTGTCATCTGACCAATTCCTAATAAGACACCTTGGCATCATTGTTCCATGGCTGTTGCAACATGCCACCAGCAGATAGGACCTGGCGTCTTACCCAGCAATTTTCCCCACAAGACGTGGCATGTATAGCAGCACTGCCAACAATTGTACGAAACGAGCTTCTCGGTGAAGCGGAGCGACTGGGGGCGGGGAACGCTTCCATGCCTCCTTTCCCTTTAGTGTGTATGCTTTCCCCTTTCTCTGACCTCGAGTTCT
Organism: Colletotrichum lindemuthianum; assembly: GCA_001693025.2. Taxonomy (NCBI): domain Eukaryota; kingdom Fungi; phylum Ascomycota; class Sordariomycetes; order Glomerellales; family Glomerellaceae; genus Colletotrichum; species Colletotrichum lindemuthianum. The sequence goes on along the minus strand of MASP02000091.1, from coordinate 152,379 downwards.
CGTTAGCATGGGGGCCACCCATAGGATCTGGCCTGTATCCGTACCGGTAGCAGAATCAAGGTCTCCTGTCTGTTGTGTCTCCTGTTAGCTCAATATCCCAGGTCGATACCTAGTCACCGTCCTGGCTAATTTATTGCTACGAACAAATGGGTAGCAAACCGCAAACACTTGTGAGGGGGTTGCCGCTTTCCTTCCAGCTCTTCTCTCGCGCAAAGCCTCTTGCTTACTCCAACTTGCATCCATCCATATTCAACGTGATGGTCCGCGCAGCATTATTCCAGACCAACTACTTCATGTTTCATGTCGGACGATGAAGTCCTCAAGTTTACTACGCATTGGTAGATAATCTCATCACAGACGAAGACAGAAGAACTTAGGGCAAAGACGAGAAGAATGCTCGCACCAACACATGTGCCAGCTACGAGCATTCACCACTCGCAATGTGTCCGCGAGACTGGGGACGGGGGTCCTTCTGCTATCGACCCCTGTTGCCGGCGCCTGCCGACAGCGCCCAGGATGCGTGCTCTGCAAGGGGGCCCGGGGCTTCGATACCAAATTTAGGGCCATCAACCACCGCCCGCCCGGTTACGCAGCTCCAATCCGACAATCTTCCAGTCGACGCGCTCTTTGGAATAGCTTGGAGCCTCTTGGGTAATTATCAGCTGGCCAGTCTCTCCTGCTTTGCCGCACGGGAAATCAGCCTCGACCGTCAACAGGAGCAGAACATTATCCGTGCTCCGACACCAGATTCAAGACACGATACCATTCCGTCCACATTCTCGGAAAGTTGTCCGTTCCACGTTTCCTCGTTCCATGAAGCGGCCTGTCTGTCAGGGGGAGCAAGAGCTTTCACCGAGCTGTCTGACGGAAGTCGACTCGCATGAAACGGTTGCAAAGTCTGACGACAGCCACGTGCCCCCTGTTCGTAACTGCGGCAGTATTTCAGGCGCGTTTAAACGAACAGCTGGACGGGAGAGTCAAAGTCTGTTGTGTTCCTGGGCGACCAAATGCCCGCCCATCACCCATGTAATTTTGCTCAAGTCCGGATACCTCGTCTACTATTGATTCCCAGCAGTATGTCATTAAATTCGTCGAGTCGCAATGCGACACCTGCAGGGTTGACTGGACATACAGGACGCCCAAGGTAGTACGTTAACCCGTCAGAAGTGTTACCAACAGTTGTCGATGTACGAAGAGCTACGAAACAAAGCCCCAGGCCAGGAACTTGTCAGCCTGGGATCGTCTGCATTCGATGTTTATAGCCCCATCAGTGCCCTTCGAATGATACCTGTTGTGTACCTATTGTTCGCCGACCTGGGGAACGGGTCTAAGTCTGCTGCTTTTCTTTCCTGTGTCGCAGACGTGGGCCTTGAGAGACAAGCTCATCAGACCCCAACTTCTTCTTCGTGGCCGAGATCGGACATGGTGGCCCGCATCTGAGACTTTCCGAACCTGCGTACAATCTCAGACAGACTAAAGACAGACACGAGTTGACAGGCGAACCGACAGAAGGTGTGCAGTCTTCATGCATCAAAGTCGCCGCGCGATTGGGTATCAACGCACTGCAGTAGCTTTGAAAGATTTGAAGAGCTTGGCCGCAGTGGCGGCGACGAGCTAAAGGATTTTTTAACAGACCATACGAGGACGACGACGACCCTGAGATCCAGCTGAGAAGCAAGCTAATGTCAGCAGTCTGGCTTGCGGCTTCACGTCGTCTTTACCTTGAAATGGCTACATGAGAGGCTGTCAGCTCACCCATCCAACTTCCACCATACACATTTCGCCAACTCCGGGCGGCACAAGGAAAGTTGCCGTCACTCGAGTACTTCCGTCAAGTATTCAACCTTACAACGACGAAAAAGAATATCAGTCCAGAATTGAAACCGTTTTCACAAAGCATGCCATGGACTGCCCTCGGCGGTTAAGGGTCGGGATGCAACAGCTCTGCAATCTACTGCCCATCTCTTACATCATAGCAACCCATTCCCCACTACGGAGTACACCGTCCACCAAATCGCATTGGTTGAATGCTTTCGATGGGTGATCAACACTCTGCTGTTTGCCACTTGGCCGTTTGTAACTGCCATCAATCTCTCGCACTCGCAGATGATGCCGTAGCCCGAATTTCGCGTCTCTTAATCGAGAGAATCATCGTTTAGGAGGCATAACGAAAGCCGCCGCATCGTTTTGGGCACTTGGTCCCATTAAATAGGGTCTACACCAGACGGTGGATGGGTACATAGTGGACGCTGCCGGCCTCTTTGTCGAACAGGCCGTACGTATGATGCAAGAGAAACCTTTAACCAACGGGGGTTTTATGGATCAAGGCCGGGAACGCAAAGCCGCCTTGTAGCGAGTCGGGCCCCCTGGCAATGACTGCAAAGCGTTCATCTCTCATCCTGGCTTCAGGGACCCCAAGTCTCGACACAGTTTTCTCAGACATGGAACCACACAAGAATGAAGCAGGGGGGCAGAGTTCGCGGCATCAGGGTGCCTTGCACCCCAAAACACCGATTCAAGCACGGAGGGTGTGTTGTTGTTTCCCTGGATTTGGGTGCAGAGGATGACTACAAGTAAGCCAGAGCTGTCCTCTCAAAGGGCCGTTGAAAGCGAAGCGGACAGGCAAGATCCCGGAGGGTTGGCATCTTGTTGTTCCCGCCTCCGTCAGTTAGCGGCCCACAGCATGACGCTCCCAGACGGCTTCCGTCCGCCAGCGGCGGCATCCACTCCGGCTTATGATGTCTGGTTTCTTATCAGCACAAAATATCTGGACCGCCTCAACTCGACAAGCTTTTCTTTCTTGTAGGGGCGCAGAGGTGGAATGTCAATGGGCAGCAAGTCTTCGTCCCATCTTTGGCTGCAACTATCGCAGGGTTCAGCCAGAAACGCTGTCACTCTCGCCGTCTTTAATGCACCTCAGCCAAAGAAGGCATCAGGGACCACCCCCCAAAAGCAACAAGTCAGGAAGAAAAAAGGCTCTAGGACCTGTCGAACAAGCTCGAGATTTGCCATTCGAGCATGAGGAAGGGAGCTGGACACTGTATGTTGACGTATGGCGTACCCTAACAAATGCTAGACGTCCAGCCATGCTTACGGTAGGGTGGATACGCAAGGGGGTTATAACGCTACAGCGGGTTCTGCCTTAGCGCTTAGCGTCACTGCGTACCTCATCAACTTCACCTTGGAGTCGTGCGGTGGTGAGGTGAAGCCAGGTGAAGTGACGGCCAGCAGACGGAGTTGCCGCCACCCACCTCACATGCACGGCCTGACGCACCCACCTCGCTGCTGCCGCGCCCATGTCAGCGTCCCTACAGGCGAGGACAGCAATTGGAGAGAGTTGGAGTAGGGATGGAAGTCAATACCGGAGCTGTACTTTCAAGATTTGGGGTGTCAACGTGATGCTACACAAGTGAGGCTCTAGGAGATGACATCCGGGTAAGACGTGTCCTGTTGCGTTCAAGCTTTACTTGAGGGGGGGTCACTTGGTCGCCAGCTGGTCTTTTCTGAGCCGGAGAAGAACACTCTGCTCCGTAATCATACTGCTCGACTCGCTCCTCGCCATCAGGGAAAATGGTAATGAGCCTCGCGGCATCTGTACCGGGAGCTTCGCAGTTTTATGAGGTAACCACCCCCCGGCAACTGCAGATATATCCGCCCACGGGTGTGTGTTGCCTGCATGCGATGGTCACCCTAAATGCCACGCAGAAAGGTACGAAAGGCCCTGGACCCCTGGACCATCATCCATCATCATGAGAAGGGGGTGTCCAGATCTCGAGTTACCCATCCCATCCCATCCCATCCCGACCGGCCGAAACAATCCGATTCACTCACTCGTGGCCACGCAACCACACCTTTTCTGCTTCGTAACAGCATGTAGGCATATTCAGCGCCCTTTCGAAAAAGTCCACGGTAGATAACTCTCTGTAACTGGGTCCCAGCAGCGCTAGAACTGTTCCGCAATCGCCATACGCCACGCCCAGATTCTCCACATGCATCATTTGCAGCACTAGCAAAATACCATTGTACTTCGCGTACCTTCAAAGTACCTAGGTCAGATAGGTAGTAGCAGTGACATACAGGGCCCAGGGAACACCCAAGCTACCTTACTCTTACTCTCTTCTTAGCGTTCACCTCGAGCTTGGGTGGATCTCAGCTGGGAAGGCACGCATACGGTTACCCGACAGTCTCGACGCCTTCCCTCTGCCACCTGCCCCAGATCGTCCTGTTCCTTCCTTGGCCCAGGTTTATACCTTCTCACTCGCACCTACCTGTCTTTAGGAAAGAGGTACCTGGTTACACTGCCTTGTTCCTTCCTCAGGCTGAGTGAGCTAAGGTACATCTACCTACCTGACCTGGTCTTCCTGACCTTACCTACGGATACACATACCTCACTGTCGGTCCCTTCCTTCCTTGCCTTAGTTAACAGAGGCCAGCTCCTTTCCTTCCCCTCAGGCCTATATCAACTTCTACACACTCCCATCCTAGCCTGGCCAGCTTGCTTCCTCTTATTCACTGACCACTCTTTATCCCCTTCACCCTTTTCACTAAGAAGCTTGACGTATTTCGCAACTTCCTTCTTCGGGTCATTGAGCACCGGACAGAGACGTATTTAACACCTTCCACCCTCAAGGCTCACTTCAACTCCCTTCTTCCCACAAACAAATCCCACCTGCCCTCCTTGCCTTGACCTACCTACCTGTCCTCCCACCCTTCCTCCCTCGCACACATACACGACCTCGAAAATTCGGATACAAAAATCCAGTCAACATGCTCTACCGCGTCATTCCTCGCGCCGCGCGCATTGCGATCCGCGGCCAGACAGCTCGCCCCTTCTCGTACTCGACCAGGTTCCTCAAGAGCGATGTCGTTCGCGAGAAGGAGATCCCCGTGTCGGTCTATGCACCTGACGCGAAGGGCACTGGCCAGTCGGACCATTTCTCAATCCCCGTTCGCGAGCACGACTCTCGTCCTCCGACCGAGACTCCCACACCCGAGCCCGAAAATGACAATGTCGTTCCTCTTACCCAAAAGACCTTTGAGGCAATGCCCCCGATGATGCGGAAGCTCACTTGCATGGGCAAGATCGTTGTTATCACTGGGTAAGCTTTCCCCCCCTTATTTCCCCTAATTTCTTCATACAGCCAATCGGGTTCCTCCCTGGTTGGTTTTTTTCGTGGTGGTGGTCAATTGGCACAAAACATTGGCTGACTTGAATTCCAGAGGTGCCCGTGGTCTGGGTAACTACATGGCTCGCGCCTGCGCTGAAGCTGGTGCGAGGGCGCTTGTCATTTTTGACGCCAACCAGGAGCTTGGGGATGAAGCTGCTGCCGAGATGCACCAAAAGACTGGTCTTCCTGTCACCTTCTTTAAGGTAGATGTTCGTGACGGAGCTGCCATTAACGCTGCAGTCGACTCCGTTGTTGAGCTCTACGGTGCCCCTGATGTTCTGATCAACTCTGCTGGTATCGCTGAGTACGTCATTACCCCATAATGCGATGTGCACAAATGCATAGCAATCCCCCCTTTCGCTTAGCAGCCCCACTAACCTACGTCTTTCAAACAGCTCCAACATCAAGGCCGAGACCTACGACCCTGCCATGTTCCGTCGCCTCATCGACATCAACCTTACTGGCTCCTTCCTTGTCTCCCAGTCTGTCGGTCGCGCCATGATGAAGGCTGGCAAGGGTGGTTCCATCATCCTTGTTGCCTCCATGTCTGGCAGCATCGTCAACTACCCTCAGGAGCAGTCCTGCTACAACGCCTCCAAGGCTGGAGTCATCCAGTTTGGCAAGTCCCTGGCTGCTGAGTGGGCCAAGTACAACATCCGCGTCAACTGCATTTCGCCTGGTTACATGGACACTGCCCTCAACCGTGTTCCTGCCCTGGATGCCCAGAAGAAGATCTGGAAGTCCCTTACCCCCCAGGACCGCCTTGGTAGTGTTGATGACCTGAACGGCCTCTGCGTCTTCCTGGCCAGTGACGCTTCCAGCTTCATGACTGGCTCCAACGTCATCATTGACGGTGGCTACACTTGCTACTAAGCTGTGTGTGCAGGATCATCTGCATTGCCATGGTGCAGTAGATGTGGCACATACACCTAGCAGGTGTCTCCTTCATCAAGAACGGCCAGCAAATGGCATCTAGCAGTCTGTCTGCTCTTTAAGTCGAGTGGTAGCGCTGGTCCCATCCCGGTACATCTGCCAAAGTATGCAGAAGAGGTACCTTCGCCCAGCACCACCGTTTGACAGTGGTCGCACCTATTTTGCGACTTCGTGCCAATCTCCTTGCGTCTTTCTCGTCAACTTCCAGACATTTGGGACTATACCCCCCAGTGCCAAGAGTGTCACACACCTCATCACCCTGGTCTTCTACCATCACTCGGCAATACTTTCTTTACGTCAAGCAGGCAAGGCAGTTCTAGGCGTCTCAAAAGGGGACAAGTGAATTTGGAACAAACCAAAGTACTGGGAAAAGACAGTTTTCCTTCTACTGGTTTTGGGCTTTGTTTGCAGTCTTGGGAAGAAGCATCACACAGCGGGGTGGATAGAGGATAGTCACCAGGCTTGGACTCTGGGTTTCCCAGTAGAATAGGAATGCAGACACACATACTTACTCTAGAACTAAAGGCACTTGATGGTGTCAATTAGCTTTCACATTCAGGCCCCCAGATTGACATTAGAAGTGAGGCATGATGCCAATATGGATAGGCAAGTCAACATAGGATTCAAAATGGGTGAATCTGATTTCCTGCTGATGGGGCAGAGACCAACCAGTTGCAACTAGACTCTTCCATTCCATCGATATCCATGATAGAGTTGAAATGGGGGCAATAAGTAGCATCAACTCCCAAGTCGAAGAAGCTTCAGTGCAGTCATACCACACATTAGACGTCTCGATCCCATTCATCATACACCCTTTGGCCGACGATCCCTCGGCCCGGGCCTTTCCCGCCATCAATTACATGGAAGGGGGAAGACGAACTTTACAATTACCTTTGCTGAGGGTAAAGGCTCATTGGTGAAAGACGGGACGGTAGCCGAACTTGTGGACGGAGTCACATGTATCCTCGATCAAAATACCAAGGTTGCACCAGTCTACTAATCTACAACGTGCTGCTGCGTTTTAATGTCTGTTCAGGAGACAACTCCTCCCCGTCAATCATACATACGAATAAACCCCGCTGGCCTCATGCGCTCCGCTATCGCAAATGGCTCGATCGAGGCCCTTCCCCACCAACGCCTGGGTATTTGCCGGCCCAAACAGCAAAACGGAAATTGAAAAATGAATTAGTTTACAAAAAAAAAATTACGTCATTAGCGTCCAAACGGCCACTGCAGCAGTCTGTCCGCCGCGCCATCGACTTGAGACTTGTCCTACGATTCTCTTGCTGGCTCGGCGAACCCGAGGAGGGACACGATGTAGGGCGCCTGCCAAGCGGTTAGCAGTTGATTTTGGCAGTTTATCAAGCAGCAATAATGACTCACCAAGATCTTGTTCTCGCTCAGAATCTCGTACAGGCGAGGGAGCAAAGTGCGGAACAAGCGCTCGTTCCAGCCGCCGCCTTCGCCGCCGAGCTCGTGCAGCTTGAGCAAGTCTTCCTGGGCAGACGTCTTGACCACGTTGCGGGCAATGTTGCGGAGGATCAGGACGGCGCTGAGAGGAATTCCGGCGGCCTGGGGTGGGCCCGCGGGGTTCTGCTCGTCGGGGATCGACGCCGTCTCCTCGTACTGGAACGTCAGCGTCTCGCTGACCTGGGGACCGGCTGCGGTCAGGGCTTTGTTGATTGCGATGCCGTTGAAAATTTGGCAGCAGTGCGTCTGCAGATGGTGGCTCATCTCGGCTCGCTTCATCTTGGTCGGCTTCGAGTACTTGGTGCAATCGGCCCACTGACACCGCAGTTCGTCATCGGCGTTTTCGAAGCTGCCCTCCTTGCCGCGAGTCCACTTCAGATGAGTAGAGACGACGTGGTTCCACATGGTCTGCTTCGACCCAAAGAAGTGGCCGCACTTCTCGTTGGGTCGACCCGAGGCTGAATCCCAGAGACAGCGAAGGAAGACCTGACCGTCTATGCCAACCGGCTGAACCCTGCAGCGGATGCCGTGTATAATAAACTTCTGTTGCATCTCACCCGGGGCGCCGGATCCATGCCATACCTCAGCTTTGGAGCCCTTGTACACCGAGCAGGAGTTTCTAATGAAATCCGCAGGTGTGATGAGAGGTTGTCCCGCGGCCTGAAGTGCCGTCTTGAAAGCATTCTGGTATGCCTGCCATGCTGCAATCTGCGTGACGAAGGAGTCTTTGTCTTCCTCGAAAAAGCACTTTACCCACTGGTTACACCGTTCGGGTTCTTCCAATTTGAGAAGATCCTGCAATAAATCCTCCGGCATGGCGGCGGGGTCGTCGGTCTGGGACGGTTTCAACAGAGGACGAAGAGGTGTCGACTCAGTGTAGCGTCTGGCGTTGTGCGACAGAAGGCGGACTAAATGGTGAACCAGGTGCTCACAGTTGATAGACTTGACGAGGTTGTCGACGTTGTTGACAACTGCGGTGTACTGATAAAGGAAGTCGAGACAAGCATCCATAAGCTCGTCGTCGTTGAGCAGCATCAGCTCGCTGATCCTGATCAAGACCGCTGTTGGAACCTTGTCCAGCTTGTTGGGCGCTTCAAGGTTCATCGAAATACGTCCCAGAGCGCGAAGTGTGGTGAGGATAACGCCGCGGTCGTCGGAATCGCGCAGCTGCCACATGAGAACGTTGTACAGGGGGTGACGAGAGTCGATTTCCATATAAGGAGTGAGGGACTCGGCAATGTCGAGCATGGCGTGCTTCAATTCGACCACCCACTCATGTTTCGGGAGACTCAAGACGATGCAGATGAGGTCTTTGATGGGCAGGAATTCGGCGAGGTGCGCTGCGTTCTCTCGAAGCAGCGACATGTTTCTCAAGGTCAAAGCAGCCTCGTTGACGAGAACCATTCGGTCAGCGAGCTCTGCCGGGATGATGTGCTCGTTGAGGTCTTTGGGCACAAGGGTGTCGATGCGGTCGAGAATGTCGTCTGTTCCTTCGTTGCCGTCGAGCGTGTCGATGCTTTCTGCGGCCAGGTGTGAAGTCCACGATATTTTCCAGTTGACGTCATAGAAGTAGCTACCAATCTCCAGCACCTTCTCGACAAGACCTTCGCTGAGACCGGGGAAGCCTTCAAACTTGAACTTGTCATGGCGTTCGTAAGAAATCTTAACGAGGTGATACAAAGCAAATTGCTGTTCCTCAAAAATAGTCGACCGTAGTGCCATGAGACACCGAATGTAAATGTTCGGACCTTCAAAACCAACTGCAAACTCATCAGTAAACACTCGCACTGCAGAGCACCAGCTTGAACCACTCACCTCCAGGATGAGGCCCCGACCTACGTGGCGGCTCAAGAAGAGACCGCGCTACCTTGCGGCGCCTCGCGAACTCGGCAGGATTGTTGCTAGGTGTATCCAAGGGACGCATCGGAAGTGCCTGTTGCTGCTGGGGCGGTTGTAGCGAACGCGGTATATACGAGTCGATGGCGGTAGAAACATGCTCGCCGTTAGGTGGATTATAGCTGCAACTGGGACCTCTGGGAGCAGGACGGGGCTGGTGAGGAAGAGGGACCGGGGTGTGTTGAATTGGTGGAGCGGGACTATGAGGCCCTGCAGGCTGGGATGCAGAGCCAGGGGTACCGGCTTGAGGGGGCTGTTGCCCGGAAGCGTGACGAGTTGGTCTCGACGGACCGGTGTCTGGCTGGAAAATAACTCGCTGGGGAGGGGCTTCGCGAAGGCCCCGAGAAGCTCTGACGCTCGAGGGCGGAGCGGCATCCGGAGTCGGGCGTTCGCGAGATGGAGTGGCATCGTCACCAGACGCTGCCGCAGAGTCTCCGACCGTGCCGCTTTCCCGCTTGGGCCCCCTGAAGTTCTCCCTGGTACGTGTTAACAAACTGCCACCCTTGGCCGAAACGTCCTCCAAGATATCTTTCGGCGGCGGCTCCTGGCCATGAACGAACTTGATCTCGTATGCGGCGAGGTTCTTGTAGTATTTCTCCTTCAGCGAGAATGCAGTTGAAGCAACGTTGGACGAGTGGATGCCCAGCTGCTCTGCCATACGGCGCCAGGCCAGCTTCTCATCGGAAACCTTGTCGTAGCCACCACTCTCAACGATGTGATTCAAGGTCTTGTACAAATCGAGGTAACAAGGGCCGACCTTAGGCTCTGCCTCGAGTGTAGTGCCTCGTTCTTGGTGGTATGCTTTGAGCTTGTTCATGAACTCCTCGTACTCTGGTGTTCGATCGATGGCGTGAAGCGGGACCTCCGGTTCCTTTGAAGGTGCCATGCTGGGTATAATGCGAGAGAGCTGCAAAGCCATGGTTAGCCTGTTTGGCCAGCAATCGGGAAGACCTGGGTTCACCAACCAAAAATGGGGAGGTCGCGATGGTTGATACAGGGGTTAAAGAAGAGGAGGCTCTGGCGAGCCGCGCTGTTGAAGGAAAATTTGTCGCAAGTTGGCGCTCGCTGTAAAACCCGGCCGTGCGTTGCGTGCCCGGAATAACGTACAAAAAATCGAGGGAATGCGACAGAATTGACTGTATGCGTGCGTTGTCGCGCAAATGGGGCCCTTTGCGATCGGGAGTTGATGCGCCGGAGACAGCCCGATAAACCAACCGTGTTTTGCGTGTCGCGACCTCAGACCACGACACTGGAAAATTCCCCAGTCGGTCGAAGGCTTGTTGCACGTGATCTCATCTGGAGCTCCCTTGAGTGTCAGCTGCGCTAGTCCCATATTGGCATAGATCAAATCAAGCTCAAGTTCACCCCACAAGCTGGGGACGTGCCTAGCTAACGGAGCAGGATCCTTGCTGGGTTATTGCTGCTCGACATTTCCTGACTTCATCACCAACAGACCTTCTTTCGCATTTGGGTCTTTCTTATGAATTGAGTCTTCCTGCAGTGGCTTTCAGGTCTATTTAGGACGAAGTAGCGTTGAAACTTCTCGCGAGAAAAGACTTGCTATATCATTAACCTAAGCTATAGGTACTCACATAGCAACAGCGTCCCAATCCCATGTGTGGTTTCTCTTGTCTGTGGAGCTCGACCATGCAGATGTTCTGATCCTCATAATGGCGCCTCGATCTCAGCAGCAGTGGCCCTTCAGCCTGCAAGACACAATCGTTGAAGAGAGGTATTCTCAAAGTCAACCATGGCGCCTCGTCTCAATGAGCAGCAATGGTATCATGACTGTGAAGCTGGAGAAGCTTCTTCCTGACCACAACGGCCCTAACGACAACAGAGCTGAAGGAAAGGATCGCGTTCTGGTCGTGCCTGCATACAATAGGCCATTCGCACGTAATTCTCTCTCCGTGGTACTGGTAGGCTCACTAACGAACATCGAAGAAATTACGTTTAGGGAGTCAAGACGGAAAGAAGTCGGCGGACAACCACTACATGCTGGGCTGTGTAGAAGATTCGATTGAGTTGGTGGTGCAATGGCAAGCTAAACAGGTATGAAGGTTCAGCGGCTCTGATTTCTGCTCATATTGCAACACTGACGTCGAGTCAGAAGCATACAAGAACCAGGATGCGGTTTAAGCAGAGGTCCAATTTCTCGGAAGCCATGGACGTCTTCAAACGTCTCGGCCTCCAATGGAAACTATTGAAGCGGCCCGCACCGCGTCAAAGCCAGTCGCGGCCATCCTCGGCATTTCTTCGACCTTCCCCTTCTCCTCTGTCCTCTTCCGTCTGGGGTCCGGATGATGCGGCAGATGATTTTCAAGCATCAGAAAGGGACTTGCAATACATGCAACGTCCACTCAGTGTGCAGCCCATGGCACAGAGGGCATCTTCTGTTTATATGGAACGGCCAACGTCATTCAGTCAAGGTTTTGAGCATGAACTCGAGTCCACCGCCATGCATGGCACATACCGACCAAACACCGTACTTCCAAGCTTCGCCAGCTCAAGAGATCCGTTCATACGCCCTCCACCACCTCGTCGAGCTGCTTCTGTATTACCATCCCAGAACACCATGCGCTACGCTTCTCCAGCACCACCGGACATGTTGCAGTCGTGGCGCTTTGACAGCCCCCGACATGGCACTCGTGCTGAACAACAATATACTGGAGGGGTGTCCCTGGAGCATAGGTACCCAACTCCTTCATCCCAGGAAAGACTGCCCCCTCAGCGCACGCTCCCGTTTCCAGCAGCAAAGCGTGCGAGATTGCGCGCTCCAGAGCCGATTGAAGATCCGGATTCTATTTCTCTGCCAGAGAGGGAGGCCAGCAAGGGAGTTAAGGAGACCGGTTTTTCCGGCCATGCAATACCAGAGACATCAAGCCAGCGGACCAGCACACCTTCAGAGCAAAGTAATCGGAGGGTGTACGAACTTCGCGGACGAGCCAAACACGACGAAGCTTGCGATCTTCAATACATGTCAACGCCGGATTCGTCGATAATTGATGTTTCCCCAAAGCCCGCAGCAACCTCTCAGAATCCTGTCCGTCGAAAGGTAGTCCCTTTCAGAGCCCAACCTGAGGTAGATTTGGGCAATTTAGAACCCGATCCACCAACCGTCTCTAACACACCAGCCACGAGCGGACGCGAAGGGACGAATTCAAGTAGCAACGCAACTCGTCACATGAGCCACCGCGACAAGCAAAACAGCCAGCAAGAGAAACGTACCGAATCCTCAAAGAGCCGCGTAGAGCATGACTCGGATGGCGGTGAGATCGCGACGCGTAACAACACCTCTACATGGGACATTGCGCGGCCTTCTGCTCCCCCTAGACAGCAAGCCTCGCAGTCAGCGCCACAGAAGAGCCAAGCTCTGTCCAAAGCGGAGCAGGACGAGCAGTTCGTGGCAAGACTCAAGCTATTGTGGGATGTGCGTCATGTTCACGATGATATCAAACGACAGATCTACCAATCCCCCGAGGCGGTGAGGCAGCAGATCTACAAGCAGAAGATGGAGGTCTTGCATCAACGAGTTGTCGAACTGACCCAGGCTGCACTTAGTCGTCATGGCCCTTCAGTGTGTGATATGCCATATGAGAAAATGGAAGCGCTGTTTATGAGAGACAAGTGATTAGTCTCTCCAGCGGCGTCTGTAAGCGACGAGAGAGAATGTTCGCAGGAAAGACTGTGCAGATCCGCGCACGTATTTGCTATAATGGCACGAAATCCAATGGGCGTGGACTCTTCAGGTATCTGATGGGTGGTGCTGTTTATTAATAAGAACTCTGAGTACCATCTTGGTCCTTTACACCTCGGCGATTGTAGCCTTCCTGCTGATCTGTTGCCGCAGTCATTACAATTTATAAAGGCGTCTTTATTCCCAGGCTGCAGCTTGAAGCCCTGATCGGTATCCTAGAAGAAGACTATTGTGACAATAATAATGTTCGAACCATTCCAATTATTCATACAGAGAAGTGAAGAACCTTTTCCTTCCAACACCGACATCAGGACACCCGTATGACCACGGTACCTTGTCGGTCACCCCGAAGCTTTTTGTATCCAAACCCGATGATAGATGTCCATCAGGGTGTAGGGAAGGGAGCATAAGGTGCTGCGTCCCCCAATGATCGATGCCCCCCCCTTTGGTCTTGTCCATCGCCGTCGGCAGTAATCCAGGCCGTAATCCTGTTCATGGTTTCCACCACGTGGGCAGGGGGGTTGTAGATGCGAATCTTGGTTCTTCCGTTCTCGTCCCGGTAGGCCGTAAGGCTGACGGGCTGGGCCTCCATCTCACCGGTGACGGGGTTTTGACTGGGCCTGAACAACGGGCAGGGGTTCTCGGGGGTGTAGGTCCTGAGGTTGCCGGTGTAAGTGCGCTGGGCCGAATCGGTTCCGGTGGTGGTGGCAGTAGTGTTACTCATGGTGGAATCGTCAGAGTCGGTTGAGAGGGATTCCGAGTCGGTGGAAGAGTATTCCGAGTCGGTAGTCTCGTCCGCGACAGGCCCGGTGATGACGGTACTAGCAGTAGAGGCCGGTGGAGATCTGCGATCAGTCATGGGATAGAAGGGAATGGTGTCTTGGATCTCGTCGTCTGCAGAGCTTCCGGTGGTGGACGAGCCGTTGGAGGTCTCCATAGTGCCAAGGGGCCCAGAGTACTGGTTGTTGTTGGCGCTGGAGGTGGTGGTCGTAAACGAGGACATCCTAGCCGGCTTGTGATGGTGAGATTATCGTTATGTGGATGATGGATGGAAACCTTCTTGTTGTAACGAAGAAGGAAGATTGAGTTATTGGTGTTGATCGAGTGATACTATAATGTGATTGTTGGATCTGAATCTCTGGGTCAGTGATTGAAGCACAGCGGCCTGGTCGAACTTCCTTACCTGACGTATCGTTCAATGCTTGACTGTTGTATCTTATGGAAGTGTAGAAAGAGAAATCTCTTCTCAGGTGGTACGGGGGTGCTTTTTTATGTCGTTCCGTTTATCATTGGAGAAAGATCTCGCTACCCAAAGCACCCGGCTGTCTACCATAGATGGACGATCAGCGTTTGAAGTTTGGACGGCAATGACCCGGAGTGAATCAGGTCCCCAAGAGTCTGGTTTCCCATGGGTGTTTAACTTGAGATGTTGTAGATACTAAAGGCGGATGAATTGACTGATCGGATTTGAAGCCGCGGCGGTGAATCGCCGTTACTTGGGCCCAAGATGGGACCAAAGCTATCAGTTGCAAGCAAATCAACATTATGGCTTCATTTATCGATCAAATAGGGTCCCTCTGGCGAAGAATCTCTGTCAAAGGCAAGCCCCACGGGCTTGGACTTAGTTCCAAGCGTTGCTGCCAAAAAGGATATAACGCTTCAAATCCGACTGGCCTTCTCCTTCGGCCCCTTTGGCTACAAAAGCTTCCGAGAAAGATCAAAATGATGACGACAAATCTGTAATATGAAAGGCCGGTGACAGTCTACGCAGAAGACTTCCGGGTGCGAAGATTGGAACACTTGACACGTGGTGATTAGTTCACCCCGTTCATAGAGACGAAATGAAGCTTGCCCACGTCTACGATATATCACCGACACTGCTAAAGTCGATCGTCGTGAGGCTCCTCCCGTAGGTGAACGCTGATGTCTCCTTGTCGTTCTTGGAGCTGAGAGGCTACCGTTGATGGATAGTGGTCTCAAGTTCATGGCTTACACAGCTAGGAGTGGCTTGCCCGATGATGAGTAAATGGCCAACGGGCATATGACCGCGCCTCGGATCTGTTCAAATTTGCATTGCCAAGTAGTAGAATATATACGTGCCCATGGCTTGATGGGCGAGCCATCATTTTGTCCTTGTCAAAAGAAGCACGCAGCATCATCTCGGATTCGACGGTGGTGAGCAATATCACAACCGAGCAAATCACGGCGTACCCCGCGTGCGATTAGAGTACCCCTGGGGTTGTGTCAAGAGCTTTAATCGTTGACGTTGAGTGACGTTACCGCCATCGCCTAGGCCGGGGATGTCTTTTTCTCAACTGTGCTTGGGGTCTCTTGGGCTTGCTCAAGCAAGATCGATAGTGCTTCAGAGTGCACTGCTCGCAATGAGATTGATTTATCGAGATTTATAGCTGCTATTCAACAGCTACTGCATGCCAGCACTTAGCCAGTTTCCTCTACAGTGAAACACCATTTGGGATGTGACACTGATGATCAATCAAAATCGGAAACTCATCGTATTCAAGTAACAACTAAACCTCCACGCTCATCTCTCATGATATTGATACACAACCCCTCATCTCACAACTCCCAACACCATCGCCGCCCGTCAACACCTCTCGCGTCACTAGTACATCCACCTCAAACTTTACTCTCCTTCCCCTCCTCCGCCTTGAACGTCAAACTCACACTGTTAACACAGTGCCTCTCATCAGTAGGCGTATCAAACCCCTCGCCCTTGAACACATGACCCAAATGCCCGCCGCAGTTAGCGCAGACAATTTCCGTGCGCGCCATGCCGAACGCCCGGTCTTCGTGGCGGACAACGGCGCCGGGCAAGGAGTCAAAGTAGGCCGGCCATCCGCAGCCCGATTTGAACTTGTGGGTGGCCTTGTACAACGGCGCCGAGCACCCCGCGCAGGCGTAGACACCCTCGGACGGGTAGTGCTTGTCATAGGTTCCGGACCCGGGAGCCTCGGTGCCCTTTTGGCGAAGGATGCGGAATTGCTCTGTGGTGTGTGTCAGATTCAATGCAACTTTCACGTTTCGCATGTCATTTGTTCAATGATGCGAACATCATAACGTATTGAGTGCAGCCCTCTGATCGGCCACTGAGCCGCAGGTATTTGATGTGAATCGGAGCACACGGGAAAACCCACCCTTGTTCAAAACAGCCCGCCACTCGTCGTCGTTTCTCTTGTCGGGATACGACATCTTATCCTGTTGCTGCGACGAAGACCCGAACAAAGCTCCGAGAAAGGGGATGCTTGGCATGGAAGCGCGCAGGACCTGGCGAGCGAGAAGCGGGTGCTGCTGCGCTGAGAAAACGACCGGGGCGCGAAGGCGTGTGAGGTTGGAAAAGGTGTAGACGACGGTGGAGAAGAAGGGTGAGAATCGCATTGGCAACTTCTCGTATTCTCGTGGGGGTGTATGCGTGTCGTTCTTCACCAAGTTGCTGACAGCCGGTGAGATGATGGAGAAGGTCGTAAATAAAATCTCAAACCACCTGCTCTCAGTGGGGTTCTAAATGTGTTATATGGTTGGGATGAGGTTGAAGTCGGAGCGAGGGGACGTGAGGCGGGAGTGACAAATCGGACCGCTGGGAACATGGGGGTACGTATAGGGGCCCCTTCACTGTGCGGGTGGTGTTGCGTCAACGATTCTGGCGGTCAGTGCTCTCAGCTGTGCAGCGCCACAGTGGTCGTGGAACCAGCGCCGTGATTCCATCATGATTCCATGCCTGCTAGGGGTGTTATCCGAGTACCCCGCGCAGCTTACTCGCTCAGGCACTCGCTCATACTACAGTATTTGGAAACCACGACTAATACCAGGAGTCTTGTAAATGAATTGGGTTTCATTGCATAATCTCACGCTTTATCAGGTATCTGCGATCGCCCCCAAATATCCAGCACCGCCTCGCCACGAAGTATGTATATGACTTCAGAAGACAACCCACCAACCTCCGTACGCCTCACCATGAAATCGCTCATCCGCCCGCCTGTTGTCTTTCACTGAACGCTATATCCCGAATCGCTTTTCATCTGCTCATTCTATGTACCGGCCTAGAAGTTGGGCTTGCCCTTGAACCTCTCGTTCTGCACAACCTCAACCCAGTAGTTGTCGGGGTCGAGGAGGAAGGCGACCTCCTTCATGCGGCCGTCGGTGAGGCGCTTCTTCCAGTTGCACTTGAGGTCCTCAAAGCGCTCGCAGGCGGCGTTGAGGTCGTCAACCGTGACGCCTTGAGCCCAATATCAGCTTCTGCAATCTCTTGAGCGCCAGAACGAAGGAAAGAAAACTCACAAATGTGCCCGAAACCCTGCGGCTGATCGTTGCCGTTGTGATAGCTGAAGGCCTCGTCGTTCTCGGTGCCGTGGTTCCACGTGAGCTCGAGAATACCCTCGCGCTGCGCCTGGCTCTCGCCCTCCTTGAGGTCGCCGTAGGCCAGGAAGAAGAGCGTAAAGTCGCTGGCCTCGTTCTTGCGGATCAGCTGCATGCCCAGTACGTCCTGGTAGAACTGGAGGGACTTCTTGGGGTCCTTGACGCGGAGCATGGTGTGGTTCTGCGCGCCATCCATCATATTAGCACGCAACTTCCCTCTGGATTGATTGCAACAACGAAAAGACACACCATTCTGTAGGTCGAGATGTCAGTCTCCTTGATGCTCTCAGTCTCTTCGATGGACTTCTGGCCGATGATCTCGACCCAGTAGCTGTCCGGGTCCAGCACAAAGGCAATGTGGCGCATCTTGCCGTCGGTCAGCTTCTTCTTAAAGGTGTAGCCGGCATCTTCGAGGCGCTGGCAGGCAGCCTGGATGTTGTCGACGCTGATGCAGGTGTGGCCGAAGCCGCGGTGCGGTTCCGTGTTGCCGTTGTTGATTTTGTATTCGGGGTCATTCTCGGTGCCGTAATTGTGCGTGAGCTCGATGATGCCCTCACGGTCAAAGGTGCTGTTGCCGGCCGAGACGGCCTTGGAAGAGTCGTAGGCGAGGAAGTACAGGTCAAACTTGGCCTCGGGCATCTTGATCTGCTTGATGACGCTCATGCCGAGCGTCTCGTAGAACTTGACTTCGGTGCGTTAGTAGTGGGAAATGATGGCAGTGGCGATGGAGACGGCGAGGCGTACCGGAGACCTTGGGGTCCTTCACTCGAATCCTGAACATCCGGTTAGACCCGTGGAACAGCATAGTCGTAAAAGCACGTGCATGGAGTGGTTGAACTTGTAGTTCTTCACATCTGTGGTGGCGGCCATGGTTGCGAATTGACTGATTCGTCCTTGGGTTGGACTGTCGTCAGCGATGAAAGGCAACGGTGAGGGCAGAGACGGGAGCAGGTGCAATACCAATGGGTTTTGTGGCGAGGGTATTCTGGATTGATCTGATTCTCTGTAGGGCTCGGAAGGCGTTCATGTGAGCTAAAATTGGTGGCGGTGTTCACAATGCAGTGTGAGTGAGTTGTAGCCGAGACGATTTCGGGGATGTTGCTCTGAGGATGGAGCTTTTGTCGGACATAACAACTGGCATGGCGAACCGCAACCGAGCTCCAGCGTTACTGTATTAGCACAGAACGATACTGCGCTCCTTACCCCGCCGCATGGAGCTTTGCCCCTCACCTCCAACTCACCGACACCAGTCTGACCCCACTGACGTCAAGATGAAGAGCAAGCAACTCTGCGACCCGGGCCGACTTGGATTGCTCCGGCGCCGAGCTTCACCGGCTGCGGAGCCGGAAATCGTCGACCATATAAACCCGAACACAGGCATACGGGCAGGTCAGTGGCACCCGTCGACAACGCTTTGGAACTTCAGGTCACAAATTCGTCATTGGTCTTTGCAATTCCACCAAACTCTTCTTCTTTTGTCCCAGTTTCCGATAGAGCTACTAACTACCTGACGCCATCTTTTTTTTATCGCTTTTCTGTATTACCCGGCTTCATGGCGCTGCTCCCGTCGCTGGCTCATCGCTGTCATTCAATACATAATCACATGCTTCTGCCATCAGATGTAGTACATGGTATCCTTCAGGTTGGCGTGGATCTGGACTCCAGTAGTGTCGACATTGGAAGCCGCGTCCGACACGTCGCCGTCGTTGAAGTGCTGCGGTCGATGAACACGAGCCCGCTCGCAGACAATGTCGGCGTAGTACGCCGGCGGGCAGATGCTGACCGCCTTGGTGGCACGACCAAACAGGTAGCAGAGGTCGTGAGTGAGCTTCTCCAGCTGATCCGCCGCCTTCGCACCCACACCGTACTTCTCGCGGAAGATCTCGTCGTAGAGCACCGTGTAGTGCGCCGGTCGCGCCGTTCCCTTGAGCGCCGTGTGCGCCGTGAGGAAAAAGTCCCAGTACCGCGCCTGCGTGATGCCACGGTCCACCACGGTCCCGTTTCTGATGTTGTGCGACTTTTCATCCTGGTTCGCCGCAGATGTCGGGTAGAAACGCGTCTGGTGACGCTTGACCGAGACGATGATGGCGATCTTGGGACTTTTCTTGTACACCTGGTCGCAAGCCTTGCGGATCAATGGGAGCTCCACCTCGAGCACCTGCGTGAACTGGCCCTCCGACACACCGTCGCGGTAGATGACGATGTTCTCGGGAAGTGTGCCCGAATTCTTCCCGCGCCACAGCTCCAGGCGAGATCGGAAGTGCTTCGTAAGCTCGTCGCCCAGCATCTCATGACGGCTGCTCTGCTCCCACGCGACAGCAGGCCACTGTCCCATGTCCTTGTCGACGCTGGCACAGAGACCGACCAGACTCGGTGCCGAATCCCTGTCGCTGGGCAAGTTGGTAGGATGAGTCACGTCATAGCCTACGACCATGGTCTTGCCGCTTTTGATGATGTCCAGCGGGTCCTCGAGGACATGGTTGTTGCCACCGTTCTTGAGGTTCCATTTCAGACCGATATTGGCAAACGTCTGCGGGCTGTTCTTGGTGAACGTCTTTTCCACGACGCAGATGGTGTGGAAGCCAAAGACGGTGTCGGTGAGCGTCTTGACGATGCCGTAGAGCCTTGTATCGTTAGTTGGGAGAACGACTAGCAGGAAGAAGTTCTTGCTGCCACCCCTGGCCTGGAGCAATCCCTCAATGTGCTTCAAGTAACTGCCAAGTTTTTGCTCTTCCTCACCGCTGTGTGCAAGAACCTTATGGGGAGAGTTGGGAAGCAAATCATTTGTATCGATCGGAATGCCAGTCGTGTTCAGAAACTGCACGAAACTGGTGACGGACGGGCCGAGTGTAGCCGAGTCTGGCGTATTTGGCTTGTTGATGCGAAGCCAGCTCCACTTCGTGATTTTCGGCCCTGGCTTGGCAACCCTGACCCCGTTGAGGTTCCAGGATCCTGCTCGGATGGCGGCAAACCGTCGGTTATTAGCGTACTGCACCGTAGGCGGCGGCAGCTCACGACCATCAACAGTCAAAAGCCTGTTATCGAACTTCACGCCGAAATCTTGTACGATGGGCGCGTCGAGGCCCAAGGCTGAAGCACTGTCCTGAACGAGGGAGACGGCGTTGGCGAAGGGCGACCGACAGGCAAAGTTGAGCATTTCCGTCGTCTCTGGGCCGGTCAGCTTGGATCTGACTGCCTGACCGGCTTGAATGGTGCATCGCTCGGCGGGGATGAGGATGGGCCGTGAAGCAGACCCGGCATTGACCACGGGGTACCTTGCGTCAGGGGCTTGCCCGTACTTGGAGAGGTAGTAGTTGTGGACTGTCACGGTGGTGGTCTGACCATCCGGAGTAGCCTTGTTGAACTTGATGTCTTGGGGATTGCCGAACTGGTAATTGGGGCGGAAGAGCACTCCAGAATCACGCGGCATGTCCGTCGCACACGCCAACCCGTGAATGGTCTTCTTCATAATGTACGGCCTGCCCTCGGCGTCCTTGGCCTCAATTGAGACGCGGGTGCGAGCCAAGAACTTGGACAACATGCGAAGCCTCTGCCTCAACAGGTTGTCTTGCGAAGGGTTGAAAGGCTTGCCAAAACAGTCCAATCCCACCCATTGGCAGAGCTGGTCAATCCTGACGGAATGCTTGAAGACACCGTGTGTGACGTTGACGTTCAGAAGGACCTGGCCGGTGGCGGGCCGGACACTCTGGAAGTAACCCCTGACGGCCGCCAGACGGTCATTATAGCCGAGCTGGCAAGAGGCATTAGGCGAATTCCACGGGAAGAATCGACCTTTGCCAATGGCAGTGACCTGATCATTCGAGCGTGCAGTGAAACCAAGAACAACGCCGAGGGCGTCGACAGAACTTGCAAAGCGGGGGAAGTGCTCGTCGTCAAGGTCGCTCTTGTCGATCATGGTCCTAAGGTATTCAAGCATGGCTGCCAGAGGCGCAGTCGTTTCACCGACGAGCTTGACGTGGTACAACTCCTGTCTGGACGAGCCCTCAGGCGTGTATGAGACGGGGAACGGGTTCTGTGCGAGCTTCAGCTGGTTAAGCGACACCAGCTGAGACTTGAACTCGGTGGCTAGAACGGCGCCGGGAACAAGACGGCGGATCTCTTCGAGAGCGGCCTCGAGGATGAACTTGAGCTTCCGCATGGGAATGGAAGCAGCGGGGCCGTCACCTCTGCCCTTGGCCTTCTCCTTGCCCTTGGACTTTTCCTTGCCCTCGGCCTCGGCATCACTCTGCTTTTCACCCTTGCGCACCTCAAGATTGTAGCGCCAGAGGACATCGGACTTGACCTCCAGCCGGAAGTAGTTGACCCAGAGGACGACCTTCTTGCCCTTGGTGCCGTAGGCAGGACGACGCGGCATGTTGGTGACGTCGGAAGAAGACGACTTGAGCTTCAGTGAGCTCATCTGCTTCACCAAGGCCATGTCCTTGGACTGGTGCTGCTTGATGATTTCGTTCTCCAACTCTGTGATCTTGGGGTCGGGTTGAGGGATGGCACTGCTGCAGGTTAGTTCTCTTCACTCTGCTTTGGGTTAAGGAGGGTGATGAACATGCCTTCCTTCGCCATAGAACAATTTTTCGCGAGAGAGGCCACTGGGATAAGGTCTCCCCCTACCACGGTCACCACCACCACGACTGCGATTACCTCCACCGCCGCCACGGTCTCCTCTGAAGCCGCCGCGGTCTCCTCCGTAGCCGCCGCGATCTCCTCCGTAACCGCCGCGATCTCCTCCGTAACCGCCGCGATCTCCTCTAAAGCCGCCACCGCGGCCACGGTCTCCACCGCCGCGGTCTCCACGAAAGGCACCTCCTCGACCACGGTCACCACCACCACGGTCACCACCACCACGACCGCGATCACCTCCACCGCGGCCACGGTCACCTCCGCGGCCACGGTCACCTCCACGGCCACGATCACCTCCGCGGCCACGGCCTCCACGTCCCGTATCAGCCATGCCGTCGACACAAACAACGCCGATGAGGTTGAATTAGGGATACTGTTACAAAGCTAGTTAACGAGAGCGAGTTCGTCAAGTGCTTCCAGCGTGCTGAAAAGATGAAGAGAAAAAGACTGGGTGCTAAGCTGAGATGCCGATAAGGCCTATAAGAAGAAGTGCTCGCAGGCCGGTGACGGTACGGACCGGCGGTCAAACGGGATGCTCAAGTGTGATTTGACACGGACCGCCGAATGCCAGATGCCAACTGCCCCAGCAAACGGGTAAATAGCGTGGTCTTCCTGATGCCGGAGGCCAGCGAGAATGTGCAAACCCGAAGTAAAAACGGCTACTGAATGCAGATTGCCCCGGGTTTGTGTGGGGGTAGAGGTGGTGAGATGGAGCGTACGGACGATGTGGCAGAGGCAATGTCGATTTGTGCAGACAACGTATCCTTGTCCCGGACGAGACCCCCGCCTGGTACGGATACCTTGGTGTAGATTTGCGTGTGGGGACTATTGATTGCCCGAGAACCGGGAGGGGAGTTTGTTTTGAAGAGTCACGAGTAAGTAAGCTCAACACTAATAAGAGAAAACACAAGGGCTCAAGCAAGATGTAGACCAGAGGACCTGGTATGATGAATGTTGTGTGTTGATGAACGTTGTGTTTTGATGACAGCAGACGGAGAAAAAGGTTCCCATCCTCACAGAGAAAGGCGGCCAAGTGTAGGGAACGTCGGGAATGAGAAAAACGAGTTTGTTTTTCCACAAGTGCGATGCTGCTACTGCTGCTTGGGTTGGAAGCCACCATCCGATTCCACGCCCAAGTGCGTAACGTTCGTACATGATGGCCAGACCAACAGTCGACCCATACCTGGCATCCTGGCCAAGTGGAAAAAAAAAAAAGGTGCATGTGCTTTGCGTTGCTGCTGTGCAACCTCTCCGTTTCTGGACGATCAATTGGCTTGACATGACTTCACAGCCGACATTGCTACATAGAGTCGGCGGGAGAACAAAGAACACAGAGCGCGCGCCGTATTGTTTGTTGTCATTGTTTGTTGTCACGTCAGTGATTGGAGGGCTTGTGCACGCCGAGTAAATGCGTTGGAGAGACAGTCCGTTTGCTTTTCTTCTCTTTTTCCATCACTCTGACCACACCGCTCCTTTAGGCTTGCTTTTTCTGCGTCACTGTTGTTTTGCACCGGCGCCGTTTTCATTGCGTCATCGATCCCTGTTCCTGATGAGTCTCTCGAAGTACAATGGGGCAGTATCCGTACGCAAAGGGGACGCAAAGGGGTGATGGGAAGCAAAGTGCTTCTGTGTATACCAACAGCCAAGCGTCGCTGTCCGTTTGATAGTTGATTGGCCCTGTCGTTGACGACCTGCGGGCTGACACATACAGAGTCGCTTATATCTCAGAAGTGCCCGTCACGTATCCGTCAGGTGTCCGGCATGCAAACGGAGGCAGAGGAGGCAGCCCGCTCATAACGGCTGGCAAGCCAACAATACAGTAGAATACGCAATCATGCCGACGTTTTCACATGGCCTGCCGTCGCCACCTTCAGAATGTCTCCCTCCAGGCCCTTGATGTGCACGAAGTCGATACCCACTCTCTCCAAGGCTGCGCGCCCTGTGTTATCTTTAACAAACTTCTCTGGCTCCTGTACACCGACGTAGACGCTCTTGATGACGGACCGCAGCTGCAGAATTCTCTTGGTGCATGGCAAGTTCCCGCTCAACCTTGTCGAGCACGGTTCCATTGTGGTGTAAAGCACAAGAGGTGTCTTGATAACGGAGCCCAGCTCCTCGTCGGCCACCTTGTGCTGTTCCGCAAGCTTCATGAAACAGCACTGCTCCGCATGCGTGTTGCCGGGCAGCTCCAAAGTGTAGCCTGTCGACACGATAGTATTGCTGGCGGGATTGACGAGCACCGCGCCAACCCGAAAGTTGGTGGGTTTCGGCGGCGACTGCTTCGCGAGTGACAGAGCGTACTGCAGGTATGCTATGTGGTCGCCTGGCGCAATGGGTGCCGACTGGATAGCGTCCATTTCCGATGTCATTTGGAAGGCGACCGGGCTGCGATGGCTGCGACTGTAGGTTGCCAGCTGAGCAATAAGTCTGGTGAATGGGGTCTTCCACGAAGTACAATTCCTTGCAAAATGGATCAAACAGACAGCGGTCGCGCAGGAGTGGACATCAGATTGATAGCGAGGTCGACTTGTTGGAACTTCACATGGTCCTGACTGAGGCAGTAGGGAAGAAGGGGGGTTCCACAAGCTCGTCAGTTTCTACACTGCGGAGTACCTACCCAGGCCTACCATGCCTCAGTGGTACTGGGGGTACGTACTTTTGCATCTGCCAAATGGGAAGCACGGACCAGGGCGACGATCCCACCACTTAACAGGTGCACTCTACAAAGCAGTCGCGTCGCACAGAGCAAGCGCGTCGCAACTTGCAGACGTGGTGACAGCTCCGTCCTTGTAATAATCGACTCAACATTCACATTCCCATAGCGTATCGCACAATGTCATCACCGTCGGATGATCTTGCCGACAACGAGCTTCCTGTCATTGATCCTTACGAGATTCTCGGACTCGAACGCGAAGCTACCGCCGACCAGGTCAAATCCGCCTACCGCAAAGCCGCTCTCAAAAACCATCCCGGTAAGTGAACCAGCTCGAGGTACTCATGTTGCATCCCGGCTGACAGTGGATTTGTAGACAAGGTCGCCAACGATAAAAGAGACGAGGCCAAGGAGAAATTCCAGTCCATCGCCTTTGCCTACGCCATCCTATCCGACCCCGCCCGTCGTAAGCGTTATAACACGACCGGCTCTACCGCCGAATCCATTGTTGACTCCGAGGGCTTCAACTGGTCCGACTACTACCGCGAACAATTCCGTGATGCGATATCTGCCGATGCGATCGAGAAATTTGCAAAGAAGTACAAGGGTTCTGACGAAGAGAAGGATGACATTCTCATCGCCTACGAGCAGGGCAAGGGTGACATGGACAAAGTCTACGAGTTGGTGATGTTGAGCGATGTTCTTGAGGATGACGAGCGGTTCCGAAACATCATCGACGAGGCCATCGCCAAAGAGGACGTTCCTTCCTTCAAGAAGTATACCAAGGAAAGCAGGCTCTCCAAGGCGGCTCGTGTCAAAGCCGCCAAAGGCGAGGCCGACGAGGCTGAAGAGTATGCCAAGGAGCTGGGTGTGCATGACAAGCTATTCGGTGGCGATAAAAAGGGAAAAGGCAAGAAGAAGGGTAAAGAGAGCGGCGAAGGCGACCTGGCTGCCCTTATCACGAGCAACCAGAAGAAGCGCGCCGGGTTCCTGGACGACCTCGCCGCCAGGTACGGAGCGCCGAGTCAGTCTAAGCGCAGCAAGAAAAGGGGAGCCATCGATGAGGAGCCCTCGGAAGAGGCGTTCCAGGCTGCGGCAGCGAGACTGAAGAAGGCAAAATCTGCAGAGACTGCACCAGAAAAGGGTGGTCGAAGGTCGAAGCGATAAATTGACATTTGGATTGGCGTTACTGGGCACCGGGTAATTACACAGGGCATGAACACTACGAGCGGGACGGCAGAGGGCTTGGGAACTTGGAGTTAGTCGACTAGAATATCACACACAATTTTCTCGATCAACTGAAAACGCCTTCCCTCCCCACCAGTCATGACTGATTTGCCCGCCTTAGAAGCCCATAGACAGATATTCCTCTTTCGTCTTTCACCTGGTGTTCGCCGGCGCTTTGGGCTTCCTTATCTTATCGGACGCTCTATCTTGATAGTAAAATGCGGGGTACACTAGCGCCGTTAGCTTGGGTGATACCTTATTATCGCTGGGACAACCAAGGTTGCAACAATAGGCTCTTTCCGTGAACCTTTCTAGGGAGTAGACCAGCACTCAACGCGACGCGTCCATCTAATCAATGCCCGACCCTGACACTCCAGCGTTGCTGTGATCAAAAACATGGTCAAACCGAATCGAAGCCAGATCGCTTGACTGAACTGACCATGCCATGACGGGCCTATTGCCAGCCGGCCTCTACCCGCAATACTGCCTGCGCCTCTCTCCAACCTTCAACACATGGTGTCTGCTGCACGTATCCGATGTTCACACCCTCAGTTCCGTACCAGACTTTGAAGGTCTGTCGGCTTATTGTCGTCTTTCTCCCACCAAGCTGACCAGTCGTAGTTCAGGGATTTTACTTCTACAAAAACCTGCCCATCAAGTGGGTCCGCGTGGTAGGACTCGTTGTCGCTGTTGACGACATCGCGGGTCTACGCATATACTCTCTCGACGATGGCAGTGGCGCCTGCATCGAATGCGTAGTCTCCCTGAAGACGTGCCCGGCCGCGAACACACCAGTCAACGACCCTAAAGATATCCTCGGCAAAAGACCTCAGCCAATGCCCCCAGCCGACTGTGCCGATGTGGAGGTCGGCAGCGTGCTCGATATCAAGGGCAAGCTGACAACGTTCCGCGAAGAGATGCAGATCAAGATCGAGAAGGTCAAGATACTCAGATCCACCCAGCAGGAGGTGCTACTGTGGGAGCGGCGCTCTGAGTTCCGAGATGAGGTGCTGAATCAGCCGTGGGTGCTCAGCGAGAAACAGATACAGCGCTGCAAGAGAGAGGAGATGCATGGGGAAGGCTGCGACGAAGAAAGAAGGCGAAAGAAAGAGAAGCGACGCGAGGAGAAGAGACAGGAGCAGAAGAGACAGGAGCAGAAGAGACTACGAGAAGCCGAAGAGGCTGAAGAGGAAGAGAGGCGTCGCAAGCAGGCTTCCCCTGTCGTGGTGATTGAACGATATCGCGATATCAAGAGGAAGAAGAAGCAGGCTGAGGAGCGATGGAAGTCCTCTTCATCTAGCACTTTGTTGCGACATGTTCTTGATGACAGCATGAGAGGGAAGTACACTGCCCTCGGGTTGTGAAGGGTGAAGCTTCGGTCGGCACCTTGGTGTATGGGTTGCAAGCTTGATTTGGCCATGCTTTGCTTTGCAAACTCTGCTTTCTTTACTTTACTTTGATACCCGCAATGATCGTCGACTTTTGCAACAATTCCGTTACTTCCCTTGATGTGCTTGTGCTGTCCGCCAAGACGTGCCAAGCGGTCGTCAGATTCCTGCATGCCAGCCCCAGTCTGTCACACCCAGCCGCGCCTCACAACTACCGGTAGGCTGATTGCAGAGGCGATCCTTCAACGACTCTTCAGTCTGAGGCTCAAAACCTCTTCTCAATGGTATCTTCATGTCTGTCGTCGTGGCCCGTGTTGATGGGATCATGTTACGCCATGGCAGAAGCCCGAGTCAACGTGCCAATGCTGCCCCCACCTCACCTGATCTGGTCCTTTGGGTCTGGTCGCAGAGACAGCTTCGAGCTAAACGGCTCCTAATGCGCCTTACATGCCACTGATTCGGAGGCCAAGTGACCAGTTGCTCAGTCACCTCAATTACATTGGTGATCTCGACTTGGTTGTCCATCCCCCCCGCCTCTTTGCCAATAGACCGGCATAGCTGATGCCGGAGGGTACCCACGCCAAGGGCAAGCACGCGTCAGCCAAAGAGGGTCGTCGCCTTTCGCGGCATTTATCGTGCATTGCAACTTCCTTTTCGTGAACATCACAACTTGCCACTCAACAGCATTAGTCAGCCGTTGACTGAAAAGAACCAGCACCGACTTTGAAGCTCAGGATATATAATCGCTACTTTCATCTCGATCCCACGAGTGCTTCCTGAGCCAGCACTACAGCCTACAAACGTCTCCAGCCCTTCGTTCTGGTTCCGACCTCCGCATCTCCAAGACACGATCAACACCAGCCCTATACTCCGTGCCTGGATCACGATCTGTAGCCTTCGGAAACTCTGGTTCCTGTCTCGCGGCACACGCAATTGGCAGCCAAGGAAGAGTTCCTAGGCACATCGTTCTACATTCCTCCAAGGTAAGACTCAACCATTGTTTCTGAGACCTGTTCATTCCTTCACCTTCGAGTTGCGCGGTAACCCATCACCTCCGCCATGGTCTGGACTGTTACTTGGTGGCGCTGCGGGTCATTGTTGGCTCTTATTATTGATTCAGCAAACTCTGAAGGTGGGCTGCTATTTGAACTCAAAGCACGCCCAAAAGCGTGAGCGCCGGCGTCGAGTTGCCCTATCCTGTCCACGACTTCTTGCGCCCCTTGACAGCCAGCAGTTGGCCCTGTACCTAGAGAAAACTTCGAAAGACACGATAGGATTTTCACTCTTCCGCCATGGCGGGCCTCAACATGAATATGGGGATCCTCAGGCTGACTATGATGCAGGTCATCCTTTGCGGAAGCGTTCTCGCCCTATTTCACCAGCAACACGTTCGCCTTCATCTTACCGAGAAGGATATCGATACAGTAGGGGAGCTTGGCATCCGGCCATTCATTCTTGACTCCCGTGAAGATCCGACGTGCCTCACTGAGACTACAAATTTGACCGTCACCGTCAGAGTCACAAGAGGAGCCCAGGCAACTGGCGCAAATACTGCCGCCGTCACTGTCATCACCAGTAGTCAGTCCGGCGCAACAGTAATTGTTTTACCGTCGTTGACGGGTCAGGTGCCTCAGACAACAGGGGTTGTGCACAGCAGCCTCGAGACCTCGGGTAAAGTCACGACTTGCCCTCTCATGTCAAATCCTATACCGTCTCCAACAACCCTGATCGACCCGACTTCCCCCCAAACAACCGCCCAACCACTCCCCTCGGCACCAATGGCTTCAGGAGACATCTTTGCGCAGCCCATCGGCGTCGCGGCCCCTCCCTCATGGATCCCTGCCCGCGGCGATCATCCTGTTCCACGGAAGGGCATCACTTCCACTGCGCCGCTACAGACCAACAAGTTTTACTCCAATTTCTTTCTGGGCGACCAGACGGCGCCGACGTACACCTACCCCTACGGTATAGCGTGGGGAGCTGGACGAGGGGCCGCCGCCAGCTTCGGCATGACTATTTCCCACATCGAGGCGAACCAGAGAGTATTTGGGCCGAACAAGGACTCTGGAGCTGCGGCGTACTTCATCAACCCTGTTGGTATCCAGTCCTTGGTGATTAGTGCTCAGGAACTCGGATCAGGTACCACGATTGGGATCGACAGTGTCACCGCCTTCTCTGCGAGAATCCACCTGCTGCCCAGTGCTGGAGCAGTGCCCGCCGTCTCATTCCCGCTGGTGCAGGGAATGCCTTTTGTGACCGCCCAGTACTCTGGCGCAACTCCCGTCATCCGCACTGGCGTGTTTTTCAGGACGGTCACGCGCGTGACCCAGGATCCCAAGCCCGGCGTCGCCAAATACACTTTCCAGCTGGAAGACGGGAAGATCTGGCGGCTGTATGCATACGCCACCACGGGAGACCAGCTGGATCTGCAGGTTGTCAACAACGGAGTGGCCCAGTCATCGAGACCCTTCTACGGCATCATTCAAGTCTGCAAGGATCCCGGCAACGGCGAGGCTCTGTTTGACCAGGCTGCCGGTGTTTTCCCAACGACGGTGCAACTGTCTGGATCCGTGAATGGCAACACGGGCACGTACAGCTTCAACTTTGCCAAGGATGGACACCCCAATGGCAGGCTGGTCATGTATGCTCTCCCGCATCACGTCTCGTCCTTTGACGCCGCCACCAGGGGTGCCGTCCAGCCAGTGCAGTTGCAGACCCCTACCAAGGGCGTTGCAGTTGCAGTTCTGGCCGATCGATGGACCATGATTGAGCCAGACCTGCCGCTCGGCATGGGCTTTGCTCCATGGACGGCTGATCGAGGCAGTCTCACTGCTTTGTCTGACAATGCCCGGGCTTACATCCATGGCATCGCGACTCAGGAGGTCTCTCAGAACATGTCAGCCCAGTCAGATCTGGATTCGATGTACTTCAGTGGAAAGGTAAGTTTCCATGATGCAAAGAACATCCCTTGGCATCATCTAAAAAAATCCAGGCCCTCGCCAAGTTCGCCATCTTGATTGTGGCCATCAACGACATTTTGGGGGATTCAGGCCTGGCACAGTCGGGTCTCAACCAGCTCAAGGGAGCCTTTGCCAAGTTTGCCACCAACCAGCAAAAGTTCCCCTTGGTGTACGAAAGTGAGTGACTCTCGACCTCGTCCGCGAACCTTTGCTCACAAACATAGGCGCTTGGGGCGGTATCGTGTCATCGGCGACCTACGTCACCGGCAACGATGGCGCGGACTTTGGCAACACGCAGTACAACGACCACCACTTCCACTACGGCTATCACATCCTCGCCGCCGCTGCCATTGCCCACTTGGATCCCGCGTGGATGGAACAGAATAGGGACTACGTCAACGCCCTGGTCCGAGACGTGGCGAACCCCAGCACCCAAGACCCTTACTTTCCTACCTGGCGTGCCTTTGACTGGTATCACGGCCACAGCTGGGCCCATGGACTGTACGCCTCGTACGATGGAAAGGTACATCCCTCTCGCCCTCCTTTCACCCACCCACGCATGATATCTAACACCTCGTCCAGGACCAGGAATCAAGTTCGGAGGACATGATGCACGCCTACGCGCTCAAGATGTGGGGCACCGTCTCGGGCGACGGCGCCCTCGCCCTTCGCGGCAACCTCCAGCTGTCCATCATCTCCCGCGCCCTCCGCGACTACTACCTCTACAGGAGCGACAACGCCGTGCAGCCGCCCCAGTTTATCGGAAACAAGGTGGCCGGCATCCTGTTTGAGAACAAAATCGACCACACGACGTACTTTGGCGCCAACATTGAGTTCATCCAGGGCATCCACATGGTTCCCCTCCTCGCGCCCTCGCCGTTTGTGCGCACACCCGACTTCGTGCGCGAGGAGTGGGACGTGTACTTTAGCGGAGGCCGCGTCGACGGCATCGCTGGCGGGTGGAGGGGCATCGTCTACGGAAACCTGGCGACGGTGGACGGGCGCGCGGCGTGGGAGTTTTTCACGAGTGCGAATTTCGACCCCGGATGGATCGATGGAGGTGCGAGTCGGACGTGGTATCTGATTTATGCCGCCGGTATATTCTCTACCCTGTTCCAAGACCTGTGAGATATCAGAAGCTAATTCGGCACAGTCATGGGCGGACTCTGAGTTCCTGCTCGACTTCAAAGATTGCGAGACACGCAAAACGAGACACGACGTTCTGGACGAGGGCGGCTAACATTCGAATTTCAACCTGTTTGCACGAATAACGAAGGATACGACACGCGACCAACGAAGAGAAGGAACGGCATTGTTGCCCCTTTTACGATAAAAACGACACAAAAAACATGGATTACGGAGCAGACCTAGACAGTATCCCTTTTTTTTTTTTTTTTGAATAAGAATACGATTTCTTGGCCTCTGGTCTTTTGCATACATCACGGTTCCCAACAGAATGGATGAGTAACAAGTGACGTGACGTTCGCATCTACAAACTCCCAAGACTCGGGTGATTTTCTCGTAGGGTAAAGCTGAACCAGATCTGTTGGTCCACATCAGCATGAAGATCACCAACATTTTGCATGTAGCGCAAGAAGACTCTGCGTCTTCCTTCTTGAAACCCAATCTCTGCCAGCCAGCCAGGGGGACCATCTGCTCTGAAGACGTAGTACTTGATGTAAGCTACGGGGGTGCAAAACCCCGAAATACACGCCCCCGATTCTTCTTCCGCGGGGAAAACAACCCAGATGGGAAAAGGGAGATTGCCCATGGGCGGTAGTCTAGTTATCTGTCTGTCTGTCTGTCTGCCTAGGCATGTGTATGTGAGATGACGCGTCACCCATCTACGTCAACACGGCAAGCCCCCGGTTTTCCTCCATCCTTTCGCTTCAGGCTCGTCTTTTGGGGGCCGAAAGGGCTAAGCTTTTCTGTAGTCGCCACAAAATGCTTATCGTAACCGCTTGCGACAATCAGGCTGGGTGTGCTCTGGTCGTAGGCATATCCTGCGACCGGGGTTTCCATCAGGGAAGGGAGGTCGTTAGATTGACGTGCTGGATCTGGCTGGTGGTGATGGTGGGTTGGGTGGTTCGATATTCGACTGCCAACGCTGGGTGCGAACACGGTCCGAACATAGATACAGACTGTATGTACACACTGTGCGTCTATCTGAAGGTCATTGTGCATGGAATCTTGGCATCCGGACTTGGGATGCGGAAAATGTTGCCAACATTAAACATCTTGCTGTAGACGAAGCCAATCCGATGCTTTGATAGATGATTGATCCAAGTAACGGTTTGTTATGGGTCCAGGTCAATCATCAACCATGACCCATGCCTGTCAGGCTTTTGACAAGTCCAGCTGATGGGCTGAAGGTGGAAGGTTTTGGGGGACCGTAGGAGAGGCTCTGCCCTCCCATATGGTGCCATATTAGACGCATTGACGAACGGCGTCCGTCAAACGGCAAAGGCGGCGTCATTCTAGGAAGCCCAGCCGTGCTTCTGTTGGACATGAAGGGTGGTGCTGTTTAGTTCGGAAGACGGCACCATCGGCTGAGGTGGGACGTCTTTGGATTCCTGAGATTTTAGCCGATGGGTGCCGATGGGTACACGAGATGGCACGCCAGGCACGGGCTGGACATGAGACGAGCGTGGGTTCGAGAGTGCATTTCAGCTGGAGGTGCGTAGACGTCGTAGCTACCCGCCCGCCTGACTTTTGGGTTCCCAAGCAATGGAATTTGATTGCGCATCTGTAGTGAGGGAGATACTACAGACATCTTGCTGACAGTTCACAAGTCGGAGTTGCCGTTGTCGGCCTCGTGGACAAGAGAGTCCATATTGGGCAGCGCCGACAGAAGCTGATAGGGCCTACCATAGGAAAAGCATCCAGTCTCTCGGGGCCTCTTGGATTCTCTACGCCGAGCACTCGGCAGACCCGGTTGAAACGGCTGCGTTGAAGCAGTGTTCCGCGTACGCCGGGTCGAGGACGACCTACTATGTACAGTAGCACGAGGCGAGGTCATTGACAAGGACGTGGCCGGAGGTGAGTGGGGGTTTTGTTGGATTGCCCATTCAATGGTGGTGGCTGTGAAAGTGCCAGCGCACGATGGCGTCGTCGAGCGCGCGCATGAAGCGTCGTGTGATGGATGACTCGGCAGCATGGCAAATGAATCGATAGCATACCAACGGGTGTATCGTCGAAGTGCCCGTCCCCGCATTTCAGACTTGGAGCAATCTCGTTGTGTGGTCGCCTTGGCAGGTCTTCATGCGAAGATCTGAACTTCCAAAGTCGAAGACTTGAGATGGTTTGTGGCTGTGTTTATTCTGCCATTACGGCTGGGTAAGAGCCAAGAACACACTAGGACAGAGCGGCTGGTAGAGTTTGAGGTTGCGCAAGGCGGATGGCATTGCAGAAGCTTCTATCGATAAGGCAGAGGATAAGGGTCCGGTCGATTTCCAAGGATGCTATCGGGGTGGTGTTTTCAAAATGCGATAACTACACGGTAAGACTGCAGTGTCGGGCACTGGCATTAGTATTGCAGCTGGGGGTCCGCAGATCTGTGCAGGGCTCCGAAGCCGAGCGGAGTCGACTGGACTGGACTGAAGTGGACCTGGATAGCGTCCCCGGCAGGCCAAGGCAGGGCGTTTCAGTGTTCGCAGGGCAACCGAAAACATCCGTAGGACGGTGCCTCCGTACAGATACCGTAATATATTACTACCTAGGTAGGTAGCTTGATTGTTGTGCCCCGTCGTTGGCCTGCACGTACCGTTGTACGTGTTGGGCGACTGTTGGTGAAAGTCTTGTCGCAATCTTCAGATGGGCCATGAGTCGAGCTGGCTCGACGTTGACAGTGGAGGCCTCAAGATACTACGGAGTACACAGTAGCCAGACCACGCATTGCATTTGGAAGTCTTATTTCTGGCTCGGTAGCGGGAGTGTGAGCTGTTTGTCGCAGGTCGTCAGGTACCCTAAGGAGAAAGTCAGGACGAATTCCCTGGCAGTGGAACGAAAGAGATTGTTAGCCAAGCCTGGACTTGTGTAATTCCGAGCCCAAGGTTTGCGAGGTTGCTGGTATCGGGCTGGGAATTGGGTTCTGGGGGTTGCGTGTGACGGTGAAAGTGCTCTGCGATTGAGGGCCGTTTGCAAGCATACACTTTCATTAGCTTGGTTGAACCATAATGTAGAGTAGAGTGGCATTGCGTCAGCGACCACATTGCAGTTGGCTGTGAACGGGACTTGAAGTCCGATGATGACGGTTGTCAACAAGGGGCTAGTACGACTTTGACAAGTTCTTCCCCCTTAGCTTGCTTCTCCAACCTGGTTCGCTTCACAGCTACCTTACTTATGCTCCATTACCCGCCTCCCATCACTTCTGACCTCATCGGCGGTCGACTGACGGCAAGCAAAGGACTTTGTTAGGTCTCTTGCAGCGGAAATGTGGGAAGAGCAAGGAGGACAACTCCTCTTCGCTGGAGGAAAGGTGGGCGGATGGGAAACGGAGGGCCAACATGAGAAAGCAGCGAGACAACACAGCCACGCTTGGCGCGATTTCAGGAAAGGGCCCATCGCGCGCCTTCAACACACCCCTTGCTGAAACCTGTTCCATAATTTTCCAATTCTCTGTGTGACGTTTGGCGACTCGGGGAGGGCAAGAAAAATAGAGAGAGAAATGGTAAGTCTGTACCCCGTGCGGACACCGAGTATTTCTGTGCTACAATACCTACTACGCCGTACTGTACTTACTGTAGGTACCTACCTAGCTTGAAGCTTTTCTTCCCAGGTGAAAATGCCCGCATGCATGGGATGGGCTGCCTCCCTTGCGACCCACTATAAGCTGCCATACCTTACTCTGAGTGGACAGCCACACCCGGTGTGACTGGGGTACAATAGCCGGCTAAGGCACAGCGAG
Organism: Colletotrichum lindemuthianum; assembly: GCA_001693025.2. Lineage (NCBI taxonomy): Eukaryota > Fungi > Ascomycota > Sordariomycetes > Glomerellales > Glomerellaceae > Colletotrichum > Colletotrichum lindemuthianum. The sequence continues at coordinate 117,069 of MASP02000091.1, read as the reverse complement.
GTCGACCTTGCCTAAAGTGCTATGTATAGTACGGCCTACCTTCCAAGGCATTTACTGCTGCCTCCACCTTACTAAGGGGGTTGAGAGGTATTTCTTGGCATCAGCTTTGCGGTGACAACCTCACATCTCTGCTCTAAAGTAATACCAGCAACTGATGGATCAAACTAACACCTTCAGCAATTGAGCATTAGATGCTCCTGTTTCGTCCTACCTGTTCGTTGCTGGTACCACGTACTTTCCCATCCCACGTTTTCCTGCCTTCCCTACCTTGAACTACCTAGGACTTGACAAGAAGGGGGCTGTGTTTCCTGCACTTTTCGTCCTACCACCCACCCTCTACTTCCTCTCCATACCCTAGACTGCATCGCGACTTCCGCTGCCACTGCTTACTCACACCTGCCTCTTCACTCTACTGTGTAGATTGAGCTAGATCACTCACAATTTTGTAACTGGAACGTCGCTTGGCTTGGCTTTGCCGCTCCAAAACGAAGACCAGGAAGAAAGAAAGTCAGCTGCACATTGATCTGCGCAGAGACTGCCTGCTGGTCTTGCATCTACGGGTACACACCACCTCTTTTCTCAAAAGCCCACTGTCGACAGACGCTCGACTCGCCCAACGACCCGCAACATCGCATCACGTCGCATCGCATCGCGTCTACCCGCTTCACTTTCCATCCCGACCCCAAATCAATTTCCAACCCAATCCCAATCCCGATCCTTCCCACTTGGGCGCACACAAGCCCCCTTACACTAGACCTTGCGACCTTGGCGCCCTCTACAACAGGAGAGGTTGGATCACGCCGTCACTCACTGACCGACGTTTTACCCCACTCAACTCGGCGTCGGGCAGTACAGAACAGCACGGCACAGGTACAGACCGACAGGGTGAGCACCTCCCAGCCCAATCCCATCCCAAGATTTGTCGTCCGGTCCGTCCGCCGTCACCTCGCGACAGACCTCCATCGGCTTTTACCAGTGTGTTACTGCACGCATCGTACCGCCTTGCTTGGGTCCGGAGTCAATGTCATCCTAGCTGACGTTCCTAGCCGGTACCTCAGGAAAGAAAGAAAGCATTGAGATAATCACGACGCCGAATCCCTGCGTACCTTTTCGTCCATAATGGTTTGTGAGTGCTACTAGCCTTTTCTCTTTACCCGAATTCTATACGGATATCACCTACGGAGTACTGTGTGAGAGTACTTGGATCACCATACACCGTTTCCCCAACCACACCTTGCACCCACTTCACCTTGTTGGACGCTTTTCCCTGCTCGTCATCCCGCCCTACTTCACCTTGACCACGAGGTCGCCCAGTGGAACATACGTTCTGTCTAAGCACCTCACTTTGATAACCTTTTCCTGCGACTTCTTCCATTTCTTAGTCTCAATTTGCACTCCTCGTCACATTGCTGGACCCAGCAAGCCCAGTTTTTCCATCCCACCCATGTCGAGTCGATGACTACACCTCCCTGGGCTACCTAACCCAACTCTTGGCAGAGAGTCTAGTTGACCTATGCCGCGCGCCATCGAACCGTCTATACTTTTTGTATTTTCCCTAAGCCACACTGGTTATTTCGCCGCTGTTCTTCCTTCCTACCCATTCCTGCACGAGGCGCCAGATAACCGGGACGCTTCCTGCATCGTCATTCTCTTATTTTCTTTCAACTTTCGATTCTCACTTGCCGGGTGCCTCTTCCCTAACCCAACAAATCTTACCTCATCGATACCCTTTCCCTCTGTCATCGCCTTCCCCGCGACGGCAGACAGCTTCTTTTTGGTGGTCAAGGCCCCGGCTAATATGACGGCGCCATGTCCGGCAATTCAGCCAGCCAACATTTTCGCGAACAGGTGCGCTCTTGGGGCACCACCAACAAGCCCAACGGCCGCGATGGCGACGTAAACGAGACCTCGCCTCTCCTCAATGGATCCCACTCCGGCCATGACCTGCCCAACGGTGCCAACGGCGACCACGAGCACGGAAACAAGACATACAAGTTCTTCTTCGACTCGAGGCATACCCCGGGCACCGACAGCAGCAACGCCGCCGTCAAGTACTCGTCTCACGCCTGGCATATCACCAAGGTCACCATTCTCAGCAGTAAGTCATTTATACCATACTCGCTCCGCCTCGTGGGCTGCGCCGTGTTGCGTTGTGCTGCGCCAATTCAGGCCGCTGACTTTGTGCCGCGATATAGACTATGTCAACTTTCTTCTAGTCATGGTCCCTATCGGCATCGTTGCCGGAGAGTCCAACTGGAGCTCCACTGCCATCTTCACTATCAACTTCTTTGCCATCATTCCCCTTGCCGCCGTCTTGTCGTTTGCGACCGAACAGATTTCCATGAAGCTGGGCGAAGCCCTCGGAGGACTGCTGAACGCCACCTTCGGAAATGCCGTCGAACTCATCGTCAGCATCGTCGCCTTGAAAGACGGCCAGATTGAGGTTGTCCAATCGTCCATGCTTGGCTCGATTCTGTCCAATTTGCTGCTAGTCATGGGCATGTGCTTCTTCTTCGGCGGCATCGTCAACATGCGTGATAGGGTCACGGGCCAGGGTATGGAACAGAGCTTCGCCTCGGCCACAGCGCAAACGACTTGCTCGCTGATGACCCTGTCATCGGCCTCGCTAGTTATTCCCGCCACGGTAAGCTCACAATGAGATGCGCCTCTACCCCGCTTTGCGACTAACACTGCGCGACAGCTCTACTCCGTGCTGGACAAGGCAGACTCTGCGGAGAAGGAACACAGCATTCTGGTGCTCTCCCGCGGCACTGCCATCATTCTCTTGGCGCTCTACGTCATGTACCTCTGGTTCCAGCTCCGCACCCACCCAAACCTGTTCGATGCTGAGATTCAACTTCACAACGAAGAGGAGGCCGAGGAGCCCATCATGGGCCCTATTGCCGCCGGTGTCGTTCTCGTCGTCACAACAGTACTGGTTGCTATCTGCGCCGAGTACCTTGTTGGTAGCATCGACGATCTCGTTGAGAGCGCCCACATCAGCAAGAACTTCATCGGCCTGATTCTAATCCCCATCGTCGGCAACGCGGCAGAGCATGTCACGGCGGTAGTCGTGGCGATCCGCAACAAGATGGACCTGGCCATGGGCGTTGCCATCGGATCCAGTATCCAAATCGCACTTCTCGTTACTCCCTTCCTTGTCATCCTCGGATGGGCCGTGCTTGACAAGCCCATGACTCTCCACTTCGAGACATTTGAGACGGTCGCATTTGCATTTTCCGTCTTGGTCGTTACATACACGGTCCAGGACGGCAAGTCCAACTACCTCGAGGGCGCCATGTTGCTTGGCCTCTATATTATCATTGCCCTGGCTTTCTACGTCAGCCCCAGCGAGGCCCTTGACCGGGTTTTGTCTGTTGTTCAGGGGTGAAGTGGTGCCAAGGTTCACATTTCTATACGTTACTAAACACGTGTCGTTGTCGTGTTGTGCGATAAGACGGCTTTGCAGTTTCGCAAAATAACGAAGGCGGGCGCTCAGATTCTGATGAGCAATGTTTTGGCGCCGACTTGGCGACCAAGATCAGACTTGCTCGGCGCAACTACCAACCTGCTCAGCTACTACGAGCAACAAACAATCTTTAAATGGGTTGTAACAGAATCCATTGTGTGCATATTTTCCTTGGGTGTCTATTTGTACAATACCTATACGCGGTGGAATCCCAGGAGCGGTTGCCAAAAACCCTGGGGCCTTTTGAGAAGCGGAGAAATTGGTGTAAACGCCAAGGCTACAAAGAAGAAAAACACGTTTGCAAGTCCGCAGTTTTCGATGTCACAAGCTAACACGGTTCCGGTTTCGAGTGGTGCAGAAGTGAAGAATTAAATACTTTTTGTCCTCTAAAAACGCCATGATATCGCGCCGGATATCGTCATGATGTGTCTGCCTATGAAAAAGTGTGCGGGTAATGTATCAAACCGCGGCCGTGAGCACGCTTTCTTGTTTGAGATGTTCTACAGCGTCGGCCTGGACATGGGTGCAATGATGCCCTGCTTCTTGAGGATGCGCGGCTTAGTCGCTTCCTGGAAGGACTCCTTCGTGACCCACTCGGGGCCGAGGGGCAGACGCAGTGAGCGCTCGTACTGGGCCTTTGATTCGAAGGGGTGAGGAAGCTGAGAAGCGAGGTACTTGTCGTTCTGAAAAGAGTTGTCAGTATGTGTTTACTGTTTTCTATAGAGGGACAGAAAACAAAGAATGGTGTGCGGGATAGGGGCAGACGACGACGAACCTTTTTGACGCGCTTCTCGCTGATGATAACCCTGTCCAATTTTGCGTCCTTGCGGTCTGCCTTCTTGACACCCTCCACCTTTGTCAGGAATCGACCGGCCTGGCGCTTCTTCTCGCGCGCTGAGACACCATCGCCGACCCAGCCGCCCCAGCCGGGAAGTGTGTTGTCGACAATCTTGTCGTCGTCGTCGACCTCGACGGCGGCCTTTTCGCGCTCAAACTCGACGACGACGTCGTCGCCCGCGAAAGCCTTGTCCATCTGCGCAATGTCCTTGATGGCGAGGGGGAGGTGGACGTCACCGTCCGAGTCGTCATCCGAGGAGGTGTCCGAATCGGCGACTGCGGTTCTGGAGGAAGACTTTGTTTTCTTGTCGGAATAGGACTTGGACTGAGGAGCGGCGGCGGTCACGGCATCGAGGTTGTCAATGTCCCCGACGCGGGCCGCGGCGGCAGCTGCCTTTGCGGATTTCTTGCGCGGGCCCGAGGACCAGGCGGAACCGGTTGCGGAGGGTTCCGCGGTGATGGAGTAGCCGGTGTTGAGCACGCTGTTATCCGGAACGTCGTCCGCGTCGTCATTCTCTTCGGCCGTCTTCTTGTTCTTCTTGGAGAGCGCCGGCGCGGAGATGGCGGGCTTCGCAGCGCCGCCAAACTTCTTGCGTCCAACCTCGGTGACCTCGACCTCTTCTTCTTCCTCGGCGTCTGAGCCGAGCTCGCGGCGCATCTGCGCAATGAGCTCGTCGTTGGCCTTCTTCTGCGCCGCCTCGGCCTTTTGCATGAACTTCATGCCCATGATACCCTTGGCGGGTCCTTCCTCGCCGCCCTCCTTCTCGAGGCGGTCGAGCTTCTTGAGCAGGGCGCGCTTCTCCCGACCCTCCTCGTCAAAGGCGTCGCTCTCGTCGTCGGCATCGGATTCCGACTCAGACTCGTCACGCTCAGAGTCGGAGTTGCCTGCGCGGCCCTCCTTGCGCTTGCGGAGTTCGTCTTCGCGGCGTGCCATGTCGTGCAACCCAGCGCGGTAGTCCTCATCCCAGACGGCGCGCTTGTTCTGGCCGCCGAGCTTCGCCCACTTGGAGTCGCGGTGGCGGGCGCCGACACGCTCAAGGGCTCTCGCGCGGTCGGCAGCCTCGCGCTCAGCATCCGAGTCAATCTCGCCGTTCTCGGCCATGGCCTCGTGGATCTTCATCTCGTCGCGCTCCTTCTCCTTGCGGTGGATGCGGTGATACGCCTTGCTCTTGATCTTCTTGATGCGCGCGGCCTTCTTGGTCTCGCGCGAGGTGAGTTCGCGCTCGCGCCGGCGCTGGTGGACGAGCTCTTGCAGCGCCTCTTTGGACAGCCCTTCCTCCTCGGCCTCCCGCTTCATCCGGTTCTCCTCCTGCTTGTTGATGGCGAGCCCCGACTTCTCCATGATGGACATGATGGTCTGCTCGAGCTCCGTGGACGTGTTCTTGGCGGTGATGGCCTGCAGTTCGCGGTTGTCGAGTCCCTCGTCGGCGGCGTTCTGCGGCAGCGGGAAGACGAGGTGCTCGGCGCGGCGGTTGTGCTTGACTGTGTCCTGCCACCTGCCGATGGTCTCGCTGGCCTTTTCGTACGCGGCCGCGCGCTGCAGCTTGTCCTGTTGCCGGCGTGCCAGCGGCACATCGAGCTTCTTGCCGGCACCTGGACGGGTTTCCTTCTCTTCCTTTGTCATCAGCTTGACAGACTTTCGCATCTGAGCGTCCTTGACGCCGGCCAGGCCCAGGTCCTTGAAGCTGATCTTTTGTTTCTGCTTTGTGGGTGCAGCGTCCTCGTCATCGCCGCCGTAGCCTGCGATGAACTTTTGCAGCTCGCCGAGCTTCGATGGGTCGGCCTCCTCGTCTTCGGAGTCTTCGTCAGATGAAGGCGGGCTCTCTGCTTCGGATTCAGACTCTGAGCCTTCGGAGCCGTCGTCTTGATCGGCCATGGATTCGTCAGATTCGTACTCGTCCAGTGCTTGCGCCAGGTCGATGGCGTCCTCGCCTAGGGAGGAGAAGTCGTCCTCTTCATCTTCGCCTTCCGAGTCGATGTCCTGGAGCACTGTCAGTAAGAGGTCGCGATCACAGCCTGGTCGCCACCCACCTCCTTCTTGCCGCCTTTGCTTCCTCTGAAAGCGTATCCCTGGAAGTCTTCCTGGTCGCTGTCTCCAAACGCCTCGTCACTGTCGAGCTCAGAGTCCTCGTCTTCGTTCACACCGTAATGCCACTCGTTACCCTCGCTGTCGCTTCCATATTCAGAATCATCCTCTTGGCCACCAGCAGACGGCTTGGCCTTTTTCCGCTTGGGCTGGTCCTCGTCGTCCTCGTCTTCATCCTCGTCTTCGTCGTCCTCGTCACGGTCGTGCTTCTTCTTTTCTACCGGTGCTTCAAGCTCGCGATATCTGGGCGTCTTCTTCTCTTTCGAGGGGTACTGATGAGAGGCGATGGTGAAGGCGTCGAGAGCCTGGGCTTGGGCCTTGGCCTTGGACTTGCGGTAGGCCTTGGGCTTTTGCGACTGTGAAGACAGAAGAGGTCGCCCGTGAGATTGTCTTCCAGGCATGATGTTGGTATTTGGGTGAAACGACAAGGAGCCGTGGGGTGGGTTTTAAGTGAGTACTTTCGTAGGTATTCGTATAGCGTCCTATCCCACCGGTCTCATCGCAGATACACAGACATACACTCACAGACGATTCCGATGGAACTTTTTGCTCAATCTGCCGTGGTGGGTGAAGGCGGTCAGCCAGAAATTTACAGTGGAGAACCCCTGTACCTTCCACCAACGGTGGTGCACCGATCCCCAAGGGGTCCTACGCTAATTATTATACGGTACGTATCCATCAGCCCACCATACTTACCCTGCTGTTGCCCTGTAAATCCAGGCCGTACCTTACCTAACAGCCACAGAAAAGTGGTCCCACTTCCTGCCGTAGGGGCCCGGAACTTCCACTATTGATCTTCCGCTGAGTGACCTCCAGCGGCCCGGAACCAGTCGGCAGCCCTGTATTTCCCATCCCATTAAATGGGTTGTCCGACCCAAAATGTGAAGGCGAAGTCATCCACACCATTACACCTAGACATCGCAGTCGCAACCCACACCACTCCTCCCACGGGCCCAGCATGGCGTCTTTCGCACCGGGCCTGCGAAGACTGGTCATCCGGCCGTCGTCTTCGCTATTCGTATGCCGCCAATGCCAGCGCCAGCAGCCGCAATGGCGCTCCTCCCAGTCCCGAATTCTTGACATCGTACGATCTCAGCAGCAGCAGCAGCAGCCGATGCAGGCCCGCTGCTTCAACCAGACCAAGGCGCCGCTGAGCTTCAGCAGCAACACCATCGCCGCCGACGGCACCTCCTCGATCGCCGACCAGGCCGCAGAGGCAACCAAGGAAAGCGTCAAGAAAAGCTCCTGGCCCGAGACGAACTCCAAGTCGGTCGGATACTGGCTCATCGGCAGCGCTGTGAGCGTCTTCGGCATCGTCGTCTGGGGCGGCCTCACGAGGTTGACGGAATCTGGGTGAGTGTTTATATTGATTCCATGACATCACCACTATTTCGAATCTTCTCCATCCCCTCCGTGCAAGGTCCCCACGCGCACACAAAATCACTAACACGCGAGTCAACAGCCTGAGCATCACGGAATGGCGCCCCGTCACTGGTTCCATGTTCCCCAGCGACGCCGCGGAATGGAACTCCGAGTTTGAAAAGTACCGCGCCTCCCCCGAGTTTAAGCTCCTCAACCCGCACATGACCATGGACGAGTTCAAAAAGATTTACTTCATGGAGTGGTCCCACCGCCTCTGGGGCCGCTTCATCGGCATGTCCTTCGTCCTGCCCACCCTGTACTTCATCGCCCGCCGCCGCGTCACCCCCAAAATGGCTCTCAACCTCTGCGGAATCTCGACCTTGATCGGCTTCCAGGGTTTAATCGGCTGGTGGATGGTCAAGTCTGGTCTCAAGGACGACCTCTTCGCGCCCGGATCCCACCCCCGCGTCTCGCAGTACCGCCTCACAGCCCACCTCGCCACCGCCTTCGTCTGCTACTCGTGGATGCTGCTGTCCGCCCTCACCGTCTTCCGCACCCGCCGTCTGCTCGCGGACCCCGTCGCCGCGACGAAATCCATCGCCGCGCTGCAGAATCCCGCCATCAAGACCTTCCGCCGCCTCTCCTTCGCCCTGGTTGCCCTCGTCTTCACCACCGCCATGTCCGGCGCCCTCGTCGCCGGTCTCGACGCAGGTCTCATTTACAACGAGTTTCCCTACATGGGTCTTGGATTGACGCCTCCCCGCAGCGAGCTCTGGGACAAGTTTTACTCCCGCAAGGAGGACGGTTCCGACCTGTGGTGGCGCAACATGCTCGAGAACCCCTCTACCGTCCAGCTCGATCACCGCATCCTCGCCATGACCACCCTCACCGCCATCCTCTCCCTCTACGCCTACTCCCGCACCGGCCGCGTGGCCGCCGCCCTCCCTAAGGACGTCAAGAAGGGCGTCCTCGGCACCGTCCACCTCGTCCTCCTCCAGGCCACCCTCGGCATCAGCACTCTCATCTACATCGTCCCCACCCACCTGGCCGCCACCCACCAGGCCGGCGCCCTTGCCCTGCTTACTGGTGCTCTCGTGCTCGGTCATCGTCTGCGCGTGCCCAGGTCCACCCTGGCCATGATCCAGAGGCGGATCAAGGCCATAAAGCCCGTCAAGCCTTAGAGCCGCCGTGACTGTTCCTCCTCGTGTATATACCCAGCATTGATACCTGCATTATGGCAGCGATTTAAGCATTTTGGCATATGGAAAAATAAGACTTGTACAACACTGTATTAACATACATCAAATTTGGGTGGGGGGCGCAACGGTGGAAGTTCGAATTGAGACGATGTGAAGCTATGGGCATTCCCTGCTCTTTCTCAACGACACTGCAAATCGGAACTCTCCATTCGATACCGCTTGGAACTGAAATTTACTTGTGTGCAATGCCCTCTGTGGGGAGGGGCTCGACACCGACAACCTCAGCTGCCGATGGCTTCTTCTCAGCCTGCTTGTCCTCCTTCATGAACGGGAAAGCGAGGACTTCACGAATGCTGTAGTGGTCCGTGAGGAACATGACCATGCGATCAATGCCCATTCCCTGCATCGCGTTAGCTCAATTCACTTCAGTCGCCAAGAGGTCAGACTTACCCATCCTCCCGTAGGAGGCAGACCGTACTCCAGGGCGGTGCAGAAGTCCTCATCGATGAGCTGGGCCTCGTCGTCTCCCTGTGCCTTCTGGTTCGCTTGCTCCTCGAAGCGTAATCTCTGCTCGAACGGGTCGTTAAGCTCGGTGTAGGCGTTCACAATTTCCTTCTTGCAAACAAATGCCTCGAAGCGCTCGCAGAGACCGGGGGTCTCACGGTCGTACTTGGCGAGGGGCGACATAACCTGGGGGTGACCGAAGATGAAGCTAGGGTTGATGCACTGCTCCTCAATGTACTCGCCGACGAGCTTGTCAATCATGCGAGCGTTGGTGAGGGGCGGTGAGCAGTCGAGCTTCATCTTCTTGAGAACCTTCTTGAGGAACTCGTTGGTCTCGGCGGTGTGAAGCTGGTCGGCCGGGGGGAACTTCTCGCCGGTGGCCTTCTCGAGCTCGGGAATCATGTCGAAGCGCTTCCAGGGGGCCTCCCAGTTGACCTCGTAGACTTCGCCGTGCTGGGTGTGGAACTGGGTCTTGTAACCGCCGGTCAGATGCTTGACGAGGCCGCTGACGAGCTCCTCGGTTGTCTTCATGAGGTCGTAGACGTCCGCAAACGCCTCGTAGAACTCGCAGGTGGTGAACTCGGGGTTGTGGGTCAGGTCGATGCCCTCGTTTCTGAATTGACGGCCAATTTCGTACACACGATGCATACCGCCGACGACGAGCTTCTTCAGGTCGAGCTCGGGGGCGATGCGCATGAACATCTTCATGTCGAGTTCATTGTGATGCGTAATAAAGGGCTTGGCGGTGGCGCCTCCCGCAATGGAAGTCATCATCGGGGTCTGAACCTGAGTAAAGTCCTGCTTTTGTCAGAATGTTGAAGTCGGTAGGAGGGGCGGCATAATTTACGCGATCGTCCAGGAAGTTGCTGATGTACTTGATAATCTTGGCTCTGGTCTTCAGGGTCTGAACGCTGCGATCGTTCATCATCAGATCGAGATAGCGCTATCCACTGTCAGCGTCATATTCTGGTCATGGGACTGCGGTAAGCACCTTGCGGAAGCGCTCCTCATGGTCCTTGAGCCCGTAGTGCATGTCGGGGAGGACTTGAAGGCAGGGGGTGAGGAGGATAATCTCAGTGACGAAGATCGAGAGCTCTCCCTCTTCGCCCTTGTCGATCTTGGACTTGGGAGCAGTCCTATTTACAGTCAGTACCAGTCGCCGATTTGTACAGAACTGAGAATCCATACCTGCCTGGGTAGCCAATGATACCCACGACGTCACCTGCAGATAGTTAGTCGCCAATGCTCGTCAGTCGTAGATCTGGAAGCCGTACCTCTGCGGAGATTCACGTGCTGGGCCTCGAACGAAGGAGCACCCTCAGCGACCTCCTGGGCCTGGGCCATCGCCTGCACCTTTGTGCTATCGACAATCACATCGTAGAAGATGAGGTTGTTGCCGGATGCTCGCTTGGTGTAAATTCGAGCTCCCACACGGAGAACCTTGCTCTTGTCGGACTCGCCAGACTTCAGGTGCCCAAAGTCCTTGACCAAGTTGCGCACGTCGTAGTCGCCTAGAAAAGTATTAGGATTGCTCAGGACAAAGTGGTGACAAACGCCATACGGTGAAACTTGTGCGGGAAAGGGTTCATCGTCTTGGAGTCGCGCAGCCTACGTATTGTGTCAGCGCACGTTTTGGAACCCGGGGTGGTGTGGTAGTGCATACTTCTTGATCGCGCGAGAACGGTTCTCGAAGTATTGCGAGGGGTCCAGGTTCTTTTCGTCGGCCTCGGCGTTGGTCTTCTTCGCCGTCGGAGCCGGGGCTGCTGCCGCCTTCTTGGCCTTCTCGGCCTCACGTTGTCTTGCCTTCTGGCGCTTCTTGAGCTCAGTCTTGGAGACCTGCTCACCGGTTACCTCATCGAGAATGAGCTTGGCAACCTGCTCGGTCGGGGGGGCTGTAGAATCGGCCATTGTCGCGATTTAGACTAGAGGGGAGAAATGTGAGTATACGTGGCGGGCGGAAACATTTTCAATTGTCAGGAGGACGGTAATTGGGGAGAGGGAACAAGGTGTACAAAGGGGTGAGGTTTGAGGAGAGGAGAGACAGAAAGTGTAGTCAGGGGAGAAGAGTATCGTAGAACAAACAGCTCTTGCGGGTTGGCGAGGTACGGGTATCTTTTGCGCGACGAATTGACTCACCAGAAGTGTGCCCAAAATTGGTGTTGCTGTCGCGTGAGGTAAAGTCGTGCTAGTCGACAAAAGATTTCGACGCCGAGACGAGGGGCATCACATTAGGAGTGGCGGGGTTGGACGCACACTGAGTCAAAAAAGTATCTGCCCTGACTCACCGCCTCGAGGGTTGTGGAGGGGCAGTCAACGACAGACTACGGAGTACAAGCGCGGGGTAGGGGTTTTTGATCGCCTATGAAGCACGGGCGATCTCCTATAGCTTCTATATGTTTTCATCCGTTAGTCACACCAGTTGGGGACCGTCTTACAATCTTCCTTCGATCCCTCTTCATATCATTTTGGTTCACCCCCTGGAAATTAACCCCTAGAATTTGCTCATTCTCCTGTGGTTTAAGGCCATTGCGGTCGTTGACCAGCCCTTGAGGCGACCATCAATGTCCACGGACACAGAGTTCCAGTATCACAGAACGTGCCGTCAGAAACCCCTCGAGATCGATCTGGAGCAAACGGTACACGGCAAAGGCATTTCACATTCGTGTACGATCGGAATGAACGCAGTGTTTTTGGCATGCTCTGTCTCGCGCTACTTTGATTGATACAGATTTCTCAACCACTGCTAGTACGCCGTACAAGTTTATGAGTCATACTTGGCCATGATCTCCTTCAACCGATCCAACGGCAGACCCTCAACCTTTCTTCCCGCAAAACCGGTCATAGTCTCCGCCGAAGACAATGCGTTGTAGATGCTCTCCTCCGTCGCATCGGCCGCCGCCTGCAGCAGCGAGTTGATGCTCGTATCGTCGACAGCTTCAATCTTCAACGGCTTCGCCTTCCAAGGGTCCACGTCGCGTCTGTCGATGCTAACGGTCTGCACGGGAATGTGGTTCCCCGTCGAGAAGGCGAGGAAGATGTCGCCGGACGGGTTGTGCCCGTAACCGCCGACCTTGGACAGCCCGACGGTGGCCCTCTTGGCGAGCCTCTGGCACTGGATGGGCGTCAAGGGCGCGTCGGTAGCGATGATGACAATGATGGAACCGTCCTTCTTCGCCTTGTGCGCCGCGGCCTCGGCGAGGGCGTCGGCCTTCTCCTTGGCCAGAATACGGCCGACGGGGAACCCGCCGACGCGCAGGTGCGTCGCAGAACCGTAGTTGGCCTGGACGAGCGCGGCGACGGTGTACTTTTTGGTGTTGCCGTCGCTGTCGAAGCCGTCGACGACGCGACTGCTGGAACCCGTGCCGCCCTTGAACCAGTGACAGATCATGCCGGTACCACCGCCCGTGTTGCCTTCCCTGACAGGCTCGTCGGTGACTGTGTCGATTCCCCTGACGATGTCGGACGGCTTCACGGCTAGTTTCGAAATGTCGTTGAGGTGGCCGTCAAACGTCTCGCCCACCACAGGCAGCAGGAACCACTCGACCTCGCCTTTCTCGTTGGAGTAGTGCTTGATGCCGTACTCGTATATGCCGCGGTACGCATCGCCGACGGAGAAGGAATTTGTCAGAACGATGGGGCTGGCGAGCAGGCCCGTCTCGTCGATCCAGTGCGACCCGGTGAGCTCCCCGGAACCGTTGAAGCGGAAGATGCCTGCATAGCACGCTTCCTGGAACCAATTTTTGTGTGGAAGAATGACGGTCACGCCTGTGTTGACGCCGTCTTCGGTGTGGAACTCCTGGGTGGAGGCCAGAACACCGGGGACGTCGGTGATGGAGTTCTTTGGGCCCGCAGGATGTTCTCCGAGGTGGAGGTTCGGGAGAATATCACGGATACGGCCGCGAGGAGTGGATTGGGTGGTCATGATGGTGATACTATCGCAAGGAGAACAATGTGGTTTAGGAGGTAGAAATGCCGAGGCGCGAGTCTGACTTGCAACATACACTCAACTTTCAAGCAGGAGAATGCCCATCTTTATAGTACTCGGCATTTTCATCTTTACTACTGCTCAAACACATACCTTGCGTTGGTTGATACACACACGAGGACGATGGACGGGTGGTAAAGGTTGAAGGATTCGAAATTGATCGTCCACTTTTGGCTGATGCTGTGTGAGTCATCATGAGCCAGAAGGCGTTGGCTACGCTGGTTGGCCTGCGACAGTAAGCTCCTCTCTCCGCGGATGCTGCTTACTTACTACATCAGGCAGGTCTTTCAGGGCCTGCAAAGGAACCACGTTGGAAGGCACGTCTTCGGCTTGCGCCATGTAGGTGACGAACCGTCAGCAACCGTCAGCGAACGCGTGTCGTGAGACTGCTAAAGCTGAATGCGAGTTTGTGTTACAAGAGGTAGGCCAAGATGGATGTACAACTCGGAGGTACAAGATGGGAAGTGCCTCGCAAAGTGCCTCGGCAAACGGGCCCCACTCCCAGATCGCTCGGCCGGGAGGTGGAGTCGGAATGCGGGGAAAGCTGCTCCAGGTTCGGACCACAGCGTCGACCACCCCGCATTACCAACATTGTCAAGGGACCTTACCAGAACTGCTAGTGTAGCTTGGGGGAGAGCTCTGTGCGGAAAACACTACCGACATCGCTCGCCCACCTTTTCTTCCCCGTCGTCTACAGCTTCACCTCGTCGCTTTGCCTCGCCTTTTGCACGTAGGAGTCCATTCCACCGACTCCATCTAACACGCCTACGTCCCCTCTCAGCAACGACATCGCCACCACCACCACCAATTGTTCACTGAACCACACCAACCGCCATCATGACGCCTTCACTCCGGGTAATCCCCAACGTAAGCACCCATCCTGCCACCATCTTGTACTCCCACTCACGAACATCTCCATCCAGGCAGCATCCCGCGCCGTTTCTCTCCTACGGACCATTCAAGCCCACCCGCCATCATGTCCCTGCCACACGAACCCCTCGCACCACCACCACCACAACCCCCTCAACTTCACCCCTCGACCACTGCGCACCTCTTCCTCCTCGCGGGGCTTCGCAACCCCCACCGATGGCCCCCAGAAAGAATACGCGTTTGAGATGGCCGCCTCCTCCATCCGCTTCGGCCCCGGCTCCACCCAGGAAGTCGGCATGGACCTCGCCAACCTCCACGCCGAGCGTGTCGCCGTCGTCACCGACCCCACCGTCGACACCCTCTTCGCCATGCAGCAGGTCCGCGAGTCCCTCGACCGGCAAGGCATCAACTACAAGGTCTACAACCAGACCCGCGTCGAGCCAAAGGACAGCAGCGTCCGCGACGCCATCGCCTGGGCGCGCCCCTTCTCCCCCGACGCCTTCCTGGCCGTCGGCGGCGGCAGCGTCATCGACACCGCCAAGCTCATGAACCTCTACTCGGCCTACCCGGACGCCGACTTCCTCGACTTTGTCAACGCGCCCCTCGGCAACGGCCGCCCCGTCGACAAACCCCTCCGCCCTCTGATTGCGATCCCCACGACGGCAGGCACGGGTTCAGAGACCACCGGCACCGCCATCTTCGACCTCGTTTCCAAGCGGGCCAAAACGGGCGTCGCGCACAGGAACCTCAAGCCGACGCTCGGTATCTGCGATCCGCTCAACACGCGCACCATGCCCGCCGCCGTAAAGGCCGCCTCGGGGTTGGACGTGCTCTGCCACTCGCTGGAGTCGTGGACCGCCATCCCCTACCACGAGCGCACCCCGAGACCAACGAACCCCATCCTCCGACCGGCCTACCAGGGCGCAAACCCCATCAGCGACGTCTTCTCGTTCCACGCCCTGCGCGCCACAGTAAAGTACCTCCCGCGTGCCGTTCGCGACCCAGACGACTACGAGGCGCAGAGCGAAATGCTCCTCGCCGCCACCCTGGCCGGTGTCGGCTTCGGTAACGCGGGCGTACATCTCTGCCACGGTACGTCTCCTCCACCCCTTCTTTTTTGCTTCCTCCCTCACACTACACTCTCCAAGACAACAAAAAAGGTCTAACAAATCCCAGGCATGTCGTACCCCATCTCCGGCCAGAACCCAGGCTACCAGCACTCCGGCTACAAGGTCTCCTACCCCATCATCCCCCACGGCGTTTCCGTCGCCGTCACCGCCCCCGCCGTCTTCCGCTTCACCGGCGCCTCCAACCCCGAACGCCACCTCGCCGCCGCCGAGGTTTTCGGCGTCGACGTCTCGCGCGTGCGCAAGGAGGACGCCGGCGCGGTGCTCGCCGACGCCCTCGCCAAGTTCCTCGCGGACTTGGGCGATCAGCCCGCCGGCATCAAGCACCTCGGCTTCGGCGAGGAGCACCTCGACGATCTTGTCGAGGGCACCATACCCCAGGCCAGAGTGCTGATGCTGGCGCCTGGGTTGGAGACGGAACTGGCAAAGGAGAGGGAGCAGCTGAGGGGTCTGTTTGCGGATGCGCTGACGCACTGACGATTTTAAACATGAATGCATACTGGGCGTTGAATGTCAAAGCATATGCGAGAGGTATAGTCACGTACATTTACGAAAGGACTTGAAAACAACGATTGGTCAATCTTCAAATCTAGATTGGCTCATACCCAAAGAAACTTTTCAACGGCACCTTGCCATGTGACACCGGACATGTATATACACAGAATATTACCCCAAAATCTAGTACACCTCGAGAATGTAGCGTTCGTGCTCCTTGAGCTTCTCAATCTCGTTGCGGGCATTCACCTTCTTGCCGCTCATCCTGGCCTCGGTGTTGATGGCCTCCATCAGCACGTCGGTGACATCCGGAACGGGCCAGGTGGGACCGCAGAGGTAGAAGCTGCCCTCGTCGCGGATGTAGCTCTGCACGAGGTCGCGCATGGACTCGCGCATGCGGTCCTGGATGTAAATCTTCTGCGGCTGATCGCGGGAGAAGGCGGCGCCGAGGTGCGTGATGACGCCGGCGTCGAGGTAGGCCTCCCACTCCTCGCCGTAGAGGTACTCCTCGCGCTGGTGGCGGGACCCGAGGTACAGCAGGATGGAGCCGATTTCCTCGCCGCGGGCCTTTTGCAGCGCGCGGTACTGGACGAAGGCGCGGAAGGGCGCCAGGCCGGTGCCGAGACCGGCCATGATGAGGGGCGCCTTGGGGGAGGACGGGAGCTTCATGACGGACGGTTTGACGGACACGGTGACCTGGGCGCCGACGGGGAGGGCGGAGAGGTAGCGCGTGGCGTGGCCGAAGCGGTTGCGGCCGCGGGGGTCGACCCAGTCGACGACGACGATCATGAGGGCGACCGAGTTGGGGGTGACGGCCTGGGCGGAGGCGATGGAGTACTCGCGGCGCTTGAGCGGGGGGATGATGCGGACGAGGTCGTGGAACGTCGGGCGTGCCGACGGGAACTCCTGGAGGATGTCGACGTACGTGGCCGTGTCGATCTCGGAGCGCTTCTTGAAGTCCTCGGCGCCCGTGGGAGCGGCAAGGTTCTGCAGGGTGGTCTGCTCCTTCTCGTCAGTGGCGTACTCGGCCAGGGCTTCGTAGAAGCGCTTGGGGGGTTTGCCGAGGACGTCAATGTTCTGCTTGAGCGACTGGTAGACGGTGCGGGTCTCGAAGGCGTCGGGGTCCTCGCGCGCAGCGACCTGTACGAGGGCGTCGGCGTCGAGGCCGTACCACGCGATGAAGTCGCGGACCTCCTGCTCGTCGTTCTCGGCGTGGATACCCAGAGCCTCGCCAATGTTGTAGGTGAGACCAGAGGTTCCGAGGTCGAACTCGATGTGGAAGATGTTGCGGTCGTAGGTGGACGGGGTGAGGCGACGGTTCTCCTTGACGGTGACGGTGTGCGTCTTGACGGGGAGTTCCGGGCGCAGCGTGGTCTTGGTGCCGAGAGCCTCCTTGAAGGCGAGGCCCTTGGCGGCGGCCTGCCAGTCGACGAGCTTGGACTCCTCCTCGTGTTCCTCCTTGTCAAAGGCGACGAAGCTGTTGGCCTTGATGGTAGAGGGGAGCTCGCTGGCAACGACGTCGGCGGGGAGCTCGGCCCAGGCGGCCTGGGACCCGACCTTGCGCAGGGCCTGGCCGAGAGCGTCGACGGACTCGGCGAGGGTGTTGGGGAAGCCCTCGACGAGGGCGACCTTGGCAATCTCCTCGGCTGAGATGTCAGGGCGGGCGATCTGCAGGAAGGCAAGTTCAAAGAGGAACTTGACGAACTGGGGCTCCTTCTCCGAGGCGGGAGAGAACGCAGTATCGAGCACGTGGAGCTCAATGTTCTTGTCCTGGATCTGCTTGCGCACAACTGCGGAGAGGCGCTTTTCGACGTCCTCGTCCTTGAAGTTAGGCAGGTGAAGCAGGAGCTTGCCACCGGCCTGGACGCTCTTGAGAATGTCGAGGTCCTTGAGCAGCTTCTCGTCGCCGACAGCAACGACATCGGCCTGTTCGATGGCGTAGGGAGCCTCGACGGCCTTCTTGGAGCTGCGGATGTCGGTGCGGACGATACCGCCCTGGGTGAGGTTGTCAAACGACTCGTGGACGTAGACGTTGCTGGTGGACTCGCGGGAGAGCAAGTTGCTGACAACGGTAGGAGAGTCCACAGCTACAGAGTTGTCGACGTCCCAGAAGGTGTACTGGTGAGCCTGGACCAGAGAAGGGAAGGCCTTGGCCTCGGCTTCGCGGTTGACGAGCTTTCCGAAGATGTCGGCGAGGGTCTGGGGGGTCAAAGACTCCGAAGCGGCGTACTTGACGTCGGCGACGGTGGGGCCCTGGCGCCACTTGCTGGAAAAGGAGACGGCGGCCAAGACGTCGGTGTAGAGAGCAGACTGCAGGGACGCGTCGCTGACAGCGAGCTCATCCCTGACCTGGCCGAGGACGGAGATGCTGCGAGCGGAAGAGGGAATAGCAGAGAGGAAGGCCTCCTCGACGAAGGGGCGGTAGACGCGGACGTTGATGGCGCCGACCTTGACACCATCAGCGGCCAGGCGGTTGACGACCTGCTTGGCGAGCTGGGTCTCTGCGCTGCCAAAGACAACGAGGACAGCATCGGCGGCCTCGTGGCCGTGGTACTCGAAGAGTTCGTAAGCGGTGCCGAGCTCGTTGTTGAAGAGCTTCAGGAGCTCGACGACCTTGCCGGCGTCGTCGAGTCTCTTGTTAAGAGACTGGACCTCGCTGGAGATCTTTTGGTAGGTCTCGGCGACGCCCTTCTTGTTCAGGGCGTCAGAGGCCTTCAGGGTCTTCTTGGCCAGCTTCACGCCGTCCTCGACACCCAAGTTAGGGGTGAGGGCGGTCATGAGGGTAGCCAGGAGAGCAGTGTGCTGGCTCTCGTGGTCCTCGGTAGGGTCGAGGTGCTTGTTGAAGACTTCCAGGAGGTCAGCAACCTTGGAAGAGACGGCGGCTCTCTCACTGACACCAGTAGACTCGGAGGTGACGTTATTGTACAGATCGGCAATGCCGCTGCGGCTCAGGGCATCAACGACACGGGAGGTCTCGCGAGCGAGTCTCACACCGTCATAGACGTGCAGAGTGGGCATAAGAGCGGCCATCAGAGTGGCAAACAGAGCCATGTGCTGGGTCTCGTAGGCGCTGGAGCTTGAGACCAATCCAAGGCCCAGTTCCTCGGCAGTCCTCAGAGCAGTGTCGTAGTCGGAGACCAAGCCATTGGTGGCATCGTAGTCGAGAGCGGCGACGTGTGCGACGAAGGGCGAAGCAACACCGTAGAGCAGGCTAAGCTGATCCAGGGCGGCGCGCAGGTTCCTCAAGCTCAGGGTAGGAGCAAGCAGAGTCTGGGGGAGGTGTCTCTTGGCCAGGTCAAAGTCCGGGCTGAAGATGTAGCCCAGCGCAAGAGCGCCAGCGCCAGTCCTGGTCTGAAGCTGGACCAGGTCGGTGGTCTCGCCGTGAATGTTCTTCTCGTCGGCCTCGGCCCAAGCCTTGGCAGCAACATCGAGGTCGAAAGTAGGAGCCGAGTAGGAAAAGATCTTGTCGGACAGAAGGTAGGCGACCTGCTGGACGAGAAGCTGCGCCGTCACGTAGGTAGGACCGGAAATGGAAGAGAGAGCCACTGGCTGGCCGAAAGGAAGGGTTGTCGACACCTTCTTGACGGGAGCGACGGGAGCAGGCGACTTGGAGTCAAGGATAGCAGCAGAGCCAGAGCTCTCCTGCTGCTTGAACTGCATCTTGGGCGGTTGTTGTTTGAGGAAGTTGGGAACAAATATGGCGAACAAGAGGCGATTCAAGATGGCCCAGTACAGACGAAAAGATCTAGAAAAGGAGCCGTACCACGCGCAACAGAATGGTCGCAACAGAACAATGGATTCACCAAGAGCAAGCAGACTCACTTGCGCCAACCTGAACGAGAATAGGCCTTCGTTCGAGGATGACCTTGGGATCGGAGGAGGGAAAAAAGAATGGTGAGAGAGAGGTGAGGTAGTTCTCAAGGTGCAGATAGAAGAGACTCTCTCCGAGCAGGTCCCGAGGAATATAAAAAAAGTTCAACGAGAGAGGTTGACCAGACCTGGACCACTCGCGCTGCAGCAACCCATACTCATTACACTACCTAGGCGTCCTCCGAGCCGGCAGAGAGCAGGCAGACAGGGCCACCCCCATCTTCCCCCCGGGCGCGCTGGGTCTGCCTCATGATGGCGATTCACTCCAGGTCGACTGCGTTCGTGTGCGAAACTCGGCGTTTGGAAATTGTCCAAAAGCTCGCAGAATTGCGACTAGGGAACAATTGCGCCATCGCGCGCCAATGGCAGCAGGGTCTCTCGGTGCAACGGCCCCACATTGCACCATCTCTAGCCCACTAGACCGCTGTCAATGCCCCCACACTACAGCGCTTTATAAGGTATGGACTTCGACAAGTACCCTGTACCACCCCTGCTTACAGAGCCCCAGCGCCCCAGATTCCCATGCCGATTACCAAATCCGCTTCGAGACTTATTGCGTGCTCGACTTCCCTTCCGACGAAACCAAGCCGACGCCTCTTTTTGCTCAACCGTCTTTGACTTCGTCGGTGGCAATCTCGTCCGGTTCATCGCCGCCGGCCTTGTGCGTCTCCAGGCTGTCGGTTCCTCCGGTCGGTTCTCGGTGCGGTACCCGCTCGGCGACGGTATCGGTACCCGCTCCTCTGCCAGCCACCTATGCGTACTGTGATGATTTCATCACTTGGACTCAGCAATGCTCGGCCCACGGGCTTTGGGTTTTGTGTGTCTGTATGATCTCACATTTTGAAATCTAATTCGAGCCAGGCCGAGTTCTTCGCCGCCCATTGACGCGAGGTAATTAATGTGGTCATTCTTGGGGCAACTGCCGCTTTCAGAGTCCAGTTGAGTGCGTCGCATCTCTGGCTTCAGATGTCCACACATCAAAAATCTGCTTACTTCAGCAGAGAGTTTAACGACATGCGTCAACTAAGGTACACAACGTCTTCGGTCCAAGTCCGTAGAGTTGAATATTCAAGAACACTGAAGTGTTAAACACATATCCCATGACAGGTCAACCTGCTGCTCGACTCAAGCGAGCTGGAAATATCCTCATGGTCTAGATAATACAACGCAAGTCGCTACATTCGCTTGCGGCGAAGGTTTCCTTTGTCTTCCACACCTTGTTCTGACCTGCTATCTTGTTCGCTTCGCTCAACTGATCTCAATGTCATGGAAACCTCGGCCGCTTTGTTCCCCCCTCGGACTTGCGTCACGATTAGCCGACTAAATCGATGATAGTGCCTCCGTTCCGTTAGGTGTCCGCAACACGACCCGCTGAGAGCAAGAATTCACTCTGCTGAAAGGCAATATGGTTCATCATTTTGGCAGCAAAATCATTTGCATTTACCTACTTGAAGGTGTTGATGAAAGTTACTCACAGGCAATCATCCTTCCTTCGGCTCTTTCTATATCAACTTTTCACCCTGGGTTCTGTGTATTCGGCTGGTATGCTTCAGATGCGGTATCCAGTCCGAAGACCTGTCAAGTTTGCATACCGAGGCAAAGACGGCCTCTATGCAGTCAATCCTGCGCAAAACATATGCTCTTGCTCTTCTAGTTGCAGAGATGTGTATTTCGTTACTTTGCTTTGGAAAGGAACAGTGTGTCAAATTTCCTTTTGCAATCTTGGGCTGTCAAACGGTAAAAGTGGCGCTCTTTGGTGTGTTCGTATCTGTCAAAGATCTCGTATCTGGTTGAACGAGACAAGTACCAGTATCGTTCGTACCCATCGACCTCCGGACGCCCGAAACGGGTCGTAGCTCGTTGTTGTGGGTTGACTTGGCAGACCCCGTGGATCTCGTCATACTCTGTCGGCTCAGGTCTAGGAGGACCGGGAAGGATTTGACAGCAAGCTGTCTCGCAGCTGGCATGCAGGCGACGGAGATGCCGACACAGAGCTCGACGTAAGACCAGATGATACTCCAGAGAGTCTCGGCTTCAGGACCGGTGAGTGAGTATTTTGTCATAGTCTGGACGAGTTACGAACCTACCAGTGATGTTGAAAGACGTGGCAAATACGAGCAAGCTTTTGATCCGGATGATACTCACAACAGTGAGGCTTATCGACGTATCAGCAAGCAGGAATCCCAATACCGAAGCCATCAGAGACTCACAAGACACCCAAGCTAAACATTGCCGCAACTCCTAGCTTCTTCTTAAGGGGAAGTTTGAGCTTGTATACTTGAGATGCCGGGAGAATGAGCATCCAAACGTCCAACCCAATGTTGAACGCTACATGGGTAAGTCCGATCGTGTTGAGGTCGGCGCATTTGCCGGGATGCCGACCGTCCCAGCCGTTCCAATAGTGGTCGAGGGGCTGGCACTGGACCAGACTCAAAAGGACGTAGGAAAACCCGAGGAGGAAGTTGAAACCTTGTGCACACCACAAGACGGTTCGGAAAGACCTGACGTTGAAGACCCGGATGTACAGGTATATTATCGAAGCCTTGATCGCCGCGAGATCGAGAATGTAGAAAAGTTGAAGCACAAAGAGCAGCTGTGGTCACTCAGTCCGAGGCCTCTCAAAGTCACGCTTGTAGGCTCACCTTCAGGAACATTGTAATTTCGTGAGGTTGCAGCGTAAAGATATCTTGACCGAGCCCATATCTCAACACTGCCGCCAATCGTTAGCTTTCTCGCCACGCTCGGCCGCTCCCTTCCGGAACCTACAGGTGAATGTCAGGGGAACAAATGGAAGAAAGAATATCTGATCCCGAAGTCAGTACTTGAGCCGATCTGTCCGGGATGAATGTTGAAACACACAAAGGCAATGACAATCGACGTGTCCTCAGCTCCCCATGTCGTCAGACGCATGCCCTTCGCGATCATTCGGATGGCGAAAAAAGCAACGGGCAGAATGAGCAAGAATATCAAAGTGTATCGCGCCGTGCTTGTGCTATCCGTCAGCGGGAACCCACACGCCGTCCAAGTGAGGTTTGTAACGGCTATAGGCAGCGACAGTCAGTCCAGATTGGCCAGCAACATCAATCACCAGTCCATCACATACTGAGCGCTTCCTGCACGGTGCATGCCGTCTTTACGCAGTCCTCCACGAAGCCGTTGAAGGTGGGATTCGTACACAAACACGTCGTATTCTCGATCGTGCATGGCGACTGAGGCAGGGCTTGCAAAGCGCAGGTAACCTGTGGGAGCCCATGGCGTCAGCAAGCAAGTTCATTATTCACGCAAGGGAGCAGAGTTTCACGAACAGCGCATTTCGGCGCCGCGGCCAAGGCGTCTGTAAAGGCAGATCCGTGTGCCAGCCTCGCAGACCCCACGAGGAGCAGAGGGATCAAGCAAGGTCTCATGGTGCACGGTAGATGCCGGCAAGAACGACGGTAGATGAAAATGGTACCACAAATAACAGCATTGCGCGAGAAGCGCGAGCGGCGGGTGCCAATGTCTATTAAAGACAATGCCGCCCTCTTTCGACGAAAACGGCCAAAGTAAGTCGGTCACTTCTATGATGTCTTTTTGGCCACTCGGTCCACCGATACAGGCTAGGGGAGGTGGGGAGATAATGCTTGCTACAAGGACATCTAACACACTTTCGTCCTAGACCATGATTGAAAGGATGACGGCCGCTAATTAAGATCCCGACGCGTGGGTTCTGGTAAGGGGAGCTTCTGCCGTCGCTGCTGTTCCGCTTCAAGAATGCACGCTTGCCCTTGACGGACTTCACCGCTTCAAGCCGTGGCTGAGACAAGGTCCTGTGGTCTTGGAAACCAAGGATACGATTGGGTGCTGCTGGCGTGGCGCACCGGGTAGGGATTTGCTGAAGAAAGCTTCCCTAAGAAGGAGTCGGGAATTTTGGATGATCCGTCTTGGAATGGCGAATTTTCATCGTTCTTCAAGAAAGCCACGATCGAAAAAATTGGGCTCTGGTTTTCATCTGGGCTGATAGGTCGATCCTGGAGTTTGCCTCGTTACACGAAAATTCCTCAGCTGGACTCCAATCTTATTCGGAAAGGTGAGTGAAGCAACCCAAACTCTCGGTCAAATGACTACTTTAGTGCCCATGAGAGCTGCCGTTGAAGCCCCAACTGTCACGGTCTTTGCAGGAGACATCCCCTGGACACATCGGGATGTGTTTCTCAGAGAAATCGCTTTCCCACGCCCGAGGTGAATCTCGTCACCCATGTTGAAGCCTCACTCACCCTCATTGGGCTCGCAGATGGAACCAGCCTCCTCATTCGTGTGGTGGCTGGTTTCCGTGTCAGTAGCCGACCGTCCAGCCATCGTCAGTTACAATGAATGTGTTTCGCGAGATGTCATGGGAAGACAACTACTGAATCAAGTCTCTGGAAGGTCTTCAAAAAGTCGGGGTAGCACTTAGATAACAAACCAAGAGACGTCTGGATAAAGTACTAACATCTGACATTTCGGGTTGAGCATACCATGCTGACTGAAAGTGTCGGTTGCTACATCTTACTAGATCTGACGAATAGAATTGCCGAGGTCATGTCAAGGTGTCAGCTTACTGCCTATATGTGTGGTTCTATGCTACATGTCACACGTCGTGAGGGCACTAATCTTAGAGACTCAGGGCTCAAGGTACCACCCCATCGCTAGAAGCGTGCATCTGTCCCCAAAAATGATAGAGAATTGGGATCACGACTCTTGCATTTGAGCCTATCTGAATCCCTCTGGCCCATACACAAGCACAGGGTGTCATAGGATGGAGATGAGCGACAGCTTGGTGAAGAAGGGGTATCTCTGTTGGCAATTTACATAAATGGAGCGGCGATGGTTGCTTTTCTTCAAGCCCTTTCTAGCAGTACAGCTCATCTATCACTTTCAAGATGCTTGAGATGAGAGCTCATACAACCCCTTAAAGACCGACTCTTGCGCAAGCAGCTCTCTAGGCCGGCCATACTCAGCCACCACACCAGCATCCACGACCGCGACCTTGTCAAAGTCGAGGATGGACTCGAGCTTGTGCACGATGGCGATTATAGTCCAGTCCTGGAACCACGAGCGAAGGACTTCATCAACAACACGGCTCGCGTCGTCGTTTAAACTGCTACTCATCAGTCACCCACCCCAAAAACTCGCGAAGAAGGGGGGTGGGGGGGCCTACCTGCTTGTGATCTCATCCAGGATGAGTACCTTGCTCTTCCGAAGCATGGCTCGGGCGAACACCAGGAGCTGCGCCTCACCCTGGGAAAAGAACTTGTCGTCAATGACGGCGTCCAAACCACCTCGGTCTTTGACCTTGTCCCAAAGCTGCACCCTCTCAAGAGCTGCGGTGACCTCTGAGTCGGGAATGATGCCGCTCGGGTCGACGTTCAGACGGACCGTAGCGTCAAACACGTAGGACTCCTGCGGAACGGCGACGAGTTTTGAGCGGACGACCTCGTGGGGGAGGGTGGAGATGTCGACGCCGTCTATGGTGATGGTGCCACTGTCGACGTCCATCATGCGGAGAAGACATAAAACAAGAGATCTCTTGCCGCTACCATCGCGTCAGATTCTGAAATATCGGGAGCAACTAAACAGTGAGTATGAGAGGCCTTACCTTCCAGTTCGTCCACAAATGGCAACCTTCTGCCCCGGTTCGATGGACATCGTCACACCTCTCAGAACAGTTCCGCCAGACCTGTCAAAAATCAGCATCAAATCCTCCACTCGCACTTCTATACTCACGGATAAGATGCGGTGACGTCACGAAACTCAACAGCTCCTGTACTCGGCCAGCTCGCCTCCGGTTCACCGAGCTCGTCGCCATCACCCTCGGCCTTTGTGTTCCTCGAAAAGTTCCTCACCCTCGCCACGGCCCCCAGCGAGACCTCCAACATGACCCACGACGTGATAATCGCCTTTACCGTACCGCTGAACGAAAGCACGTTATTCAGCGCGATCCCGATAAAGGCCGGCCCGATTTGCTCCCGCAGCGTCGTCACGAGCACAATGAGCACCAGCGCGATGACCGCAATCACCACGTCCACGGAAAAGGTAAGCCAGCTCTGAAGGCACGCGAGTAAGTAACTCGGACGCTGCGAGTCATCCAAGCGACGCATGTTGTTCCTCTCGAACCCGTCCTCCCAGCGGAAGGCGCGGATCGTCGCCAGCCCTTCGAGGGTTTCGATGAGCTGGGTGTACAGCGGCGCCTTGTGCTCGATGTCGAGCAGGCGCACCTGGCGCGAGGTGCGCAGGTAAAAGTGCTGCAGGGCGTAGAAGACGGGAATGAGAAAGGGGAGGATGGCGGCCATGTAGCGCGAGGACACGGATATCATGACGAAGCGCGCGATGCCGAAGACGACGCCCACGGCGACGCCGAGGGCGGCGGCGGGGAGGTGCATGTCGATGAGCTGGAGGTCCTGGCTGAAGCGGTTGACGGTCACGCCCGAGTCGACGGAGCTGTGGAAGGACATTGGTGCGCTTTGGGGGAGTGTTAGAGGGGGGGGGTGGTGATAGCTGGAGGTTGTGGTGTTCTTACCGAGATGTGGTTTGGAGCAGAACGCTGTGGAAGTATACGCCTGACTTGTCAATGATGACGATGAAGAGTTGCCTGTGTTACGGTGAGTTGTGTGGTCTGGGAAGTTGCCGCGAGTGCGAATCATACCACATGCTGATGAGAATCGAGATGACAGCTCCAACTCCAAAGGCAACGTAAACACCGAGCCATTTCCCGAGATCTTGGTTTGGCTTCTCTTCGTTTGCCTCGGTCCACCACTTCAGCCAGATATCTGTGTTCACATGTCAGCACAACTTGCCTTCTGGTTGGATTGAATATCAGAGAGTTACCTGGGAAAGAGTCGAAAAAGGCAAAAAGCACCATGAAGCCGGCAAAGGCTGACAGACTGAACCACCCGGCCGCCTTGGCGTAGAAGCTGTACATGGCCCAGTCGCCCAGTTGTCGGGTGGAGTCTGCCTCTTCTTCGAGCAGACCGAGAACGGTCTCGGGCGACTTTTGATTGTCAGCTGTGGTAGCGTTGGCATTGTGATCTTCTTCGGCGGCGGACGCAGTTTGGTCATCGCCCAAGGCGGGAAGGTTGGCTGGATCTCCTGTTTTGATGTGGCCGCTGGCGTCCAGGGAGACAACATCATCAGCGAATCGCAGTCGGCGGGCTTCTCGGTTGTCATCAGCCAACAGGAAACAATAGTATTGAGAGGCAGACTTACCGTCCGACGATGCGAGAACCACAGTCGTGTCTGTACCACGAAGCAAGCCGTTGCTGCCGAGCAAATTGCGGAAGACAACATCCTCTGTGCCAGAATCGAGCCCACTGAAGACATCATCGAGAAGCATGAGCTCCTGTCTGGCGTATACGGCTCGTGCCAAGGCCTACGCCAGCGTCAGTATCCAACAAAGTCAAGACGAGAGAAAGTATCATACTAGACGATGCTTCTGACCGCCACTCATCGAAATTCCCTTCGTTCCAGCCACGGTATCATGTCCGTTGGGCCAGTTTGCAATATCCTGCTCCAAGGAACATGCCGTGATAACAGACTGGTACCAGGCCTCGCTGAAAGCGCCGTGGCCGACAATGATGTTGCGCACCGTCTCGTTTGGAATCCAGGCCGTTTGACCGCAGTACGTGACACCAGAGAAGTCCGTCCGGACGGTCCCCTTGAAAGACGAGAGCTCGCCCAGGAGAACTTTCAGCAGTGTCGACTTTCCGCACCCCACCGGCCCCAAAACCAAGGTCAAGGCCCGGCGCCTGATGTTCCATTTGTCCATGTCAATTACTGGTTTGGCGTCGTCGGACCAGGCGAACGAGCCGTCGACAGAGGCAACGACACCGTCTGGCAAGGTGTCCTCGCGGGGAGCACCATCTTGGATCTCAGAAAGCTCGAGATCTTGCGCCTGCTTGGAGTTGAACGCGGGGCCATCACCGTCTTTGACGGTTTGGCAAGACTTCTTGTGGCCTTCGGTAGGCACTCTATTATCAACGCGCTCCTGTCCATTCAAAAAGTCTTGCATGCGCTGAAATGACGCAAGGGAAGCAGCTGTGACCGGCAACGCGATAATGATGCCCACCAGAGGCTGATTCACCAGAATCAAAATCGACGAGGCAGTGAAAGCCTTGGCTATGGTCAGGGTGTCGTCGCTGCCTCTGGCCATGCCGGCAAAGGCGCCAAAGGTGAGGATGGGAGACCAAATGGGTGTGCAAATCACTACCGGCGGCATTAAACCCCGTCAAATCTCGGCAGTGGGATCTGGCATGCTTACTGAACATCATGGATATCCCGAGCAGAACCCTGTACCTCCTCGACACCTCGAGCTCGGTGGCGCGCAGCTTTTGTACGACGCCAAAGGCCTCGGTGTTGAGGCCGGAGACTTTGAGCCACTTGATACTCCCAAGCGTCTTGGACGTCGCGGACACGCGGTCCTGGGAGGCCTTGACCCATTCCGCCGAGGCCTTGCCCGTCGGCACGGCGAAGAAGGCCGTGATGATGAGGACAACTTTTCACACACGCGTGAGTCTTGTGCGATGTGGCAATCGTAAGCAGGGTGAACATACCAAACACCAGAGCTACGGGCATGGCGCAGGCGGCCCCGAGCTGTCTGTAAATCAGGTAGATGCCGATGCCAATTTCCACCAAGCCGGACCATATTTCGTGGATCTGGTTGGCGGCCGGCACGATCTGCTCGCTATCGGTCCCGACGAGCGTCAGCGCGCCTGAAGGGCTCACCTTGGGAGACGTCAGGTCGAGGCGCAAGGCCTTGCGGTAGATGAGGGCGGTGGTGCTGCCTCTCATGATGGAGGCGGCGCGGTGGGTTCGCCACTCATACTGACCGGTCGAGACCTACGGATCAAACACTCGTCAGCAACAAGAAACCTCGAGAATAGAAAGAAGAGAGGCTCAAATGCGGCACTATAATGAACA
This sequence comes from Colletotrichum lindemuthianum, assembly GCA_001693025.2. NCBI lineage: Eukaryota > Fungi > Ascomycota > Sordariomycetes > Glomerellales > Glomerellaceae > Colletotrichum > Colletotrichum lindemuthianum. The sequence goes on along the minus strand of MASP02000091.1, from coordinate 88,334 downwards.
GGGAACAACCCACGGCAATGCCGGTGTAGACGAGGACGTATGCGCCAATCAACCCAAAACCGCGGTTGTCGTGCTCCCGCGTCTGGGGCAGCCCGGACAGGGCGATGGCCTCTTGTATCAGGAACGGCTGGGCGTAGTTGAAGGCGATCTGGAAGAGTTTCGGGACGATGGCGGCGGACATGGGACCCGCAAAGGTCCGGAGCCAGGTGTTGAACAGAGCGCCGGGGACGGTTTTATCGGGCACTTTTAATTTGGGAATAGATTAAGTTAGCCCGCGGAACATTTCCTGTGGCCCTACCGGTAGTGTACTAATATGAAGAGGAGCGAGGAGTAGATTAACCTTTGTCCCAGGCGGCGGCCAGTTTCTCGTAGAGCGGTTGCGAGGCGAGTTTGGGGTCCAGAGGGCACAGGTCGTCCAGCTTGAGGATGTTTCTATAGCCGTTGATAAATAACGAACTTAGCCAGAAGAAAACGGAGCGGTTAAAGGTACCGCTGGTGACTTCCTTGGAATATCCTTTTAGGTGCGGGACGAGAATTCTTCGTTTCTCGGTGGATTCGAGCAGGATCATGATGGCTCTCACGGCGAGGGTGCAGGTGAAGATGGCCGGGATGGTCTGGTTTCGTCCAAGCATCCATAGCGTGCGAGCACGAGCGATATCCAGCAGGGTTGAGAGGAAGAGGTATGTCGACAACACGAACGACGGCCTCACCGAACGATCGTGCTCGAGCCACGACAGCAGACCGAAACCCACGCTGGCGATAAGGGTGAGCACCGCCGTCGGGATGGTTGCCCGGGTATGGGCGATGTCCCCTAAGGAAGCGGTGACCCATAGCACGAGAAGAGCGAGGGTGAGGACCACCAAACAGATGGAGGTACACTTTTCACGATGGCAGTCAGCACAAAACATTTGAAACGTAGTACACCAGATACTTCGGTGTTGGTAGCAAGAGACGAACAGCTTTCAAAGGCCGGTGTATGCTGGCGACGACCTTGACATCTGACCTCGCCAAGCGCAGTGCGCGGACAGTGAGGACAAGGAGGAAGATGGCGTGCAGAGGAATTGCGAGTATAGCCTCCTCAAAGAGCAGCGTAAAGTCGAAGCCGCCTCGGCACAGTTGGCCGGCCCACGGGCCGAAAGACGTGTCGACGCCGGAAGGACAGGCCGATTGTGGGGCCAACATGGCCGATGACGATGGATCCCAATGTCCAAGGTGATATGATGCGATGTGCCTTGTCGCTGGTGGTGTTTCACGCCGTCTAGGGAATGATTGAGCAAGTTTTAATTACGGATGGTAGATTCCAAACAAAACATGGGCCGAGTGTAATCCCAGGTTTGCTACTTCTCAGTCAATAATGAATCAGAAAGTTCAATGAAGGACTGAAAAACGGTCTGGGAATCATTCAAGATTATAAGTAAGAAACAAGCACAATTCCGCAAGCCTTAGTCGCGAAGGCAAGAGAATAAGACGGAAGAATTTGGTGTCATTCCGAGCTGCAGACACCGTAAATTACATGGCCTCGTTTACAAAGTTCCTTGTTGGTAATTAGGCATCAGCCTGAGGTAGATGTATCGAGCCAACCAAGGAGGGCAAATACATCTTGATTGGCGGCATGCCACAGCCACCCTTCCAATAACCCAAAGCGGAATTGGTCTCACTCCCCACGTGATATATACCCTACCCTTCTGAGCGGGACAGGGTGGGAAACCGGTAAAGGCAGTTGAAGATGAGGATGTCTCGAAGCCGACACTTCCTGTAGCCCTTGTACTGACATGCCGTATGGTCTCACTCCAGCCTCCGTCCGTCAACATTACGAAAGGAACCGACAGTGTCGAGAATCACAGGAACGCAGCTTGTCCACCATATGCAGCGACAGAATGCATCAGACGTCTTGCTGTCCGCGTTTCGGCACGATGGTCGTAATAGAGGGCGCACACGTAAGGCGGCGAAGAGACCATTGCCTGACAGCCGAACTGTGCGACTCTGGAGGCGGTTTCCGCCCATAGGATTCGGATGAAACTTGCTGCAATGGAGACAGGTCGAGATTTTATCAACTCCATACGGTGTCGTGCAAGGCTGCGACCATCAATGGAAGTCCAGGAAGTCGAAACGATGAACATCAATCGACGACCGAGACTGAAGTGAGGCAATTACTTGGTACTGCGTGCCGGCAGGGCTCACCGAGCTTGGCGCCTGTAACGATTCGACAGATGTCGTCTGAAGTTGTCGAGAGCACTGGCGCAGGCGTCCATCATTTGCTAAATACAGACACTACACGATTCAAACCCAAACGTGCGGCTGCGCAGGATAGAGTCGAGTCAAGTCTGGTACGGAGAAGCTGAACGTCGCCATCAAATGTACCCAGACCTGGGAACGATGATTTGAAGAAGGGTAGGCCCGACCACATCTGAGATACGGACTCGTCATCACCCACGTGACTCAGTTGATGCGTTCGTGAAGGGACGAAAGACGAGTGATTCGTAAAGACAGCACGGATTTCTTTCCCATTCGATAATGAATGATAGACAGCCAAGACTGAAGATCCGTGGGGGCTTTTCTCTTTGCCGGGTTGGTCGCAGATTTCGGACAAGATGGCCATCTTCGCAATCAAACTGATGCTCACCACCTCATCGTCTCCTCTCTTTTCTCGTGGCTCGCCGATCATCGCCACAGCTCTCATGCTGCCTGTTCCACATAGTCTTCTCCATGATTTTGCCAAACTGGACCGCGGCACATGCGTTCATCCCCCCCTTCGCTAAAGCAAGAAGAAAATGCTCGGCTTTCCTGTCAGGCGAGACGGGTCCCATTGAACCCCAGATGCGAGTGCCGGAGAGTCAGGACGAAAAAGTCGAGACGCGGGTGGACAAAGGACTAGAGACGACCCAAGACTTTGGTAACGGCCAATGCTGAGACTCGCGGCCAGAATCCATCGCCAACACGGCAACCAGAATATCGTGATGTGTCTTGGCCGGATCGCTTCTCTTACTCACTGTTACCACTCACACCCTCATCGTCTAGGCTTGGCCGTGTAGCGCAGTCATCATGACCCGGCTTTGGTTCATTTCTTCGCGACATCAGCCCTTGACATTTCGATGCATCAGTTGAAACGCCGTGGTCTGCTGGCTCACAAGTGCTTGCTCTGCCGGCACCTGGTCATTATCCTAGTCACAGTCCTGGCCCTTGTCGACCCGAACTTGGAACGTGGAAGCCGAGTTATCCAGGGTCAACCAGCTTCTCTCTGGCATGTCTGCCGGGTTCCACCTGGCGAGTCTAGCCCAGTCTCGTTTTCCTGTTCGGGGTTTGGGCAGTTTAAATCTGGGCGAAGGGGTGCAAAAACGAAGCGAAAACAGACGGCATGGGACGGAATGGCGCAGCAGCCGAGGCGACTACCAAACAGATCGTCAGCCAATTCCTGATAGCCCATCTTCACAGCGCAATACAATGCCGGTACTACCATCAAGACATGGACAGTTGGCGAAGGAAACGATTGCGATTCTGGGAGACGCAAAAACAGCCTATCCATACTTTACAGCGTACCCGCCTAGTGCGGCTCACAATACAAGCTCGTGGGGAAGGACGCTATCTGCGACAGTTCAGTGGATGCTCTTTCCTCTTTCCGTCTTTGACCCATGGACCATCATTGCAAAGTGGCCGACTTTTCCAGCTACCCAGCAGCGCATCACACACATCATCACATCAACCATAGATCATGACATTCGGCGAAAATCCTGCTACTCGAATACTGTGTAAGAGTGGGATACCCAGATCTCCTTCACGCGAAGACACCCCCTGCTTGTCAAGAAACAGTACCAGGGTCCATCGATGTTACTCTGATGTTAGACTTTCTCGCTCTGTCTATGCTCCTTTTCGACACGATCCTTGGCCTGAGCCCACTCTCCCATCCATTCTATTCCATAATTACCATGTGGACCACACCACAACACACGGCACAATCGACGCCAGCTGGTCTCATCGGACGAAGAAGCACATCGTGGGTTGTGGATGACGCCGGTCGGCAACGGAGAAATTAGCAAGTTGCAGAGAGAGACGACAGCAGGCGTTCGCAACAACGAGCAAGCGCTTGGTGCTGGTATTGGGCGTGTTTCATCCTAGGTTTGACAACCCATCCTCGCACCCCCCTAGCTGAGCTCGACCGAGACTCCCTACATCGAGTTTCCCCGTGGCTTGTCCTATCGCATCCCACTAACGGCCAACTACGATAGACAGGGCTGCGAGGGAAAAAATACTGGGAGCACCACTTTGCCGCGCCTTTTGAAAAGACGCCATCGTTTCCACACGCAGAATCGAGGCCAAGGCAGCGAAGCAGTATACTTCCAACCACTCCACTTCCCATTTCCACCTTCTTCGCGAGAGCATGCGGGTTCTACATCGTGAGGTCGCGTGGTGGGGTCGTTCTGAATCACCAGCCGTCTGATCAACCAACGACCCCCCCCCTTCCGGCACCGTCAACCGCAAACCACCCGCAGAACAGGCGCACGGTAGCGATGCCCATCATTGGTGACCGTCCCAGGGATTCTCGCTGCTCAATTATGTTCATCTTCATTTATTTTTGGCTGCACACTCCTCGTCTCCGCTTCCCCCGGCCCACGCCTGCTCCGGGGTGCTGGCGCGACATGGCGCCTTTCGTGATACTCGGCACACGCAGCCCACACACTCCCAATCATCGTCGTCTCTTCCCATCTTCTGGTCTCAGGATCGTCCAGACTCTTCCGAGCCCATCTCTGCGATCCACAGAAGCAGCAGCAGGTAGAAGCTGAGGCCCGACAAGTGTGGGCCGTGCTGCTGGAACCCGTTGCCCTGCACTGCCCTCCAGAAGGATCAGGATCACAAGTCTGTGACATGGGCTTAACGGGGCCGACATGGCGATGTGGTGAAATTGCCGCCTGTTGGGTGGCCTTTACCTCAGTTTGTTTGACAACATGTCTCAACGCCTTGGCACTGTGACCTCATGAGGTAGCAATCGACCGCTCGCTTTCCAGTCCGATGTCTGCATCTAGAGCATGGGAGCGATATTTTGTATGCCAAGCTTGTGCCCTATATCAAGCCGTCCGGATCTCGTCTTTTCTCCCTCGACCTTCTGCTCTCGGCACTCTTGAGTCCTCCATCAACTTAACAATTCTGGTTCAGATCCTTCTCTTTGGCTGGTCCAGTCTTTCCTTGTCTTCTCTTGTCGACTTAGGTTCCATTCTCTCTGGTTCTGTGAACCAACTTTTTTTTTTGCCCACTTACAGACTTATACCGCTCTTTCGAGTTTTTCGATTCTTCTACACACCCCTCTCAGACTTTGAGACTTTTGTCGGTTCACAGTCACACCGTATTCCCCTATCCTTGACAATGAAGAGCTCGATTCTTTTCTCTCTCGCGGCTCTGGCCGCCCACGTCATCGCCCTCCCGACTCAGTCGGAGGAGCGCTCCGTGGCCCTACCCGTGGGAGACATCACCCTCGCTCCTCGCATGGATGTCAGGCCCAAAATTCGTCGCGGCAAGAAGCAGGACGAGAACGGTACGCACATACAGACACCACCACACAGCTTTACAGAACTTCAACTAACACATCGCAGCCGCCGATACTGGTGCTGTTGCCAACAAGAAGGGCGGTGACAACGCCGCCGCCACCGGAGACGGCGCGACCGGCGGTGGTGCCGCGAATAACGGTACTGCCAACGCCGGCGGCAAGAAGAAGAAGGGCAACAAGAAGGGTAAGAAGGCCCAGGCCAAGGCCACGGGTAAAAACAAGAAGGGCAAGAAGGGCAAGAACAACGGCGGCGCCGCCAACAACGGGACCGCCAACGCCAACGAGGGAGGAGCCACCGGCGGCAAGAAGAACAAAGACGCTGCTTCCGCCGGAGGTGGGAGCAAGGCCCAGGACAAGAAGAACAAGGGCAACAACGACGGTGCGGCCACCGCTGGCAACGGTGCGGCGAACAATGGCACTGCGAACGCTGGTGGCAAGAAGAAGGGCGGCAAGAAGAACAACGGAGGCGGCACGGGCGGCACGGGCGGAAACAACGAACAGCAAGCGGCTAAGAGCAACATTCTTGACTCCGTTCTCGACGGTCTTCTTCGACGCGACGAGGCTTCGGCTGGAGTAGAAAAACGTGAGGAAACTCTGAACAAAGTTGTCAAGCGCCAGGATGGTTCGGCTGAGCTCGAACAGCGCCAGGAGTCTGAGGTGGACGACCAGACGGAAGACCTGACGGGGGAAGATGACGAGTAGATCATCGGCTCCTGCTCGGGTGCTTCTGGCAAGGGAATTCGGGCCGTGATCGCCTGATCTGTTTGAAGAACTACGCCGGGACGGGACGGCCAGCTACGCTGGCAAAGCTGTTGTCCGCGAGAAGACATTTTGCTTTTCATACCTTTTCTTTTGTAAAGTACGCGTGCCAATTGCTAGATAGCTCATCTTGAAGGAGAAATTGGAGGGAAAAGAAGCACAACGCATTTCCCTGTCGCTGCCGAGATACCATGGACTGTTGTCCGGAGACGGTCTGGTGTTTCGCTTACACAGAAGGAGGATGCAATACTAAGGAACGTATAAACCCGTTCCGGACTTTATTACCATCCCGTCAGCCAGAATATCTACCAGTACTCAAGCACGCAGCCAAGGCGACAGCCAAAATTGTCCCAATGACAAGCGTGCCAGCTGGAGAACTGGTTCTTGCTTATATCCTGGGACACGTCTAGATACGCCGAGACAGAGGAAGAGAAACCCAGAAAAGCCGCCATTTAATAAACTACCTGCTGGGTAACATCCCGTCGGACGCATCATCCGATCACAGTGTAACACGTCCTGCCTCAATTACGGTTTCCTGTCGTCTGCTATGCCGCACCCAAGAGTCGAAATCGGCGCACGTTCTGGACCGCTCCCAGTGTCTATCCACGTCTCTATCCACGTCATGGGGCAATCAATCATGTGGCTGCACCTTGAGAAATACGCGGAGAGCCTTCCTTCAGGTTGTTTAGCGCAACTCTGAAGAAATACGGCCCCCCTGGGAATGTATCGACTTGTTTAAAAAGCAGATGTTCAACCTAATCTAATGTTTTGAACAAAGCTGTATTATAACCCCATACTGGGTATATATAAAGAAGAGTAGTAAGTATTTGAAGGCAAACCTTTCAAAAAAGGTTCAAAACAAAAATTAGTTTCGTAAGCTAACTTCCCAGTCAAACCTGCATGCTCCAATTCCTCGCCGATACCAAGTCATCTGGACATACCTTGTTACATAAGGTATGCTCCTTCTCCCAATGTGAGCATAGGATTCTTGTGGTACTGAGAGTGGTCGAGGTCCTCCCTCTTTCCCACCTATACGTCTCCCTGCTCCCTATTCTGTCGTCATATTTCGTGCCACTCAGCCGCCTATTCCTGCTTTGTGAATCTCGTGACTGATGAATTGAATGAACAAAATTCTGCTAGCCCGCCTCCGGTACTTTGCAATACACTACTCAAAACATGCACTGAAAACGCTACATTTGATTTCCTAACAAAGTAAGTAGAATGAGCTGTTTACGTAGCTTGAGAGTTAAGGCCTATGTTGAGATTTGCTATGACGTTTTGTGTGTGCCTTGCTAAAAGAAATAAAAATAAGAGTAGAAAAAAAAATGTAGGTTAGAGCGGGATGGATTCGAACCACCGACCTCTCTGCCTTTTTGTAGAGGTTATAGGTTCTAGGTATACGGATAACGATACAAGGCAGAGCGACATACCACTTGACCACCGCCCTTCTGGGTTGCTTGTTACAATGGATTAGGTTTAAATCATACATGAAGGGAAGGGAAACAGTACCGCGGGCCAAGTCATCCGGGTTCAACAGTGGATGTGGCGATCAGGGTGTACCCAGGATAAACGTTAAACAGAAAGTGTGTGTGTGGCACATATCGGTTGAAGACCAAGAGGTGCCTTGGGAAGAGAGAGGACAGTTGGACTTGCATAGAGAGAGGAAGGCAGAACACAACGCTCGAGAAACCATGGTGTATTATGCTATATTCATCTGACATCTGGCATCTGACAAACAAGTAAAGCAAATAGTCAAGTAAAATTCTACGAGAGCATGTAGCCTTTGCTGTATTCCCTAGAAGTCGTCTATTTTAAAGGTGGTACATGTCCGAGCCGCCACGTATGCAGAGCCCTCCATGCCAGGTAGCTTTTACTAGAACAAAAAAGAAAACGAGGCAATAATAGTTAACTGGGCAAGACCTTGCCCAAGTTGATCTATGTAAGCAAACGCAGTATGGCAGACCCAAGAAAGTAGAACAAGTTTTAACAGTAGCGAAGACGCTACTCAATCTTTCGCGCCCTGAAACCGAGACCGGGAATCTTTGTTCGCAACGCCAACGAACTCAAAACGACGCTGATGCTGCTCAACGCCATGGCCAAACTGGCCCACACCGGATCGAGGCGGACGTGCTCCCCAGACGACGTGGTAACCCAATACAAGCATCCGGCGGCGATGGGCAACGCCAGAATGTTGTAGACGACAGCCCACAGAAAGTTCACCTTGATTCGACGGAACACGCTGCGGCTGAGGTCGAGGAGAGTCACCACCGCGCGCAGGTCGCTCGTGACAAGCACAAAGTCGGCGCTTGAAATGGCAACGTCGCTGCCGCTGCCAATGGCGATGCCAACGTCCGCCTTTGTCAGGGCAGGCGAGTCGTTGATGCCGTCTCCGACCATGGCGACCATGGCTCGGTTGGTCGAGTGCTCGCGAAACTTGCCCACACGCGCCTTGAGAACGCTCTGCAGGTATGTGATCTTGTCTGCCTTCTCCCAGGGAAGAACCTCCGCCAGGACGTTGTCGGGGTGGATACCCACTCGCGAGGCGACGGCTTTGGCGGTGACGACATTGTCGCCCGAGAGCATCCAGACGCGGGTGCCGCGCTTTTGGAGGGCGCGGATGATGGGCACTGCTTCTGGGCGGATGGGATCCGAGATGGCCAGCGCTGCTACCAGTGACCATGCCGCATCTTCAGCGCACGCCGTAGGTCTGGTGGCCACGAGGGCTACCGATTTGGCCTCGGTCTTCCAAAGTTGAAGCTGCGACGAAACTTCCTCTGTGAATTCGATTTTGTTGTCGCGCATCAAGGCTTCGTTGCCGACAATCATGCCAAAAGCCTCCTCGGGTTTCTCGCCTCCGTTGGTTGCTTTCATGCCCTTGCCTGGGAGCTCCTGCACGGCGTCCACGTTCACCCAGACGTCCGTTTGTGCCGTGCAGTATGAAACTATCGCCTTGGCCACCGGGTGACTACTGTTCTCCTCAATGGCCCGCAGGGTAGCCAAGACCATTCCACTCTCGATGTTGGTGTCGTCCAGGAGAAACATCTTGGCGTCAGTCACCTTGGGTTCGCCGCCAACAGTAAGGGTGCCGGTCTTGTCAAAGACTACAACGTCAAGATTACTTGCTTTCTCGAACGCCTCGCCACCTCCCTTGGCGAGTATACCATGCTTCGCCGCAAGACCGCCGCCGACAAAGATGGCCGTCGGAGCCGCCAAGGCCAGACCACAGGGGCAGGCCACGACGAACACAGCAATAGCAAACTGGAGCGCAAAAGCGATCCACCCGTTATTGCTGTCAAAGTGTTGTCCAGGGACAGCGCCAGCATACCCAAGAATCATCCACGCAACCCAGGTGAGGACGGCAAACAAGGTGATAATGGGAACGAAATAGGCGGTCAGCATGTCGGCGATGCGCTCCATGGGGGCTCGCTTTGTCTGTCCCTCGCGGACGATGGACACGATGCGATCAAGCATGGAGGCACCAGCAGCACCTGTGATGCGTACCTGAACAGCGGAGTCTTTGTTGACAGTTCCCGCGCGCACCTCGTCGCCGGGAACTTTCTTAATCAGGCGAGACTCGCCTGTTAAGCTCGACTCGTCGAAGCTGGACTCACCCTGCACCACGATACCGTCAGCTGCAGGGGAAGCACCGTGCGGTACGCGAACGATGTCGCCGTACTCAAGCATGTCAACGCCGACAACAGAGTCAGCAGTCTTCCCGACAGCGTCTTTGGTGACAAGAATGGCCGTGGTAGGCCGGAGCTTGCCAAGCATCTCCACGGCATCGCCCGTCTTCGACTTGCTGTACGACTCGATCATTCTTCCGAGGAGCAGAAACAGCGTCAGGAAGACGACCGAATCAAAGTAATAGTGCGTGTCGTCAATATGTGCGGGCTTAGTTATCGCAGCCGAGATGAGCTGGCAAATAGAAGAGACGTATGCGATGGTTGTACCTAGTGACATGAGCATGTTCATGCTCCCAAACTTGTAGAAGCGGCGCAGAATGGGCGTCTTGCTGCTTGGGCGCCACAAGTTCTTGATCTCTTTCATTGCCCTGGAGTGGAATACGTCCGCGGCTAAGAAATATACGGGAGTGGCTAGAGCGAAGAGCGCGAGCTGTGCTCTGTTGATGCCCGACACCCACGGCTTCATAAGCCAGTGTTTCCCATGGTCGGAGTCTGATACTAGACTCATGTAGACAATGCCGATGACAAAGGTGGGAATGGCAAGGATGAATGTGAGATAGACTCTGCGGAGTAGTTTCCTCTGATGTTTTTGCGTAATGCGCCTCGAGCGTTCCTCCAGACTCGGCGGGTGGTATATCGAGGCCTTGAAGGCAGGATCGGCCGCCTCAATGGCGGAAACAATGTGTCGAATGGTGAAATCAGGCGCTTCCGGGGTGTACTTGACGGCGACGATAGGCTTGTCATGGCTCGGCTTGGAAACGACCTTGACGGGGTGCTGAAAGGAGGTGAGAGAGTGCGAGACTCTCCCAGGGCAGTGCTGGCAGTAGAGGCCTTGCACCGAGATCTGGACGGATCGCTCTCGGGCGCCCTCCTCCTCGGTCTTGACAGCCTTGACACTATCCAGTGTCGCATCATAACCTGCATCCTCAATAGCCTGGGCAATCTCTTCCTGCTTACCCTCGACGGTGAAGTCCACGGTTGCGCTGTTCGTCAGCAAGTTCACTGCCACGTTGGAAACCCAGTCCTTCTTCTTGAGCAGTTCAGTGATGGCGTTGGAGCATGCCGCACACGTCATGCCTCCTATGGCCACGGACGCCCTCCACAAGTTGGTTCTCGCGCCGTCGACCTCGTTTACCTCGTCGAGGTGGGCGTCGTAGCCAATGTCCTCTATGGCCTCTGCGATCTTTGGGGCGTCGGCCTTGTCACTGAAGTAGACTATGGCGCTGTTCGTGACCAGATTGACGACGGCTTTGTCGACCCAGTCGCGTTTGTTGAGCTCCTCGGTAACGGTGTTTACACACGAGGCACAAGTCATGCCGCCGACGGACAGCGTCGCTTTCCAACCAGACATGGTTCCATGGTCCTTGAGGTTGTCCCTTGAAGTCTGGCGGCGGCCGGTCATTCGCTGAGTGGAACTAGATCTCGTCGAAGTGCCTTGACTGTTTAGTGCGAAGTCGTCCGATTCGCGGCACTGCTTGCAGTTCTGTAAATGGGCTTCACGGGCAGCCGAAGAGCCTGTGGGCCACTTGGGGGCAAAAGAGAGCAGTCCATGCAAAGCACCTTCGTCGTCGTCGTCATCGTCGGCGTCGCCTAGGCCATCGACAGATTGGCTCGGGGCGATCGAGTCCAGGTCGGTGTCAGGGGCGGTAGTCGTGACACCGCAGATTTCGAAGCCAGCCTCCTGTAGAGCCTTGGCCATACATCTAATGGTGATTTCGGGGGTCGAGGTGTCTCTGTGCTCAACGGTCACGACCGAAGTGACCACATTGGGTGACACCCAGATCACGTCGTGACAGCAGGCCTCCTTCAGGGCCTGCTGAATGGACGAGACACATGACGGGCAGTGGAGGTTGGCCAAGAGAAACGAGGTGGTGATGCGGGAACTCATGGTGTCTCTTGTCACCTTGTTGTCCTTGCCGTCTCTGTCGTCCTCCCTGGCTTCGATGCCGTCTTCAGCCTTCGCAGGCTGTCCTCCCTTTAGAGCTTTTCTTTCGCAAAGAACCCACGAAGAGGTGCTCGAAGGAGACGAATGACGGTGGGAATCTCCCAACGCAGTGGCAACAGGCCTTGAATCAACTCCTGTTTGCTGAGTGATGCAGACGATGTGTTTCTCAATTCACTAGGCAAGCGATACAAGCTTTTCGCCCAGATTAGTATGTGACGAAATGTCGGTACTCAGACGAGTGAGGGCTTACTGCTGATGGAGAGATAGGTAAGATGGAATGTAGTTGTAATGCACTGACTAGGCGATTTGATGTAGAGTTTTGCCGAGAGCAAACTCAGGCTGGTGGTAGTTAGTGCAGTGTCGGTATGGGATGAGCCACCCCCGGTTTTATCCTAACTGATTGATAGACGACGAGAAACCGTGGGAAAGAAAGCATCAGAAGCTGGAAGGTATTCTTCCCCTTTCTTTATCATTCCTTGCGTCGCCTTTAGTGTCCAAGCCAGTGCCTGAGCAGATCCGTTCGATTTTTCATTCCGCGGCATTTGTGCGGTGCTCTGCAATGTAAGGCACCTTGCCTCCTGTACTCCGTACCTTACCTAAGAAGGTGCGCGTTTTGTGCGGTGCAGATTTTGTCAATCGCCGACTGCCGCTGGTCTCCCTGTACTCCGTGTGGCACTGTAAGCACTTCGCCGTTAGATCCTGTGTTGACACCGTCTCTTCAGCACAATTGGCGCACGTGTGACGTAATCTGCTCGAAGAAAAGGCCCGTACTGGTTTCATTGGCCTGTCTGTGTACCTACCAAGCCGAAGGAACGCGCTGTGACGCCAAAAGCAACGCGCTTGGGTCTAGAACCAGCATGAATGCTCGCTTTTAGTCGCCCATTTCCCGTCGACAATCCATCCAATGGGAGTTATATCTGATTTCTGATTTATGGCCCATTTCTGCTTACTGTTGCATAGATGATAGCGTAGCGGTTTTGAAAGTGGCAAGCTCGACGGCGTCTGCGGCGTCTGTAGCGGCTCCCCCACACTGCGCTAGCCCCTAGCTGTAGTTGGTCCACCATCTCTACGGAGTAAACGCGACCTCGATTCTGATTGACCGGATGGTCTAGATGAGATCTTGACAGCGCCATGTCAAATTTTTCCACTCTACGATCCCAGTCTGTTCCTGTCGATCGTTTTTTTGAGATTCAATACGATTCGCCAGTCTCACCGGCTCTGGAAAAAGTCGATAGGCAGAGGCTACCTCTCGAAACGCATTTGAAGCCTGCTCAAGCAGAATGCATCACGTATACACTGCCGCTGGCGAAGGCCTCCTTCTACTTCACAAGATCCATCGTCTGCGGATCATGAGTCCCGGACCCCGGACCCCGGCGAGTACGTTTTCCTTAGTATTTCGGCTCCGGAGGGCTGCCGAAACTGCAAAGGAATGAATCTCGATACAGTACATGTCCAATTGCGACGACGGAATACCACGGGCGGAAGAGAAGCTTGGTTCAATCTCCACAGACAGTGCTTCTCGGAATGACAAGTTCGGACAACACATTGCTGCATCCTGGTGTCGACACAGACTCGGCCGTCGGCTGTGTTGAGGTCGGATTACCGCTTAGACTGTGTCAGTGCTATGGAGTGGAGGTGAAAGCCGCCAGTCTCGAACACAGCCGAAGCAACCGATAGCCCTGAGTGGATGTTTTGGAGGTGTTGCTTCGCCTCTGCCGGTTCGACAGTGACAATCGGGACTGCGTTGACAGCCAGTTGACAGACAGCCATGGGATACCGACGGGTCGTGGCTGAGCAGTCAACGCCAGCCAGCAGCATCACCAGACTCGTCATTGCTCGAGCCACCCACCGGTCGAGAGACGCAACCCGTGGATTCCTGGCCCCCATCGTTCACAGTGTACGGATTATGGCTGGGCTATCTATCATTATCGTTGCCTATTGAGGGCATACGGAAGACCTCGGCCGCTGGTCGAATGCGCCTAGCTCGAGGTCTCTCGCCAACGGCTAGAAAACGAGCTGCATTCCTACCAAGACCCTGACATTCTCCTCGCAGATGCCAAAAAGTACGATTAGCCTTCCTGCGCCTGCTGTTGGTTTGAGGCTGAGATGGCGCAGCCAACGGTCGACGCTGACAAGGGTGGATTCGATCAACTAATTAGGCCCAATTTACAACTCTGCGTCCCAGCAGTCAGGAACGACGAACGATTGGCCCAAGCCACACCCATCAACCCATAGCAGTAATGGGAGACTGGGTGACTGGGTCGCTCAACCGGCGCCCAACCGGAACCTTTGGATTCGCTTCTGTGGGATGTGGCGAACCGGGAAGAAGTCGATCAATAAGTCGTGTTCCGTCCTTGATTCTGCGTTGGATGGCCGTTGGATGGCCATTGGCACACGATCACGGCCCGAGGTCGCAACCCGAGGTGGGCGAATGCTGCATTCGATGCCCTACTTGTACGTATCACCGCACCGCTGGCTGATTATGGGGTGACGTGACGGACGGTGTGAGTGCGCACCCCTTGGCGTAGAGACACGCTTGCGGATGCACGAGAACAAGACCCGGAGGAGGAAGAGTTCCAAAGCTGAACGACATGGCAAGTACATTCCCCATGCGTCTATCCTCTGCACGAGTAAGCAAGACACGAAATAGCTGCATACAACCCGCAAATACGACACGACACGACACGAGCCATCGCCCTTTGCTCTCTGACTCACTCCAGCCACCGTGCCGGCCTTGAGGCCCACTCCGACCCCGATGACCGGCCACCACGGCCCAACACGAAAAGCGCGACCTGCCATCCACGGCCGCAACGCTCGAGTACGGGTTCCCATCATCGCCACCTCTTGTGAACATGCTTACGACACGGACACGACACACCCACTCCCGACCCGTCAACATCCACGGCATGGCATTCTTGCCCATGCGTTGCAAGTTGCATCAGCGCGATCTACACAGTACCTACATGGGGTCGGGAGCCTAAACTCCTGCTTCCTTGATGACGGCCCCCCAGCCTCGTCCTTCGACTAACCGAACGCCCGGCTGTTCGACACACCCACCGCTTATCCAGTCTTCCACGGTCAAGACCGTCGTCACGGTCACATATGCCCCACAGGATGTCTAGTGACGACACGACCATGCTTATCTCACCGTGTTCACTGATTCAGCCCCTCCCCATTTCACCCCGCCTTTTGGGCCCGTCGATCAACTCAAAATCAATCAAGACACACGAGTACGCCAGATACGCTACCTACATAGTACACGTGCGTAGTTGTACAATGTGGCCGATGGCTAACAAGCAACATCCCCGTCATCGGCAGCCCTTCAACCAATACCTTGTTAGCCCAACCAACGTCTCAAGATGTCACTCCTAAAGAAACCAAAGCCGGGGAGATTCACATGAACAAGTTGGAAGAGGAGAATTGCCGGTACTGTGTAGGTTGCTGCAGTGCCGCTGCAGTCTGCGTCCCGCAACTCTCTGCAATGGCAAAACGACCTGCATTGAATGCCGCTAAACTCTGATTCGCCCCGATGATGTGTAACGAGGGTGGCAGGAATCTTCCGTGAAGAAACAATCAAACTTCCCGACAATTTCCCCAGCAGTTGCGAACATCCCCGACGTCACGAAGCGTGCAGTTCCGCATTCCGCACGATGGCGAACTCTCATCAAAAAGAAGAAAAAAACATTCCGAAAATTAACGGCTCTTGTCTCTCTACCGACACATCCGTCGGCAAGCCCGTACCAAAGAATTAAGGACTCTATTTGTCCGATGTCCTCCTCCGTAGTCGCCACACATCGGGAAAGTGGACGGGAGGTGGCTAACCCGACCGGAGCATCGGAGGGATCCATTCGGCATCTTGTCCTTGGCCAGACCTTGAACACTGCCTCTGGCCAGTGACACCCACCTAGCCCTGAATACCGAGACACACCGCTAGCTGGATTTCCGGCTTCCCCCGTTGGCGGACGGGATCGATTGAGCACACACGGGATTTCCAAGACACGCACTTGTTTTTTGCATTCGAAGCAAGCTTGCGCCTCCGGCCCCAGAGAGCTGGAACCAGATCTCGTCTTCCCCAAACAAGACGGTTGCGAATCATAAGCCAAAGAAGCGCCTCCCCGTCTGCGGCCATAACGGGCTTGCCGGTCCCCTCAGCCTCTCTCTGTCTCTCAACACACAACCATATGTGGTCGTGAAGCATGCACCGTCCGATGCCATCATCCAAAGTCGCAACAGAAGTCTGCTCAAACTTGTTTCCCCCCCTTCAAAAAAAAGAGTATAGAAAAATTAGCACTCGCGCCCAGTAGCCAAGCTACTCCAAACCCTCCCACCCACTCATTCCTCACGCCTTGGAATTTTGTGGCCTTGTTTGGACCGTTTAAACCGTATTATGACGGCACAAGGTGGCGATCCCCGACTCATGTCCCTTGAACTGCAGTCTGCTGCCATGACGCGCGCACGCGGGGGAACGGGGGAACAAACTGATGGATCATGGGTCATGCCATGCCATTGTTTCGCGGTTACGAACCTACAAGCAGCAGCCAGTTCAATGCACGACAGACCAGACCACATACTGCCCACACGAGAACACATTCACCCCGCACGAGTCGGTAGCAGCAATCCAAGGAGGAAAGAAGAAACAAAGGGGGGGCACTAGCAGGATGGAGTGGTTGAAGACGGTGATAAAAAAGGCAGATAGTAATCATCACAAAAGTACCGGAACATGACCCCCCGTTTCGCTGCAGTCGTCCGTGTCTCGCATGTGAAGCTGAATGCGATTCCCACACCTCCAAACTCAGCGTTATACACCACACGGTCCCACGAAGGCAGCGTCCTGCCCACCGGCTCCGCTCCCCATATCGACCGGCTGCATCCAACGTCACGAGACGTCCCTATTTCGAGGTCACCGGGCTAGCCAAGTCCAACGGTTCTAGACTGCCGAGGCTGCAACCAGGCGGACGTGCCCGAAACGCATTCAAAGGTGTCGCTCACGAAACCAAACACAAACCACGAGAACAGTTAACTTGGTCAAACAGATTATGTGAGTGCGTTTGTGAGTGTGTGTGAATGCGATACGGGTGTGAGGCCCGAGCTTTCATTTGGGGATGCATCTCATCCGAGAGCAGTGCCCTTTGCGTATCTTGGCTACCTAAGCCACTGCTGAGCCGAATCCACGGCCGCCTGTCCCAATCCCAACCAGGCTGTCCCCTTCCAGCGGGATGCCGAGATAAGAAAAAGAAGAGGCAAATCATGTTCATGAAGGTCCACCCATAACACCGTTGGAATATATGCAAACGCCCCGAGGATGCTCTATCCTCTTTCCGTATTCCATGTACCCCAGCTCCAGTACCAACGCCCTCGGGAATCAAAACAAATCTGGCCTTCCGTGCTCATCTACAAGACAATCCAACACCATGCTTTTTGGGAGTGACTCGAGAGATAGAAAACGTGATCAGAGAGAAAGGAGACTGTGACGAAAGAAATCTGTGCGGTGTAACAAGTCTACCGCACAGTCACGGCGCCGCCGAACACGCGACCCCACATGCCGCGGCCAACGCGAGCCCTCTTCGCCTTAGAACCGTCTTGCATCTCGCGAAGCTCCTCGGTGCCAATCTCGTATGGCAGCAGAGGCTTGCGCTTGGGCAGTGTCGATGCCGGGTGCTCGATAATGACCTCAATAGGCGAATCGTACAAGCTACCGTTGGGAACGTACATGTACGGCTCGTCGGCGGGGTTGTCGAGGGGAGTAGTGGCTCTCGATTGTGACCTGCTTGATGCTATGGAGGGCGCGTATGAGCTGATGGAGCTACCGTAGCTGCTGCTGTAGCAAAGACCAGGAGGTGTGATGGAGGCGCCACTGTAGGTGCGGGCGTGATCGGGTATATCTTGCCTGGAGCGAGAGCTGGCGCGCGACGAAGGAGGGCTGGGGTAGGCAGGCAGCGCGTACATCTCCTCTTGTCTGCGGCGCATGTCCTCCTCCTGCTTGCGGCGGCGGGCAACGCGACGGGCATGCTTGGCCTCGATGTCGGCGCGGATGGGAGCCAGAAACGGGTCGAGCTCGTGGTAGAGATCCTCCTCGGTGATCCTCAGATCCCAGTCGAGGAGGAAGAGGAGCTGCTTCTCCATCAAGTTGACCTCTGTCCTGCTGAACCCGAACTTGGAGAGATCATTGTTGACGTGACTGTAAGTGGCCCAGTGCTTGTTCTTGGGCGAGCTGTCGTTAAGGTACTTGGCGGTGAGAATGAGAGCCGCGAGGAAGATACGGTGGGTAGTGCATCGCAGACCACGAGCCATGGGTTGCAGGCGAGACTTGAGTCTGGTGAGATAGACCAATGTCGACATCAGCGTCGGAACCTGAACATTTGAGGAAGCAACAAGCTGTCCGATGAAATTCTCAAGAGTAGGAAGATCGGCATCTTCGTTGCGGACAGCGCGGGGCTCGGGTGTCCTTGGTGGCGTGGGAGGAAGTTGCTGTTGACGGTAGGCCTCGGCGGATGCGGGAGGCATCAGAGCACTGTCGCAGGCGATGACGTTGAATGCTGCGCCGGCCAGATACGAGATCATCGACTTGCTGACTGG
This sequence comes from Colletotrichum lindemuthianum, assembly GCA_001693025.2. Lineage (NCBI taxonomy): Eukaryota > Fungi > Ascomycota > Sordariomycetes > Glomerellales > Glomerellaceae > Colletotrichum > Colletotrichum lindemuthianum. The sequence continues at coordinate 69,835 of MASP02000091.1, read as the reverse complement.
CATGTAGACGAATTGGTCGAGAGCGGCGGCGTTCAGCTCGGCCAGGGTGAGGTTCGACCTTGACTCCATTGTGTCGGCTGTGTGTATGTGATGTTGGGTGGGTGATGTAGTAAAGGAGGAGGTTGGTGATGGGAGTCGAAGTATGCCAGGGATCCTCTTGGGTGAAGGAAGCTTCCCTTTGGGAGAGGTTGATGAGTCGAAGTCGAGTCGAGTTGGGTGACGGAGCAAAGAGAGACCAGAAGGAATCAGTGGAGGGCAGGCTGGACTGATATATTAGATGAAAAGGAGGGTACGGGTGCTTGTTGAAGGGCGAAGTTCATGTGCCTCGTCGCAAGTGACGGGGCCAGGCTTTGGGGATGGACCCGGTAGCAGAGCGAGGGATGCGGGCAGGTGGTGCTGGTACAAGCAAAGTGTACTCGGTCGTCAGTGGGTGACGTGCGGTCCACGAGGCTGAGTGGGCGGGTTGTCAGGGGGGGAACTACTTTGCTAGTGGATGCTAGCGGTAGCTGTGCAGTACCTAAAGTACCCAAGTGGGAGAGAGTATAGTAGGGGGTTGAATTGATTTCTTAGGGGGTCTCAGCAGGACGCCGACGGAGGTGCCTGCTGGGGCTTGGATGCTTGGGGTGGGCTGGAATGCTGTAGATCCCAGGGGTACAGGGTGTGGGTAGAGGAGGCGTGCAAGGGGTAGAGGGGGTGTGGCTTCAGGGGGTGGTTGGGTTGGTTCCGGGAGAAGTGGGGGGGTGTAGAAAAAAAGCGAGATGTCCGAAGGGTGGTGGGTGTGGCTTTACCGATAGGCCAGCAGGCAGGTAAAGAGAAGGAGAGAGGAGAGAGGAGAGAGAGGAAAGCGAGAAATATCGCAGGGGTCTGGGTTTATCGCAGCACTGGGACTGGGATTGTGGCGCAACCGTCAACAAGAGTTCAGCAGCCAAATCTCTCGATATTAAGGCTGTGAGGACCTGGCGACGTTGTTTGATGCGCAGTTGGGCGGCTGCAGGAGCCAAAAGTAGAAGCAGCGGAAGCCAAATGACGAAGTCTGTCGCGTTGCGGGAGCACAGGCAATTTCGATCTCGGCAGTGACAGTGACAGGCAGCTTAGACAGTCTCGCTGTTGTGCTGCTGTGTTGCTGTGTCGAGGTGAATCGGTCCAAAGACAGGATAGATACTTAGACAACGACGAAGACGATGGATACACACCAGGCGGTAACGTCTGGCGATTTGGAGGTTTGCCGTGTTGCAATCGAAGACAATGGCAGACAAGCGCGGAGAAAAGTCCCGAGTGACTGGAAACTGTCCGGTGTTCTATGGCGAATGGAGTAAAGTTGTCGAGTTGGGAATGTCTGCAAACGGACGAGATATCCGAGTCAAGATGGCCAAGAAATGAAGCGCGAAGCGCAGTACTACTACAAGCAGTGCAGTATAGGTCCTGGCAGTAGAGCGCAGTTGGGTCAGGTTTGCCCGTGTAATGGTGAGGGTGTCAAGTCCAACAACGGGCGAGTCAGGGGACAGCGGTTTTTTGTTTGGGTTGGAACCTTGACCGCAGCGTAATGATTGACAGACGACAAAAGTCGGTCAGGTTAGTGACGAGACGTCGAGAACAGATTAGGGCTGTCTGAGGACGATTGCGATGGAGTGGACGACCGAAAAGTGAAGCGGCCGAGAGCGTAGATTAACTGTTCACGGGGCCGCGGGGCGGAATGTCGTGTAAGCCAGCAGCAGATTGAATAGCCTGCGGTGCGGTGGGCAGACGGCGGTGGGCTTTGTTCGGCCGGGATCCGAAGACCGAAAACGTGATGCAGCGTCGAAGCCGGGGAATACAAGGTCTGTGTGTTGACAGAGTCGCCAAAGTTTGTCCGGCCCTGGGATGGTGGTGGTGGTGGTGGTGGTGGTGGAGGTGGTAGGTGTTTTGGTCGAGGATTGGTACAAATGTCGCCGGTAAATCGAAATTAGCTATATTGTTCGTTCCAGACCGGCAACAAATAGCGATGTCGATTTCTTCGACAGCACTTCCGCCAGCAAGAGCGAGAGTTATGGTATCACAGTGGGATGTACCTGGCTCGAGAATCTGGATGCGACACGACGCACGCAGCTGGACAAATTGAAAGCTGACGCCAACTCGAGAGAATGACGAAGGGGCTTGAAATACAATAGTCCAAGGTTCAGCAACGACCAAAGTTGGGCGCGAAGTGAACCGTGAGTCGTGAGGAGTTGGTTATGCGCTTTTCCGAGATGCTTTACTCGATGTAATTGCCTTCCCTGCTGGGTGGGTGCTAACGTACTACGTAGACGATGCGGCGGAAGTCGTGGATGGAGAATAGAGTATGGGGTACGGAGACTTCCCAGATAAAAAGCCCGTGGCGCAGGGTATTCGGTACTTGGCGGTCCGGAAGTGCAAGGCAACGAAGGCGTGGACAGTTGGGCGGTAAGGCGGTGCAGGGTGCTGTCTGCGAATGGAAGGCCGAAAGCAGGGGTAAGGCAGCAACACGCTTTCTGCCAACTGTAGGTTGAGGGTTGGTCGACTGGTCGAGGCTCTTCGGCGGAATCGAAGGCGGACTGAACACGAGATAAGGTACTTTTAATGTGTCAATCGAGATGGGTGTAGAGTGCAGAAAGATTGATGCACGATAGCGAACGAAGTGTGGTCGATTGGTGGTGGGTCGATACGATGCCGATGCTGATGTCGGCGGGGCCTCTCTGCCTTTAACCTTCAGTCTCGCGTGGGCGGACTTGAATGGCAATCTGACCGAGAGTGCAGGAAAGTCAGTATCGACAAGGCAGGGCGAAAGACGATGACGATCTGGCGATGTGCACACGATCCAGTTCAGCGTCGCTCTGCCGATGCAAATTCAATAGCTCCGAGAAATTGTTCCACTTCTGGGAGGGCAGCCTCGGCGCAGGGAAAGAGCCTTGGGAGAGAGCCCAAGTCGCTATGAGACGCAGAGTGATGCGAGGGCGATGGTGAGGGACACGGACTGCAGGCGCCACAGCACAAGGAATCGCTGGCAGGTGCAGGTGCAATTGCAGTTGCAGGGGCAGCAGGTGCTAATTACCGAGCGGGAAAATTATGGGGCTGTCGACCAGCGGTTGGATTGGCAGGTACGAGTTGAAGGAGGCACCTGCTTTCGTTGAAGACCAGCAACGAAAACAAACAACAGTCGAAGTGAGTTGACACAGGTCGAGGCCAAAGGGGGCAAGAATTATCGAGAACAAGCTGAGAATGCGAAAGAAAAAAACAATAGTGCAAAATAGACCAAGGTCTGGGAAAAACAAATGTTTGAGCACGGCAGCTTCGTATTACCAGACCGGCTGTTGTTGTTTTGCTGCAAGCGAGTCTCGTCCAGGCGTCTCGGCGAAAAAGTACCTCGGGACCGGTCCGGAGATGCTGCGATGCGAGGATGTCGATATCGCCAAGTGCTCCCTGCTGGTCAGTTGTCGTAATCAATACAACAGCCCTCGAATGCCGGCAACGATGCAAATGATTTCGTATAGAAACTTCGTTCCGGGTAAGTATTTTCGATACAGGCGAGACGAGACCCAAGATTCAAGAGGGAGGATATCACAGGGATAAAAGATACGACCAGAGGCGTCGAGGGTATATATTTACTTTTGCAAGCTTGAGCGTGACGGCTGAGACCACGCCCAAGGCCAGGCAGGATCAAGGCCAACCAGGGTCGAAGCGACTCCGCAGAGTGTTCCTTCCAAGCATCGCGTCACATCACCATCCTCTACAGAGCAGGGCAGGTACGGATACTCCGTACAGGACGGCAACATTCATGGCCATCATTTCAGTCAACGTCTCACAGCGGCCGTTGACTGGCTATCGCCGCTTCGTCAGGCCTCCGTCCCGCCGCGAGCCAAACCTGGCCCACGAAGGCTCAGCCAGTGGTTACGGGAATATCGAGAACAGGTCCCGCAAGCAAGGACCCATGTCTCCAAAACAAACACGGGAGCTTCTCGTCCACCGATGCAGCAGTTCTTCGTCTAGCTTGGAAGCGAGCCAAGATATCCGTTAAAGTAAGCTAGGTAGGTACCTTAGGAAGTGAGGCAATGAGATGGGTACGAAACCTGTACACAGCGACTCCACACCCAGCCACTGGAATGCCGTTCAGCGCTGTTTGCTGCCATGTGGTTGGTTCCCTTTCGTCTAGGTATCTACCTACTACCTACTTAGGTAGTCAACTTGATGACTTGCTTCTCGCAACTCGACTGGCCGACGACGGCAAACACGATGCGGTTCCATCTTTGATAATACCTACTTCTATGTACGCGGTACGTATTCATCTCCTTCCTTCCCTTGCCTCTTTCGCCTCTCGTGAGCCGCCAACGCATCACCAAAAAAGAATCAACCCAACCCTTCCAGCTTCAGCTGCACCGGCACCAGCATCCGCGCGACGCACGTCAGCTCCTCTACCCTGTCATTCCCAGCCAGTCACCGTCACTGTCGCTGTCAGTTGCCTGTCAGGGACCCTCCCTACCTACCTAACTACCCTCGGACACGCTGACACGGCCATTGCGCGCGGCTCATTGGCGGGCGCGTCCCACGTCGAACAGACTGCTGAAACAAGCGATGGGCGACTCTATCGTGGCCTCGCTGCCAATCGATTTGCGGCCAAGCACAAAACACCAGAAAAAGAACCACCGCATACACCAAACGTTACGAACTCGACCTCGCAGTCTTTAATCTTGTCTTTGGCGGGTCCAATAGCCGTCTGCCACTCGAACTTACGTATCCGTATGCTATTCTGGCATTCGCCTTCTTTTCCTGAAACAAGCGTACGGCCGTCCTCAATCACCTACCCCGTACAATCGATACACCCGGCACACTACGCAACCCACGCAGACTCAGCATCACGCCCATATTATTACACGCCCTACTTTGCCTCACCACCCTGTTTTTGGCGCAGCACTACGCCGCGTGGTCGTGAACCGCTGAATTTCATGGGAGATGGCCAAGTCCGGCCCGCGTTGCGACCGTCCTTTCCTGACCTGACGCCGATACGCCGCCGTCCTTTGCAGTCCTTGACCCGTCGCCTGCAGCACCCCGTGAGTCATCTTATTGCGCGGCCGGACAGTTGCTGGCTGCTTTTTCGGCCTGGAGGTGCCGTCCCGCTTCGTTTCTGGAGGCGCCTCTGCTGTTCGCCTGCAATCTGCAGAAGTACCAGGTCGCCCGCCGCTCGTCGCGGTTAGCAACAACATCAGCTTTCCGCCAGTCTCAGGGAGCCGTCGCATTCAATCAACAACAACAAAAACACAAACGCCCAATCCATGTCTTGATAATTCTTTTGCCTGTAGACTCCGCAATGCAGGCGTTCGAGGCTGCTAAACAAAGCAAAGTGCCCGTCGCCCAGCGCCGAAACCCCGCGAACTATCAAGCGTATGCAAAAGCTGGGAGAGTCGAAATAGCAGAGCTGCGGGCCGTAAACTCTGATGTGTCCAAAGCCCAACGCCCGTCGTGCAGGCTGACAAGACGACCGCTACCAGATAACGCCCGCTGCCTGCGAAAAAGCTATCGTGTAGGACCAATCATGGGCCAAATTATGTCAACGAGTCTGTTGTCGTTGCAGGTGATGGGCCCATCTGCTCCCCATCAGCAGCTCAGCAGTGACAGAAACCACCGGAATGGGTCAAGCGTTTTGTGCCTGCTGATGAAACGAAACACACAACGCCGTCACCAGGCTCTGAGACATGAGCTCCAACTGTTTATTCTCACATCAGCTTAACCGTCGTTTTACGCGAGGCACCAGTTACTGACTAAGGTAGTCACTGTCGACGTTCCTCACCCTTTGCTAACCGACTCGCGATTCTCAGGAGTGGCCGGTGGCTCTTTAGCCTCCAGGATCATGGCTTCAGCCCAGTCCAGCCAGTCTCTCTATATGGCGACATGGCATTTTGTTCCCTGACATGCTCTTTGTCTGACTTTGGGGGTCTTTTTGAGGAAAACCGACTTCTCCGGGCGCACCCTTGCTTGTCTGAAAGAGGCGAGGGAGCCGTTGATCATGTGGCCTCGCCGACACGACTCCTTGTGAACCATCATACTGTTTCTTTCGCCCCTCGGGATTCCTCCACATGGCTGGCTGATCATCCAACTGATCTGCCATGGCGGTTGGCCTTGATCAACTTGAAGCCTCAACCAACCGGCCGAAACTCCCGACCAATCACCACACCCATGCTTACGCAGGGGCGACATAAATTAGGCGTTTATGCCTTTGCCTCTAGAAGTTGTAGATTCACTGCCCCGGGCCGTCGTGCGAAAAAGGCCTTTACCAAATGAGATATACCGCCAGGCAGTGCCTGGCTGCCAGACGGAAAGGCAACAGTCTCGAATTCGACTGGCAAACGGCTCTGACAGCCTGTCGTGGGGTTTTGGGACGAGGAAGGAGCTCGTCGCCTTTTCGCCCCCTACGCTATATTCACATGTACAGAAGACTTGTTGGACAAACAGCCCCTACCCTCAAAACTCCATCATCGTCAAGGAGGGCTAGGCGGGGTCAACGATTTCGATAATCTTCACGCACCACCGTGACTCCCGTCCCCTGAGGTAGATCATTCTCCACGTTACGGTTTCATGTGCCTGCCACTTCATTCTCAATCGTATGCGCCCTGCCACTCCCCGGCCTCGACGTGTCCAAATCGCCTCTAATACAGGCCGTGTATTCCCTAATCCATTCCCTAGTACGGATACGTCCAGCATTCGTACGATTTGTCGGATCTTTGAACCGTCGCCAAAGCGCAGGGCCTGTATCGAGAATGCGGAGGCGTAAGGGAGCTAAACTAAAGTAAGCTCGGTCAAACGGCCCCATACGGCGGCCACACGGGCATCGCATTGTCGTCCGAATCTTCAACCCAACCCGCTCGTCAGCTAACCGACTCAGACAGATAATGGCCAGCGAGACGGGATGGCAGGCAGCTGACGTGATTGAAAAGACACGGACCAGTCAACTGCCACATGTCCGAGCCTTGGGATGGAGGCGTCAATAGCTTCGCGCCGTGCGCCCTTTTTTTTTTTTTTTTTTTTCAAAATGACCTACGACGGTGGCTCCGCCATGACCCCGCGGGCCCCTTACCAGCCTGCCAAATGTGGCAGGCGGGCAGGCGGGCTAGCTTGCATCGTCAGTAGCCTCTCAGGTCGAGTACCCCTCGATGCGCCGCATCATTATCAGGACTCGGGACCCCAGATCCTCAGGTCTCCAAGATCCTTCGCCCTTTGCCTATTGCGGCGTTATCGATACAAGCTGCTCTTGTTGGGCAGCCCCTTTGAAGCGCATCTCATTTCGGAGAACCGCCACCGTGCTTCAGGGCGTTGCGTGCTCGCCTGGCGTTACTTCGCACCATGACATGCTTTACCAAAGTTAAGCATACGCAGTTAGTCACAATAGAGAATACTCTTGTTGGTTCCTGCAACGAGCCCAAGCTCATCCCGGCCAGGCTTGCCGTTTCCCTGAATGGCGTGAGCGTGTCTGCACGCTTCTGTTGGCAGTCTCGGCGAAGTGACGGACCAGCAGCCAACATGCGTTCGTGCTTAGTTGGGCGTGTTATTGCAGGTGCACTATCACCGTCGGCGGTTTGGTACATAGACTCGTCCACAGGGACGGCTTGAATAGGAGGGGAGGCTGGATCCTCATGCACCGCATCCTTAACATCAAATGCTCTGGCCGCATGCGCAGCCCAGATAATTAGTTTGACGACAGCAAGAGACAGGCGAGCAGTCATGCTCGCTCCTTGCAACCCAGCCCATGCTGCATGCAAATGCCAACGCAGACTTTACCAAAAGTTTCCCTGTTGTTCAATCGCTGCAACGTCCGTCCCTCCATCCGGCTGTCCAGACCGTCTCGGCACCCTCCCGCAATCCTCACCGCCTCCCTCCTCCCTCTTGAGGGCCTCTTGAGGGCGACTCCCGGAGCCTATCGTCCTTCTCCTCCCAAAAACTCGGGTACCCATAAAAGGCCGGGAGGTCTTGCCGCTTCGGTGTTGGGGTGTCGGAGACGGCTCCGGTCGCAAGCCATGCGAACGCCGTGATTGGTCGGCGACGCCATGAAGCCGAACACCACCTCAGTACACGTGTAGAGGACTTCCTGTCAAAATTGGCCAGCTCGCCAATCACATCAAAAGAGGAGTGCCACACGATGTGGCTGTGTCCCGAGACAGATGTGGCTGAGGCTACTGCCGGCAGCCAGCTGAGCAGACCCAGAAACTCGGGAACCCCTTCGCTACCACACCCAACATGTACGCATACACAGTAATACACACACGCCACGTACGGAAACCTGGTAAAGTAAAGACAAATTCGATGTTGACGCGATCACGCAACATCAGCACCAGCACCCAAAGCGATAAGACGTGACGATGCAGCTGCTGTCACCAGGAGGCTCAGGACCCCAAAGTCAGACATGCTACGCAGGACGACTCCATAGCAGTCGCGCACAGTTGCATCAAGCGACACGACAGATGCGGCAGAAGACACGGCCTTCCCCGCCACCTGAGGAGACGTTCGTGATGCGCAGTGGAGACATACACAGCGTATTCATGCGCTCACTTCAAGACGAACCGGTTTTGGGCTTGCTGCCCCTTGCCTTGCCTGGCTTGCTCGGCTTCTGTGCCAGCCATTCCAGCCATGCTCCATGCCTCCAGTGTTGCATTGTTGCACTACCCCGCATGGCATGGCTGGTGCTCCCCTTCTCCCCCTTGTTGAGCCACAGTGTCCAGCTTCACTTCTGTCGTCCGAGCCACACACACCCCTCCCCCCCCTTGGTCGCCCATTGTCTCTGTCTTCCTCACCCTTGGGCCGATAGTCTCGCCGCGCATTCCCATTCGCCCGACAGGGATGCTAAGGTGTGGCGCGTGCTCTCTCCCAAATCTGTCATCCCATCGCTGATCGCCGGCCTCGGTTCCGTCAAGTTTAGTCAGTTGATCGACAATTGTCCCGATCACGCTCGTCAGGGGTCTCGCTGCCCTGTCTGGTGCCCCTGTTTGCTCTCGCCTTTTGATCCTCATCAGGGCACGTCGCCGGTCAACCTCGGCCTGTTGGTTCCGCGCAGCCTCTTGCTGAGTGCTCGCCAGTTGCTGGAGGCCTTCACTACGGAGTGTGGCGGATGGTATGGGTACACGCAACAACTCTGTACCAGCCACACATTACTTGCTTTGCCCCCTTGCCATCCCACCCGAGCCGCCACTTCCCTGCTCCAAACTGGGCCATTCAATCGCCATCTCTGCCATCGTCAATACCTCACGTAGCATCATCGTACAATGCTACAGAGCAGAGGCATCGATTAGTCAGTTACGGCCCCAAGTTCGTGTCGACCCCACGAGCCGTCTCTATACGAGCTGCATCCACCACCAAAAGGAAAAAAAAAAGCCCATAATTACCACCTACCGCCAAGGCGGTGCAGGTTCAGCCAGGCCAACGTCACCACCCAAGATTGCATGTCCCAAAAACCTGGAGACGAAACTGCCAAACAAGAAAGCTGCCAAGCCAGCTTGCGTACGAAGCACAAACTGTTCCCCGATGCTCGCACACAGCGTGCCTTGAAGACCGAAGCCCAAAGCCCAAAGCAAGTGCCCAGCGGACATGCTGCGGCGTGCCGCTTGCCAGGGCGTGGCGCCGTTCGCCTGTCCGTCTTCTTTCATGTCTCGGGCGCGGCGTGCTACGCGGATAACCTTGGTCGGTCGTCATACTCGACGGCACCGCAGAATAAGGGCATGTTGATTGCAAGAAAGAGCGCCGCGGTGACTTCCGTACCGCCTCGTAGGCACGTCGCCGAGACGCTGTTCCTCTCTGGGAACGAGATCAAGCTCAACGCCGGTTCCCCAAGGAACGCCGCAAAAGACACAACAAAAGAAAAGAAGAGCGCATGCCGCGGTACCCAATCTTTGGAACTGAGACCTGCTTTTTGCCCTTTCGACGCCTCGCTCATCGATCTTCAGGGCACCTTTACCTGCGTCTCCTCTTTCCGTCGACGCCCTCGCCCACGCCTAACCACGTTGCCCAATAACATGGCTGAGAGAGCTCTCGCGTACCTGTGCCAGCTCAGCGACTGTTTACGTCAAGCGGCTTCGCGAAATCGACCCCGACAACCTGCACCTGCAGATTGCTTATCCCTCGTTAGCTCCAGTTCTTAAATCTTTCAGCAGACGCCAGCTGCAAAAAGTCCCCTGGCGCCAGCTCGTGGAGCGATGATACATGCTGTCGCGGTGAATAAGCAACGGACCAATCGCCTCTTCGCATACAGAAGTTCTGCAAGAATACGGATACATCACACACATTGTCACCTCGGCTTGCCAGAGGATCGCCCCCAAGCGCCGCGTTTCAGGAAGCGCGTTCCATCGCCTAAGCCTCAACTCATTCACCCAGCTGCAGCTGGCCTGCAGCGTAGCACCAGGGCCAGGGCCAGAGCAAGTCAACATGATGACTTTGTGCGCGGACCGTCCGAACAGGCTTTCGTCCCATAGTGTCGGGAGCTTCTTGTCATTTCCCCCATAAGCGCCCATTGATGCTCCGGCTGCTGTTGGTCCCGTGCTTGTCTTGTCGCGATCTGCTTCAGATAGACGCCGCACAGGCTCTGTCCGATGGAAATAGCCACGGCAATCTGCGCAGCCGCCGTTCAGCTAATGCAGGATGCAAATCATCGCGGACCGCCATTGGTCGCGCAGCCGCAGTCACATCAAGACGACACACCATGACAACAAGTCCAGGCTTCGGCTTGTTGCCTGTCATTCACGTTGTTCTCTATGCCCGATCAAGTCGCCTAGCAAACAGCATTCTTACTTGTGAACGCAAACAGAACGAGCTTGGGCGACACATTACGTCCACCTCGCCGAGGCACGACGCTTTGGGGTAAACGTTGTCCTCGCCAGATTGTCCTCTTCTTCATCGTCATCCGTCTGCGGGACCCGACAGTCTGGACGATGGCGTTCAGAGTCATGCCAAGACCGAGACATGCACCGACAAATCTTTGCTCCCGTAGGAATCGATGCCTTCACCAAACGCATCATCGCCAGGGTTCCACCGCCGATTCCCAGTGCACACATTTCAACAAAAGAGCATCCTTTTCGTCCACTGGCCGCACCCCCAAAATCCCAACCGCATCCGGCGAGACATTTCCGCCATAGCACATGGCAGCCTCACCCATGGTCAACAATTCAAAAACCTAACGGGCACAGCCTCCACAACATTTCACGATCCTCCCCGTCGCCAGGCCACTATCGCCGTTTTCTACGCCCTTTGCACTTCCGCTTGGGGTGCTTGCTGCCGTTCCTTTGCTGTCTGTCAGGCGTCGGGTCCACGGCGGCCCCCAGCCAAGCCTCTAGGGGTCCAGCATTTGCAGCCTATTCGAATTCGCCTTGTCTTCGCTTCGTGTTCACGATGGCATCTTCTCGGCATCATACACCCTCCATGTGGGAACCCCCAATGGCTCCAGCCAAGTCGCACACTACGCAGCCATCCATCCGTCTTCTGTCGTTGCTCCCAGGTGTCCGGTCGAGAGCCTCCCGTTTGCGGCCTCGTTGGTGACGTCCAGAAAACTTCTTCGTCTGCTTCTAGCGTGTTCCGACAGCTGCACCAAGGCACGGGGGAACGAGCCGGCCAACCAGCAGCCGTCATTTCGTTGTTTCTCTCGTCCGCCCAAAACGGCCCATGCCGCGCCCGCGGAGATGCGCCCTAGAGGATCACCATCTTCCAAGGACCCCGACAGCCCGTAGCGTGAAGGGCGCTTCTGTTGCCATTTTGGAGGAGAAGAAAAACGCCGTCTACGACTTACACTCCTTGGATACTAACCTCACTTGCACGCCTTCATCCAATTTTCTTCTGCCTAGGCATGGCGGCTACAGGGTGAAAACGCCCGCCTTGTCTGCTGCGAGTTTCAGGAAACTTTGACGCGGAGGTGGTAAGAGATAGATTGTCTCATCTAGTTCCCTTCGCGGTGTAGCACACACGCCTAAATTCAGTCCGCCATCGTGGGTGAAGTCATTCCCAGCTCCAGATATAGGGGGCGAAAGGGGGGCGTGAGCTGAAGTCCCAGGGCCGACAGAAGCTGCTGGCCTTGTCTGCTCCCGGGGTTCTGGGTTCCACGTCCCCGGCGTACCCGTTGGAACCCATCATTCGGGACCTCGTACGTTTGCAAACTGCTGGGGAGTGTCTTACCATTTCTTACGTGCGATTCCGTTCCCTCGGGACACTTGAAATCCTTTGGAAAACTTGAAATCTGAGGAGGGGAAGAAAACCGGGCGTTTGACGATGGAGAATAGAGATGAGACCTTTCGGCCTATCTGCGATCCATTTACTCGGATCGGAAGGCTGGGGATGGTGACGACACCGTGATGGGATCTATCGAAGGTGCCAAACCCCCATTGAAAGGGGACCTACGGAAAGTAGAACTATTACGTGATGCCTCTAAACCTCCTCCATCAAATGGGTTCTGCTCACCCGCCTTCGCTTTAGAATGCTCGAACGGGCTGGTCTAGTCATGGTCCTATTGGACGCGGTGCTGCTGCATCGTCAGCGCTTTCTACTTCGCTCCCGCTGCCGGCGCCGGGAAGATCTCACGCCGTAGTCTGGCAAAATGCCCCATGTCTCTCGGTGTGTTGTTTGCTGGCTCTTCCCACCGGCCCCTGGACCATTACACGTGCGCATGCCTCTCAGTACACGGCACCAGGTCCACAAACGTATTCGTCCGCAAACGGGCGAGTGCCAGCAGTCCATTTTTTGCTCCCGCAGGACTGTACCTCTCTCTCTTTCTGTGTGTGTGTGTGTGTACGTTTGTCTCATGGCGGTTCTCGCGGGGGGAAGAGTCCTGGCCGTCTTGTTCCATCAGACCAGAGGCTTTTCCTTTTTACGCACAGATGTAGAGTACGCAAACTCGACACACGCGCGCGCAATGTGCGTGCAAACCACGTAAGTCGCGAATGGTGTTGTGATTTCTCACGCCATTTTGGACCACGGCTTTCCACAACATGCGGCCGGGTGCCTTTTGTCCCGACGAGCAGCGCAGCGCAGCACGCAGCACAACACGCAGCGGGCTTTTTTCGTTGTTAGTTTACCGCCCGACGGCGCTGAGAGCCACGCAGGGTGCGCAGCTCTAGTTTGGCAGTTGAGCTAGATGTAGCCTCATCAAATCTTGCTGCTGTTGCTTGTCAGAAAGTGCTGCTGCTATCCTGCATGGTCCGGCGTAGTTCGGGTGCGGGCGGTGTTAGTCGAGGCGAAGGTGAAGCAAGGGGTGACACCACCAACAGACCACGGGGAAAGTATTACCAAATAGTAAGGAGGGGAGGGAGAAAGGGAGACCCGACGGGTAGCACCAACAACAGAGTACAATAACAACAAGAAGGCCGGGAATCCGCACCATGAGCACGGAGGTGGACGGCAGTGGAGGGGGGCTATCGGAAACCAGACCTTCCCAACGTCGAAAGAAGCCCACGCTTGTGTTTTAGAATCAATCGGGCCATTTGCTTCCCCCGGACACTATCAAAAGTTCCCCGTTGACAAATTCCGATCTTGATGTGGGGAACAACCGGCACTTGTGTGTAATGAACGATGTGAAGTTTCGCTTGCGAAGGAGGAGGTAGGTCTGCCACACGATATCCGCCTCTGCCCATCAACGAACAAAACAGGCAATGGAAACGAAGGAAACCGGTGATAACTCCGCCCTTGTCACTCAGACACCATGACTGGTATCTGTCCATGGGCAGATCTACACGCTTTCGATCCCATGCCGCTTCTACCGCCTCCCCCAACACTGCAGCTTCAGGACAATCAAAGGGGGCAAATCGCCCATCACGCATCGTGAACAAACATCGCCGGACAAGGAAACCGTTTCGTGGAGATTCAACATTGGATGGCCCGGCTGGCTTCGCCGGGACCTTGTCCATCCGCTCTCCGTCCGCCGCAAAACTCCTTCCGCGCCACGAAATTGGCACAAGGTTCGGGGCTACGTGTGTGATGTGCAATGTGACGGGAACAAGAACATCACGGGGCACAATTCGTCTAGGACCAAGCCAACAACAGCACATCATTACTGAAACAAAACATAAACATCGTCGATTCTCTTCTCTCAGGTCCCCTCCGCGCTCTCTCCATATATTAGTGTAACCTAACTTCCCACATCTCATCCTCAAACAAGCTAACGACCGAGTCTGAACGACGCAAACGGAAATTCATGGCTAAGCCGTTACATCTCCTCCTCCCCCCCCTCCTCTCCGTCCTGGCGCCCGCACCTCATCGTCAGCAGATCTTTCCCCCTCTCTGCTTCCTACCTACATTCTACAGCCGTAGGCTTTGCCTAGCCCTGCCTGCTGTGCCTCTAAGCCTCGCGATTTAAGATCCGAGAAATGAACGAGCTGTAGAATCCCCCCTCACGAAAGCCGCACAAAAACGTAGGCGCGCGCACACGCGCGTCCATCACGGGTGATCGACAGGTCTGGAAGCATCTAGTTCCTGCAAATCATCCAACACCCATAGAGCCACCATGATTATAATTTTGATACTGGACAATGCATGGCAGTTAGTCAGCATCGACATCATATCCCCAAGATAGGCCAAAAGAGTGTCACGTCAAAGAAGGCCAAAAAAGGTAAAACGGCAAAAGGGTGCCAGGCAGGTGATTATTCTAATTTTGAGGGGCCAAGGGCATAAGATTAGGCTATTAACCTATCCCCAGCCTCTCTGGGCATAATGCCCCCGATAGCACATGCACATCATTTTTTTACTCCATACGTTAGGCTCTGCGACAAAAGAAATAGAAAGAATGAAAGAGAGGAGGGAAGAAAGCAGACAAAACACATGGTAACAGCAGTAATGAGACAGGTTGCCTCTGATGAGAGACATGGTAGAATACTGTGCCATGACAACTAAATGAACGAGGTTACTTTGCTCATTCTGGTTGCTTTTTTCTCACGTGCTGAACCTAGACCTGAGTGAACTTGTTGTGTCCGTGTTTCTTCTCTCTTGGTGCGAGTCCGCACCATGCAAATCCTGTAATGCAATGGGTATTTGTGGCAGTCGAGTCCTACTTTGCAAATGCTTCCCGTCGCCCTATGACTGGCACTGCAAGCCTTCCCAGCCAGTACACCCTGTCCCCCAGACGGTCATATTTAGTGTCTGTTTTGTTCATGCTGGTAACCGCCCCGGCAACCCAAAAAGCAAAGACAAGTCTCTTCGCAGTATCCTGGAAACGTGAAAGGATACTGCAGACGAATAAGAGTCTGTCATGTTTCAAGTGGCTCTCCAGGTCAGTCATCAGGACTGACAACCCCAAGAGGACAACATAGGGAGTTAGAAACAGACCCTTTAAAAGAAGCCATTAGGACGGTTGCGACCTGGGTTGTGAGGTTGGTTGTGAGGAATAGTCTGAGCCATATAGGAAGGCAGGCGAGGACGAGGCACCTGGTGAGCCTGGTGGTGGGCCTGGTGGTGGGCCTGGTGGTGAGGCTGTTGGTGGGGTTGGAGGTGGGCCTGGATGTGGGCGTTGGGGTGATAGTATGGCTGCGGGTAGTGGTGGTGCTGGTGCTGCAGCTGCAGCTGATGTTGCTGCTGCTGCTGCTGGTGTTGCTGCTGCTGGTGTTGCTGCTGCTGGTGTTGCTGCTGCAGCTGCTGGGGGCGAACAGGGGCTGGGTGATGAGGCACCGGAAACTCCTAGTTTCCATAGTAGCCACTACCGTTTGCGCGGTTGAGACGAGTCTGCTGCTCAGGGTACGACTCAAAGTACGGGTGGTTGCAGGCACCCTTGGCCGAGATACGGCTAGCAGGGTCGTACACCAGCATCATCTCAAGGAGGTCAAGACCTTCAGCATCAAGGTTCGTGCACAATGGCTGAGACTCATCTCGGATCCACTTGGGGAAGGAGCTCTTGAAGTCGGGGTACGACGTGACACCAGGCCAGACCTCCTCAGTGGGAGTGCCGAGGGCGCTGTAGAAGGGAAAGGGATTAGCAAAGGTGTATTCTTGTAGTTGAGAGCATGGTCTCAGGTATTGCAAGGCAGGAAACCGGCGTAGGAGAGAGCTTACCGGAAGATCTTGAAAATCTCATCGATCTCAGAATCACCCGGAAACAGGGGCTTGCGGGTGCACATCTCGGCAAAGATGCAGCCAACAGACCACATATCAACACCGGTGGAGTACTGGCGACCACCGAGGAGGATCTCGGGGGCACGGTACCACAAGGTGACGACCTCGTGGGTGTAGGTACGCAGGGGAACGCCGAAGGCGCGGGCAAGACCGAAATCAGCCAGCTTCAGGTTGCCGTCTCTATCAATCAACAAGTTCTGGGGCTTCAGATCGCGGTGGAGGATGCGGTGGGAGTGGCAGTAGCGGACGCCGTCGCAGAGCTGCCACATGAACTTCTGGATGACCTTGTGGCCGAGACCCAGACGGGAAAGGGTCTCGGAGCTGCCCTCGGGCAAGGCCTTGCCGCGACCACCGTCGCTGACGGGCAGAGACTCCATGTACTTCTTGAGGTCGAGGTCGAGGAACTCGAAGACGAGGTAGAGCTTGTGGCCGTCGGCGTGAACAATGTTGAACAGACGAACGATGGTGGGGTCGCGCATCTCCTTGAGCAGGGAGATCTCGCGGATGGCGGTGGAGGGGACGCCCTCATCCTCGGCCTCGAGGCGGATCTTCTTCAGCGCCACGATGCGCCCGCCATTGAGCAAGTCTCGGGCCTTGTAGACGACACCGTAGGTGCCTTGGGGGGAAGAGACAAAGTCAGCATGCGACCGAGAAAAGAGGGAAAGAGAGGGAGGGAGAGGGAGGGAGAGGGAGGGAGAGGGAGGGGAGAGACTCGGCAATTGTTGCGTCACTGCGTGTGTGGAAACAGAGTTCGGAGGGTGGAGGGCATGTGTGCGACGCGGCGTACCTTCACCGATCTTCTCGAGCTTCTGGTAGTTCTCCATGATGGTCGTCGAGCTGTGGTTGTGGCTGTGGTGCGGTGCTGTGCGGTGCTGTGCGACGATATTTCGAAACAGCAGTCGGCTGTGGTGTGTGACGAGCGAAGCAATATTAATCGAAGAGGTCGTCAATCGCAATCGACCACGAAGACAAAAGAGCGTCGAAGGTGACCGTCGGGCTCGGATACACCACGTTTCGTGGCGGGGTTATGGCTGAGGTGGGAGTATTACCGTGCAGTCGCAGTAGAAGTTGCAGTGCCGGTCGTAGGTAAGGTACCTTAATCTTTAGTTGAAGTCGTCCACCTCAATCAGGGCCTGATCAGGTCTGGTACGGTAAGGTCCGGTCCGGTCTTGACTGGAGGAAGGAAGGAGGGGCGCTCGCAAGTGAGCGGTCACGTTTTGGGGTGCAAAGAAAATAAAGCGAGCGACCGCAGGGAGAGAGGATGGGGGGCAACGCAAGTGGAAGAAAATCAACTCGACTGAGGGAATCCGAGGTGAGTGGACGCTGCGAGAAGAACAATCAATCTCCTTACCCTACGGAAGGAAGGAAAGAAGGAGAAGAAGTTTTG
Organism: Colletotrichum lindemuthianum; assembly: GCA_001693025.2. Taxonomy (NCBI): domain Eukaryota; kingdom Fungi; phylum Ascomycota; class Sordariomycetes; order Glomerellales; family Glomerellaceae; genus Colletotrichum; species Colletotrichum lindemuthianum. The sequence goes on along the minus strand of MASP02000091.1, from coordinate 52,398 downwards.
TTTCGGTGTCGGTGACGGTGACGGTGTCGGCAAAGGCGTCGCTCGGTGGGCGGATTGGGCGAATGCGATGCAATGTTTTGTGCGTTGTCGTTGTTTACTAGCAATGAAGAAAAACAAGCTGCCCTCCACTGGCGGCGCGATCTGATCTCAGCTCACCAACCAAGGCCACTCGCTGTAGCGTAGCGCAGCTGCGTCGCGTCCGATGCGTACAGGGACGTGTCTACAGCACCTTGGGTGCTATCCGTAGCGTGGGTGTCCCTGGTTGTCCACACCGTCCGTCTTATCGATAACGCTTTATCAAACTGTCCATGTTACCTATCGATAAAGGAGTTGATGGTGGGGTCCAAGACTCACTCTCGGTGGAAGGTGTGTCTTTTGTCCCGCGGACTCGACGCAACGTACGATTTGACAGTGTTGTTCACGAGAGGAGCTTTTAGTCATATTTCATAAGAAATAACCTCATGGCTACTTGAACCCGATATACGTCCAATCAATATTACTTCACATGAACCATTCGAACCACAACCCAATCGACAATGACGGCAGAAATCACAGACCTAGACGCCCATGAGCAGCCCTCAGATGAGATGCGGGCAAAGTGGAAGGGATACTCCAAAGCCGATCAAAAAGCAATTCTTGACGGAGACTCATTGGATGATCCGAGATCGCCAGAGCAAGCTAAACAGTTCTGCGTGGCGGGCAAGATTTCTGTCAATCAGCTCGAGACTGCCTTCTCTCATATAACATCAAACCCAGTCGATCCGTCAACACTTCAAGAGGTGCCGCTGCTTTACCACCCTCTTCTCCCAGGTAGGTCACCTTTTTATGAGATTCCTGGCATATGCTGACCCATGGCAGGCCTCATTATCGTGCCAAATTTGGTCCCTCCAGAGATCCAAAAGACCTTGCTCTATCTCATGGTCAACCGCGACCTCAGCGTGCCACAACACCAAACCAACCTTCATCTCCACTACGACATACCTCATCCCAAAGCTTCAGATGGATCGTCCGAATCATTCTTCTCTTATCCGCCCGACCAGACGCCAATCTTCATCCCAAAGGACCCATCCGTCCATAAACCCCTTTCCATCAAGCAGGTCATGGAGCGCCGCCTGCACTGGGTCACCCTCGGCGGCCAGTACGACTGGACGAACCGCATATACCCCGAGGAGCGCCCGCCGCAGTTCCCATCCGATATCGCGGGCTTCCTCGAAACCCTCTTTCCCGAAACCCTCGCCCAGGCCGCCATCGTCAACTTCTACACCCCGGGGGACACCATGATGATGCACCGCGACGTCAGCGAGGAGACGGACAAGGGACTCGTCAGCCTCAGCTTCGGGTGCGACGGGCTCTTCATGATTGCGCCAAATGACCCGGAAAACATCTCCGACGAGGCCAAGGCCACGGGCAAGGAGTACCTGCTGCTCCGACTGCGATCCGGCGACGCCATCTACATGACCAAGGACTCTCGGTTTGCGTGGCACGGCGTGCCCAAGGTTCTGAAAGGTACCTGTCCCGATTACCTCGCGGAATGGCCTGCGGAAGGGGAAAAGTACGAGGACTGGAAGGGCTGGATGCAGAACAAGAGGATAAACCTCAACGTAAGGCAGATGAGGGACTGATTGGTATCATGGCAGTGTAGCCAGTCACAACACTAGACAAGCGTGTCATATTTTTCGTCTCTCTAGATACCACTTACTTACAAGTCTCAATCGACATCGTCTCCCCGCGTTGATTGCCTTGGTAGTTTATCTGTTTGCAACTTGTCGGTCAACAGGTAATCAGGCACCGGCTTTGCAGCTCTCCGTACGTCAGATTAGCCGGCGAGCGTCCGCGGACCGTGTCCATCCTTCGTCGTGTGATGTGAAGCTGCCGGACTACATAGATATTTAGGCGCCCTCCTACTCGGTCTCTTCGGTTGGTATGCCATGTTTCTTTGTTGATTTGTATTGCAACCCGAGCGTCCAAACTGCTCTTCCTCCGTTACCACAGTAAGCGGGTGCGCTGCGTCGTCATACGGTCCATCCCACCTTTTTGCCTTTCCATTCGTGCCCCAGAAGAACATGAATGGTCAAGACTTTACAATTTTCGGCGGGGCCATGCTAGACGCCTCTTTCCGGCGTGAGCGAGCGGTTTCCAGATAATACAGCGAGGTCAAAAGGAGGATTATGACAGATGGACCAGTACTTTGCTCACAGCTTGTTGTTCAGAGACATCTCAAGACTATTACTCCGAGGCTCACCAAGGTCGCCATTCAACACCAATATATTGCCAAGATACTATTCGAGACCGTTACTCAGACTCGCGTTATATATAGGTGCGAGCGGGCGACGCTCGAGGCGCGCACCTTTCTCGAAACGCCAGACAGGCAACCCTTATGTCTGAACGAATTTAATACTGATTGCAGCAAACTTTACTGTCCACGTCGTGCATAAATACCACAGCGGATATTTTTTCGAAGAGCTGATTCCAGTGATAATATTCATCCAAACAACCGTCACGACTCCCGTCTTTTATATTCCGATCAACAACCGGCTCCGGATCGTAGTAGCGCAACATTCAAATGGATGGCTTGAAGGGCTTTCGTCGTGCTCTATACGGTGTCTCCCAACACCCTCTGAACGACGAGCACAGGACGGAAGAGCCAGGCACCCCAGATTACTTCAAGCTTTTGTCGGACATTCTGACATCCCTGGATAATTATAAGCCAATTTCATCGGAGGACGACACCAGCAAAATCCTGAGTGCCTTTTTGTCGGAACTCTCAGCTGACGGACAAAAGAACGTCATGAAGGACATCCACACCTTCAAAAACGATGCAGGTCTGCGCGACTTCGCACAATACCTCGTGGGCACACTGCTCAGGCCCAGTGAGTACAGCTTTCATCTCAAATTCGGATCATCTGCTAAACAGAATCCTTTTCATCAGTGAAGGTCGCAGGCATGATCGGGTCCACCGGCTCGATCTCCTTGTCCCCGACTCCGGATGGAACAGTTTCTATTTTCGATCGGATAACGACAATTGGAGCATCCGATGTCATTGCCGATCAGATGGCGACAAGGCAATCATCCGATCACAGTCAACTATCGATCCTCAAGAAACAAGTCTTGAAGCGTGATGGCTACCAATGTGTCTTTAGTCATCGCCAAGATAGGCCCAGTTTGGCGTTGAGATATGTTGCCGTTAGTCCAGCTCGTACACGGCCAGTGTATACAGAACTGTGTCACATTCTACCTCTCGCGCTTAGAACGTTGGATGAAAGCAATGCCATAGAGACCGCGGCGGTTGCCAATATCTGGTACTCCATTCGGCGGTATTTCCCACCGTTGGTGGGCTTGATCGACGCTGGAACGCTCAATCAACACGCAAATCTTGTCACATTCGACTCGGGAATACACAGGATGTTTAACGACTTTGAGCTTGGATTCAATCCTCTGTTTACCAAGGTAAATTTATTATTATGAATGATTTGAAAACTTTGCTAATCCTTAGTTTCAGGATAATGCATATGATGTCTGCCACTTAAGCCCCTATCCCTTAGTTACAAAGCCTGCACCTGGCCAGGAACGAGTAATGACTCTTGTGCCTCATGATACAAGCATCGCGCTACCCCACTATGAGTTCTTCCGTGCCCGTTGTCAAATCGCCAAGCTTATTGTCGTGAGCGGGATCGGACCGAAGATTGAGGCGCAAATGGAAGCTTCCTTAGACGACCCTGCAAACATCAACCCTGACGGTTCTACAGACTTGGGCCCCATTCTGAAACGGAGGATGCTCATATACACTTAGGAGCTGAAGTCAAGGCTCATCCCCAAGGACGACGAGGGACGACGAGGGACGACGAGAGTTGTGACATTTTGTCTCGGGGATTCATATGCAGCTCAAACACCTCAATAGTATATATTGATACATTACTACATTATCCTCGTATATCCCAACACGAGTACTCTTACTATCTCACGCTGCCGCCACATTTCAGATGTCATCAAAACCTTCTAGCACCCGCACACATTGAAAATGGCAACGGACGGGTCGTGGTCGCTGACGAGGTCGTCGTACAGCTCCCACGAGTTGATGTGGACGTGCTCGTAGCGCGTCTGGTTGGCCTTGGCGAGGGCCGGGCTGACGAACATGTGGTCAAGCTGTTGGGCGTTCATGTCGAACACGTACGTGTAGCGCTCGGTGACGGGGATGCCGACGGCCTCGTCGAGGTCGATGAGGCCCGACTTGGCGGCGAAAGTGGTCAGGGGCTCGACAAAAGTGAACTCGTTGAAATCGCCCGAGGCGATGACGCGGGCGTTGGGGTCGGCGGCGAGAATTCCGCCGATGAAGGACTGTCATCCGTGTCAGTATTGTCAACACAATCTACGGGAGAAGAAAAGCTTACCCCGGTGATTTCGGCCTGCTGAATGCGCTGGTCGACGCCGCCGTTGCTGGGAGGACGGGGGTCGCCATGCAGAGACGAGGAGCCGCCCTTGGAAGCCCAGTGGACGTTGACGGTGAAGAAGACCTTGTTCTGAGGCCCGTTGACAGCGCGCCAAGCGGCGGCAAGGGGCTTGCGGCTGGCGTCCCACGCGCTGCTGGCGGGCTCGATGCGGCCGGGGTTGTACTTGAGAGCCGGGCCATCGAGAACCTCGTTGGCGTCAGTGCTGCCGCCAGGGTTCGGTTTGTAGAGCTCGACAGCAGTGGGCTTGTAGAGGTAGGCGACGCGAATGTTGCCACCGGGCTCACCGCCGTCCTGGCCATCGACAGGATCAATGGTCACGAAATCATAGACGGCGGAGCCGTTAGTTTGGGACTCGATGGCGGCCGCAAGGTTGGCGAGCGTGATATTGGAGGAGACGACGCCGTTGTTGGTGGGGCCCGAGTTGTCCTGGACCTCCTGGACGAAGATGAGGTCAGGGGTCTTCATGTAGTCGACAATGTGGGCGGCGACGGCCGGGAGGTGGGCTGAGGTCGGGGCGAGGTTCTCGACGTTGTATGCGCCGACGGTGATGCCTCTGCAGTCGCCGCGGCTGGTCAGAGAGGTGGGCGGTGCGTCGTTGGTGGCCTTTTTGACGAAGGTAACGGCGGTGAGGGGGAGGATGCGGTAGAAGCCGAAGGCGTAGGTGACAACGCCGGTGATCTCGGCCAGCTGGTCACCCATCTTGGACTCGGGGTTCTTGGTGCCATCGAGAGGGGAGCCGATGACGATGGCCTCTGGGTTGGAGTCTAGACGTGTTAGTCGGAATGCGCTGTGGGTGGCTTGGTTTGAGGAGCATTACCCTTTGCAGTCATGGTGAGGCCGCCGTGAGTATTGCGGCCGGTGGTGGGCCAGTCGCCAACGACCCAAGTGTCGCCATACTGATTGGGACGGGTGATGGCGACGGGGTTCTTGACGGTGACGAGCTCACCACTGAGGCTCTCCCAGAAGTCGAAACCGTACGACTTGGGGTCGAGAACAGGGTTCGCGGTGGAAATGTTGGCTACGGCATTTGGTACACCGTAGACGTCTCCGACGTCGAGGCTGGTGAACTGCTCGGTGGGAGGGCTCGAGGTGTCGACGCCAATGACAAGGGGAGTGACCTCGTTGTCCTTGGAGACAACGACGACATTGCTGGGGGAGCTCAGTTCGGTCAAGTAGATGTAGTTCGTCGCAGACCTATCAGTATTAGTGGGCTTTCCCCGGGTGCCCAACGACGCTCTCATACCTGTACTCCTGGATTCTGCCATTGAGAGTGATGATGTCGCCTACGGTTAGGTTCGCGCCGACCGTGTTGCTGTAGACGTAGACAGCTTCGGACGTGGTGTCATCGTCGTCGGGCTGGGTGGAGCGGATCCATACACCATTGGGGCCCTTGGCGAGAACCAGACCGGTAACGTTGGTCACGGATTGGTCCTGGTACGGCGATAGAAACTTGTTGCCGTTGATCTCAGCAATTGTCAGGGCCGAGACGGCGCCGGCGGCGGAGAGGAGCAGAGAGGGAATCTTCATCTTGATAGCAGTGGCAGTAGTCCAACGGTCAGAGATTGCGATCAAGACTGAGCTCCTTCTCCGGATCGGCGTCCCGAGGAAGCAGAAAAGATCATCAGCAGCGTCAACGTCGGGAAGGCCATCTATATGTAGAACACAGCGGAAGGGTCTTGGCGCAGCTGGTCTTCACGTTCGACCCCTGGGCAGAGTCTTATTGTCGCGGCGTGAATGGAGTCGGACTCTACGTAGTACATGGCTGGGTCCCGCCCGCATGATGGGGTCCAGGGCCTATCCGCCCTTGCATTTCGGCAACATTCTTTTCGCATGTGAGCGTGGGAACGGGCTTCTCTGCGTCTCTGTGGACTGTCCATGACGAGCCGACGGCCAGCTCCGAGATTGCTGTTCGGTCTTGACTGTCAACGAGGCCTTCCTACTGGAGGACGGGAAGACGAAGCTGCGTCTATCAACGGCAGGGGTCGTATCAATTGACCTCTTAGAGCTGCCCGTGCCTGACACGTTCTCGCGGCACTCTCTCAGCCGTTCACAAGCTGGGCCCTGTCTCGATTGGGAAGGTGAAGGGATTGCTACGCGAGCGGGAAAGTCGCCAAGCTGGTGTCTAGTGTAGAACTCCAGCGGGGAAATATTATTAACCCCCTGCCGCCAACGTTAGTCAATGCCAACGTTGAGTAGAGCGAAGAGGTTTGGGGGGCGTGAGCATTGGAAAACAACGCTCAAACCGAGAGACTCGAATAGCATTTGGCAGCTGGCGGTTGCTTTAGGGTTGATATGGGGATGTCCAAGGATGGAGAGGAACAGTCAGCCTGTGAGACGCCAGGCCATGAGTCGTTCAGAAGTCTAATATTACGGCTGAGCCAGACGAGCTCCCTGCGTTGGGTTACACCGTAACAGAGACCGTTCGGAGCCAAGATACGCAGCGAAGTGGACGACGCGTGTTGTATTGCTGTTGTTGGCTGGCGAGTTGCTCTGTCGGTGGAGATGCGGAGAAGACGACCGGCGGAAGACCAGGCGTCGAGTTAACTAGGTTATAGCGCTAATCTGTACCTTATCGCCTGCTAATCATTGCCCTCACGTGCGCTGCTCAGAGTGTAATAGATATTACGGTAGCAGTCATTTGGACGGTGCAAATCGTTATTTATCCGCGCTATACCCCATTTGCTAGCAAAACCCACAACCACAGCCACACAGCGGGAAACACACTGGGTTTCGATGTGCTATTATTGAAAAGTATAAACACTCCAGTAAGAGCATATATTTACTGGCCTATTTTGATATACTGCATATACTAAATAGCCTTAACGGCCCTATTCGCACTGGTAGCCCTGGTAGCCCTTCTGAATAGCCTCAATGGCCCTGGTGGCCTTGTTGGCCTTGTTGGCCTTGTTGGCCTTGTTGGCCTTGTTGGCCTTGTTGGCCTTGGTGTTATACCGCTGCTGGAAGAGTATATCGATCGTGGGCGTCAATCGTGGAGGTTGTGGCTCTGTTAACAGAACAGGTATAGCGCGGATGAATAACGGGTTACACCGTCCAAATAACTGCTACCCATCATACACACCAGATTTTGCCCCCTAACTACGTGCAACACGTTATTCCTAACACGAGCGTGTTATTCCTGACACGATCAGGCCCTTTAATACAGGGAAATATCGCCAAATGGCAAACCAGACGTTACTGATCGACTAGGTTGCCATGGGATCTTTTTCATCGAACTTTCTAAGCGCGGAAGGCAGAATGTGGCACAGTTCCGTCCACGAAGGCTGCAAACCGCCTGGGACATTGCGAAGAAGTCTTGAGACCAGACTGGGCCTTCCGAGTGGTGCCTCCGCACCTGTCTGTCCGAGAAGCGGCCTCGTGTATCACTGTCCGTCGTCGTCCAGCCGTCCCAGCCAAGTATTCGCCGTGAATAAACCCAGGGCCGCACAGCATCCGCCTTCCAGAATGTGAATGTTACGCAGAATGGTACCGTCGGCTCCTTTCGAGCCTGTCCGGACGATGAGTGAACACGCATCGATATTCGTCCCGCTTCAAGACTTGTTTCTTGAGGGTAGATTGTTCACCGCGGTCGGATGCTTCAGTCGTCGTCATATGAAGAGCAATGGCATCAGCGACACCCGGGATCGGCGAGTCTGGAATCGGGGTCTTCGCTATGATACCTGCGAACCTCACTGATGAAAGCTTTTGTTTAGCGAATGATTCAAATTTAAAATGGAACTTGTACTCACTGGGCGCGAGCAGTGTGCCCACGAGGTACTTTGCGAAGTCGCGCAGACCTGCATCATTGGCGAACCCGATGGTCTGGATGTTCTTCATGGCGTTGTTGTGTCCATGTGTCGACAGTTCCGACAAAAAAGCCCTAAGGATCTTGTAGGTATTGTCCTCTGGTGAATTCGGCTCGTAGCTGTCGAGACACTGCTCCACGTTCTTCAGAAGCTCCTCATGCTCTGGGGTGCCGGTCTCTGAGCACGCAGACGAGAGCTCACTTAGGTCCGATGGCTCTCGCTGCCCATCAGACAGAGGGTGTCGGGACACGCCAGCGAAGATACGGCGGAAATTTTCAGACTCAGCCATCGTCGCGGTGGCAGAGGTGCGAATTGGGTGAGAGGTTGTGTTGTGGAGGAAAAGCCGGACAGGCACACGTTAAATACTAGGACTGGAGGCCCTGTGCTCAAACCAGTAAGGTAGGAGCGGGCGGCGTACGCCAGTGAAGATACGGCGGAAATTCTCAGACTCAGCCATCGTCGCGGTGGCAGAGGTGCGAATTGGGTGAGAGGTTGTGTTGTGGAGCAAAAGCCAGACAGGCACGCGTTAAATACTAGGACTGGAGGCCCTGTGCTCAAACCAGTGAGGTAGGAGCGGGCGGCGTGCGAGGTCCAGTATGCACCTTCCTGGAAACGCCAGGCAGGCACCCTTATGGTTGTAAGTATATTGTCCAAGGCCATCAATGTCAAGGTTGCTACCTACTGCTACCTTGCTTATTGTGAGGAGGGCTAGGGATATTAGGCTGATGATTCCTCCATTGCGACGCTTTTGAACCCTCGATACAATTATTCATACGCTTTAAGCAAATCCGAAACCCTGCGCGTTCTGCAGCGCCATGGAGAGCCTCTCTCTCAGAGTATTCCTGTCTTTGTACTCTGGCAGAAGCAATGTGCCGTAGCACGTATATGCCGTGGGGAGGTGCCCTCCCTCTCCTTCCTCTTCGCCGTTCCTCTGCACGACGAAATGCAAGTTCTTCATGCCTCCGACGGGTACGCGGTCCGACGCCGTGACGAATTCCAACAACTTCTTCTTCATCTTGTCGTCGTAGCGCTTGACTATCGACCAGAAGTCGCGAATGCTGCGGTGGCTGGCGTCCCAGCCGACGTATCTAGTGTACCGCCGCAGCTCGGAAACATCAATCTCCTGGACACCCTCGACCACAGACTGTAGCAGCGGAGATGTCAGTAGTTGGAGAGCTTTGGGGTGCAAGCACGTCCGAAAACCTCGCTCGAATGCTTCGTACTGCGGCCGGACCGAAACATCGGTGAGGTATCGGATGTAGTCGCTCACGAAAGCGTTCCTGTTCTCGTTGGTAACCATGGGTGCGTCTTCGGGGTTTTCCGCCTCGAGAGACTGTCCGGCCGTTGCTGGAAATTGGGGCCAGCTGCTCGGCTCAATCACCATTTCCCGGGACACATTCTGCCCAAATATGGATACCGAGAATTCGTAAGTACGAGCAAAGATATCTTCTACTTGCCCGTCGCTTTCGTTCCACTCGAGCAGATCCGTGAGGCCCTTGGCGAGGTCTGGCCAACCGTCGGCGATGTGGTGGAGCTCGGTGACGGGCTCACCAAGTAGCATTCGGTAGAGAGCCTTCGGGAAAGTGATCGGTAGCGTTAAGCCGTTGTAGATGGCCAGAGAAATGAGCAGACCAAGGATCTCGAATTTCCAGACCGGTACGATAGAGCCTGGCGCAAACCAGACCATGCGCGTTCTTCCGTCGACTGTGAACGCGCCAAAGTCGGGATGCAAGCACTCCGCCACGGCCAGTCTGAAAAACTCTTGCTGGACACCGCCCGAGTCCATACCCTCCTCGCCGCCCTCTTCGCCTAGATGGAGCTTTAGCGGTCGGAGTAGCTCTCGCTCCTCGCGCTGCCATAGCTGATCGAAAGCATCACGGATGACATTTTTGCGGCTGATATCGAGAATTAAATACTTGGATGATGCCGGCTTGAGCAGGTCCTGCAGGACGAGCTTGTGATGAGGGTTGGTGATGAGGCCGCCGGGAGCGACGATTGCCTTCATTCGGGTTTGCAGCGAGCTCGACTCCTCGTAGCCACGACTCATTTTCGAAAAGTTGATGGCCCGGAAATAAGAAATGAGGATCGAAGTGTCGAAGATGAAGGGGAAGTCTAGAAGATGTTTGCGCTGTCTGGACGAGACGTGAGAAAGCCAGGCAACCGGCATGTTGACCATGTCGAGCCTCTCCGCGAAGTAGTCTACTCGAAATTGGCCGTCGCCAAGAAGAAGGGATTGCCGTTTCTTGTCTGTGAGACGTTAGCTTCTGTCATCAAATATGGTGGCCCAGGCTACTCACGCATTGCAGCTATCAACGACAACGCTCCGCCGAAGGAGCTGTCGCACGAGACTTCTGGATTCCCGTCCCATTCTTGGAGCAGCACGGTCTTGGCCCAGTCTAGAAGTAAGATCAGCACTCGGGACTCGTGCCCAGCCCTTTCGAGCTTGCCCTTCTCCGGACCGATCGCAATGTCTCCGCTGAAAGAATCGAGCTGCGAGAGGAGCGGGTTGAGTGCGTCGACTTGCTCGCTTTCGTCAATGTCGTCATCCTGCGCAGCCATATCCGCGAAGCACTTCCGAGCTGAAACAGCGGAGAAGAGACGCCTCGCTAGTCTCAGGGCCAAGTCGTTGGAGAAGGCATCGTCGTACAGGAGACACAGCCAGGCGGGCTGTCTCGCAAGGGCACCGCTTCCCGCAAGAGTCAGGCCTTTTGATCGTATGCGAGACATGTCGTGAAGTATTTTGGAGTCCGTGATCAGCGGAGCCACCGCCACCAGAGCATGGAAGCATATGGAAAGAAGCTGTCCGGCTTCTGCGTTGGCGAGAGATCTTCCGGACCGGCGAAAAGCTTTTGTCGTCGGAGACCGAAGGGACTGAAGAGACCGGGGTGCGCCAAAGAGGCTACCGGCGGCCATCCAGAGACTGTGGAAGACGAGGCTCGGAGCCACTCTCGTGAGCCTCAGCATGCAGTACCAGATGGTATGAGAGTCGAGCAGCTCCTCATCCTTTACAAAACATGACACCAGGCTGTGCGGGTCGCTCAAAATATTGAAGAGACTTTGCTCAATGAAAAGTTTCCACTGTTTCCGCAACGGCGTCGGGTACTTCTGCCGGGGCACCCGCTTCCTCTGCATCCTCGGCCGCTCGCCACCTCTGGAATGTGTGCTGGGGACCTTGGAGGGCTCAAGTAGGTGGCTTTCGGACGTACCGTCGTCCTGCAAAATGTCGCAGATAAGGTCGACTATTTCAACATTGAGCGTTGTCAACGTCTGCGGAAGCATGGTCTCTGCCATGGAAACGTCTAGCGGCTCTTCGCTGTGCTTCTGATCCGCCGGGGGTTCGACTGGAGCATCTTGGGTATGCATTTCTGCTTCTGTCCGACTGTTGGGCGATTCTGCCAGTGATTCTTTCGAGACCGGCCCTGTTTCCGACAACGGCTCCGGCTCTTGCACGATTCTAATTGGGAGCGGCTGCGGAGGGACGTTCTCGAAAAAAGATGGCGCAGAGGGAATTTCAGGGATCGCATGAGGGTTGACATGGGCGCCTTTGGGCGGCCTTGTCGGCCTCTCGTTCTGGCCCCCGTGTATCTTTGGCGAAGCCAGTCCCGAAGCCAAGTCTCCAGACAACGAAGAGGTCGGGTATGGCTCGACAGATAACTTCCTCTTGGGCTTCGAATTGGCCCGGACTCTGGCGCTTGGGGTTCTCTTCGGCTTGCTCACGCGCGCAGCAGGCCCTTGTTCGGCTGCTTGTTCCGGCATGTCGGTTTGGCTCTTTTCGTCACTGTAGATAATGGGCGAGACTTTTTGAATGGGCGTTGACTGGCCTGACGGCTTCTCAGACTGCTGCACTTCGTCTTTGACTGATGCTGGTGTCGCATGTGCCTCTAGGTCGGCAACCTTCTGCGCCATGACATCCATGCCGGCTGGGGTGAGCCATTCCAGCATCTTGAAGGCAACGCTGCCGAAAACACTGGCGGCGAATGAGCGGTAGTCCTTGCCGACCGGACGCTCGTTCACTCTGAAGGGTGTTTGGGCTGTGCCGGTGGATAAGTCGAAGTGCGACCGTTCGTTATGAGCACCTGTCGAACGACCAGACTCGTCGTTGTCGGCCACAGACTTGAGCGGACCGGTGGCTTCGCCGTTTACTCTAACCGCTGAGGCGGACTTCCGACGTCGAGAGTCTTTGGGAGTTGAAGGTCGCTTCGGAAAGGGGTCGTCGAAGACGGGAGCTACGGGATTCGGCGAGAAGATCAACGAGCCCATTGCGGCCGAAGGCTCCTTGGATGGCTTCAAGTTTGGACAAAGGCCCTTTTCTGGGTTGTCCTGACTGGCCAGATAGACAGCCAGCGTCCTCGCGCTCGTAGTATTGTATCGCCTGATGGGGGCCTTGCCGGCGAGGCGTTTGCGACAGGAGAAACATGTCGGAGTGACACAAGACTTGGAATCGCATCCATTCCGTAACTGCAACACGTATCTGGTAAGCGACCCGTTAGCTTGGACAAGTTCGAGGGGGAACGGGCGACAGAGCGGCGGCCTACATCTCAACAAGTATCTGGAAATTGTGCCGACGACTGGCGCGGTGAATGGCATAAACTCGCTTCGGGTTCTCGATGTTCTGGACCATGTCCTTCAATTCGGGAGGCGCATCGGGTGGTAAGCGCGCAAACGGAGCTTCTTCCCAGAGGCCGGCCAGGAGATCGGCATCCGGAGAGGCGTCGGCCTGATGGCCCTGGGAAGGGCGACGGGCTTCTCGATTCATGTCATTCGGGGTTGTAAAAGCTCACGCGATCTCGCCTCAGTAAGGCAGGAGCGATGCAGTTCGAGTATTGCAGGCGTAAAGGGAGCGAGCGGCTAAGACACGACCGGTGGTTGGGTAAGGTGTTAAGAGAGCAGCGAGAAATAAATAAAAAAACACCGACGTTCTCTCGTAGCCGTGTGGAAGAGTAAGACAGCAAGGGCTCAAGGAGATTGTTGCAGGCACCGGAAGGCTGGGCACAGGTGATTCAGTGAAGGGGTTGACGATGGGCAAATTGATTCACGTCTTGGTTCTCGAGGTGGCTAGGTCCCCAGGTAAGGCAAGTCAAGGAAGAAGGTGGATAAATCTTCCCACCTTACCTTACAAGTAGCTGCCTACCTACGTACATACTTAGTGAGGAACGTTGTCTATCCGTACTGGAATTCCTGTATGCGGTACCTGCTTCAGGTGTAGGTAGTGCACGAAACACCCTGTCATAAGTGAAGGCTTACTAACAATATCAACCCTAGCAGTTACCTTTTTAGTACCCAGGGACGAGGTGAGGTAGGTAGTGCCTGAACGTGAGCTAGGCAGTATCACCTAAGTTACGCTGCAACCTCAGATCGCCGGAGAACAGTCCTATTCCCATCCAGCGCATCCCGTCTACCCCTCTCCAGTGTTCTCCTCTTACCTACCTTACTACAGTAGGTACAGTACCTGGTAACCACTTCTGCCCCGTCCGGCCGTCCGGCCACGCCACGCCACGCCACGAGGCTCGGCCATGACACGGTGTGACTATGATTGGAGAAGAGTTGAAAAGGGAACGACACGGACGCTGGGGGCCCCTTCTGGCTGGTCGAGCCGGCAGACGGCAGCGACGTAGATGCGGCATTCCATTCTGTCCAAGAAAGCATGCCGAGTACCTTACCTACCCAAGCAAAACGCGTGCTCCTCACCTCGGGTTCCTGCGAAGATGGCTTGCAGAATGGCCGCTGTCTGCTGTATGTTAGCGGGATGGGTGTCGAGGGTCTAAATCTAGATAGCAGGCTTTGCCAGGGCAATAGCTCGGAATCGCCATGGAGTTCAGGAACTACTAGTAACTAGAACCGGAGGAGTCAAAGGCTGTTGGGCTCCGCACCACCTATATTCGTAGGTAAGGTAGATATATGCCAATGATTAGGTATCGTTTCTTACCAATTGTTCAACTTCATTCCAAGTATCTGTTCCATAACCGACTTTAGACGTGTGGTAGAGTCACGCCCAAGTGGCGCCAACTGCCGATTAACTTTAGAAGTCGGGTTACCGTACAGCACAATCAAAAGCCCACTGAAGCCATGTCGGCCATCCATGTGGGCTTGAGTTGGGTCTGGGAGTTTGGCCACGGCCTATGTTAGAGAGGACCTACTGTTGGGTATGCTTACTGCCGGGTTGGTCGGGTTGGTCGGCGTTTGTCGTCTCCGACTCTTTCGGTCCACTTGCTGACCTCATTTCACCACCAGCTGCCACCACGACTGTGCATTCTGCCTTCGCCGCCGACCCTCCATCAGATGTGCGTCTTTCAGCGTATAGCTTATAAATGATGGCAGCCGATCCTTACGTGAGCCTGCAAACATCATATTTAAGACGAGAACGGCAAGCCGGCATTCTCCGACATGTTTGGGCTACCGGTATTCCATGTTATGCGACGGATGAGAATACAGCTGGCTGAGATCCTCCAGTGTCAAAAGCAGACAGACGGTGGATGTATTGCCTCATTATTTGCATACCTTCGTTATATAATAGTGCATACTCAGTAAACTATCAAGTCAATCAGGATCTACCGTTCGGGGTATTCATAGGTGGGTTGATATGAGCCTATTACTATCTTCGATCTCATCAGTAGGAGGCAGCATGAAAAGCCAACATAATCTTACTAATCTCATCAACATGCTAGTCTAAGGTGCAAGTAGAAACCATTTTGCTTCTCAAAGACTCACATGCACCAGGCAGTTATCACTCTGAGCCTGATGTGTCAGCCTGGGGAATACTAGAAAAAGTACAGCACCTTTCTTGCCTCAGTCTAGCATCTGCCTCAGCAAGGTAGCCAGCTGTGACATCATAGAGAAAGCAATAATGAACTAATGAAAAAACAAAAAAAATGGTACAAACCCTATCTAATCAGTAGTAGATCGCTCTTTCCGTTACATCCACAAAGATCTGATCGCGGTACTTCGTTAACATCACATCAAGAGCAGTTCTTGGCCCCACCCTTCAGAACAGCATCTGAGTAATACTGGACCTGCCAAAGTCCGGTCTTCCAGTATCCATAGCACTTGAGAAGGCACCTGAGCCACTACAGCCCATCTCTAGCACCACCACTTACCCAGTACACTACCGACCCCGAACATAAGTGTCTCTAGCACCACCACTTACCCAGGTACACTACCGACCCCGAACCCAAGTGTGTGACGTGCCTGCCTATCATATCCCTCCAAACCCCGCCAAACCCACTACAGTCAGCCCTTGAGAATTTTCCCTTTTAAACTAATTTTCCCCTCCATCCTTCCCTTACTGTCACACTGCAGGGGATCTGTCTTTTTTCGCCTCACCTTCCCTCCCTTCTCTTACGCACACTTTGCAACTTATTCTCTCGTGTGCGCAAGCATACTATTGCTCACATAGAGTCTTGAAATACCCAAGAAAACAATAACTAGCAAATACCACAACCGCAGAGTGCAACACCTCACCATGGCGAGCATCGACGTTGCTGCCATTGGCGCCTCTCCTGCCAATGGAGGGGCAACTGCAGCCTCCCACCCCTACACCTGCAACACTTGCGCCGTTGCCTACCGAAACATTGATCTCCAAAGAGGTCACATGAAGAGTGACTGGCAGTATGTTTTTTTTCCTATTTTCTCTGCGTTTTCCCCCATGTTCCTTGAAATGTTTGGTTTGTTCCGTTTGGCATCTTCACCCCCACCTGTACTGCCCAGACAAACTGACATCATCCTCGTACAGCCGATACAACCTCAAGCGCCGAGTTGCTTCTCTCCCTCCCATCGCCTCCGAAGTCTTCAACGACAAGGTCCTCCAGGCTCGCGCAGCCCAGAGCGCCGAAGCCGAAAAGGCCATGTTCGAGCGCATTTGCGACGCCTGCCAAAAGTCCTACTCCAGCGAGAATGCCTACCAGAACCATCTCACCAGCCAGAAGCACAAGGTCCGCGTCGCCTCCATTGCCCGTAGAAAGGGCGCCGTCGTCGACGATGCCAGCTCTGTCATGAGCTCCACCTTCTCTCTCGGCGAGCCCATCGCTGTCGAGAAGGACACTGCTGAGATGGATTCCGAGGCTGAGGAAGAGTTCACCCAAGTCGTCGAGGGTCTGAAGAAGACTAATATCACCGACGAGAACAGGGACGACCACCCGTCCCCTGTTAAACGCCCCTCGAACCCTCAGCTGTCTGGTCAACGCGCTGGTGATTACACTTCCATCAACCGGGACTCTGAGTCTGCCACCCCCGTCCAGTCCAAGCCCGAGATTGCCTGGACCACTAAGTCCTGTCTCTTCTGCAACTACGAGTCTCCCACTGTGCCCCTCAACGCCAACCACATGGAGCGCTTTCACGACATGTTTATCCCCGAGAAGCCGTACCTCGTCGACCTCGAGGGACTGCTGCAGCATCTACAAGAACGCATTCACGAGGGTCACCAGTGCTTGTACTGCTTCAAGACCAAGAAGACAGCCTTCGCCGTTCAGACCCACATGCGCGACAAGGGACACTGCAAGATTCCTTACGACACGGAGGAGGTCCAGCTGGACATTGGCGACTATTACGACTTCCGCAGCACCTATTCTGACGGTGGCGAATCCGACGAGGAGGATGATGAGGTTGACGAAAGCGGTGGCGCCAAGTTGGGCTTGAAGCGCCCCACCAAGCTGGTCGGCGAAGACGGCGAGGAGCTCGAGGACGCAGAGGGCGACGGATGGGAGACGGACAGTGAAGCCTCGTCGCTCGACTCGGATGAGATCACCGCCATCACCGCCGACGGCCGCACCGAGCAGTACGAGCGTCTCGACAAACACCCTCATCACTCTCGCGACGATCCTCGTGCTCACCACCAGGTGGACGGCTGGCACTCGCATGCTCACAAGCATACCCGTGCTGTCTTCTACGACGACTTCGAGCTGCACCTGCCTTCGGGCAAGTCGGTCGGTCATCGCGCTCACAACAGATACTTCCGCCAGAATCTGCACAACTACCCGACACCCGAGGAGCGTGCCGAGCGTCTCGCCATCGAGGGTCGCCCTGGCTCTGATGACGAGATGGACGTGGACGGCCGGGAAGTTGCCACCACCGGCGGACCACGCAAGAACCGCGCCGTCGCGCGCAGAGATGCCGCCGGCATGGCTGGCGCGACCGACCACCAGAAGCGTGTCGCTCAGGATGATGCTTCCAGAGGTCGCAGCACGGCTACCCGCCACCAGAAGAAGTACGATTACGGTGTCAGCGTGAAGCTGAACAACCAGAAGAACTTCTACTACCGCTACCAGGCTGGTGGTTAGTCGTCTCGCAATCAGGGAGAGATCGGGGCGAGTCTTTTTGTTACGTTTGCGGGAATCCATCGGATCATCAAGGAATTGGCATGCATCATGAGGCCTTGATTAGTCATGCATATGGATGATAGAGAAACTAGAGGCCATTGATGCCAATACCTAGTAGTTCTGACATACTTTACTTGCTCAGACCAAGTCTTAACTTTGCTTGGCGTTGTGAATGTGGTGCGACGGTGGTGGTAGCGTAGGTATGCATGTAACGAAACCTCAAGATCGCTTAGTTGCAACACCAAGTGCAAACTCAACCTTGTTCCACCATCAACCTGACGTCTATGAAAACCACTTATCGTCTGCGTGTGTCTTTTCAACTTATTGAGAGAAACTGGTCTAATTTACTTCATTATCCTGTATACCCTCAAAACTATTTCACTTGGGAGATGCTATGCCTTAAACGGGGCATTTCCGGCGTCGCCGTACGGGATATTCAGCGACCAGTTGAGCGATGGCTCAGTACAAATTCCACGAGAACGGGCCGGACCTCAAACCCAAGGACAACATCTACTTCGGCTCACTTGCGGCG
This sequence comes from Colletotrichum lindemuthianum, assembly GCA_001693025.2. Taxonomy (NCBI): domain Eukaryota; kingdom Fungi; phylum Ascomycota; class Sordariomycetes; order Glomerellales; family Glomerellaceae; genus Colletotrichum; species Colletotrichum lindemuthianum. The sequence goes on along the minus strand of MASP02000091.1, from coordinate 34,304 downwards.
TCGCGGAAATGATGGGTCTGAGCAGAGATTGTCGCCTCACAAAGGGCGATTGGATAGGATCAATGGCACACAATCTGTGAGAAGAACAAGAGACGACGGGTCGGCTGGGTACAGGGGGCAACCTGCGCGTGGTAAGAGCTCATCGCGTAATCGACAGCCCAGGGAAAGTGTCGCGGGAATAGACGCCGAGAGAAGCCTCGAAGACCGAGAGTGGGAGGCAAAGTTTGCCACGGTGATTGGATCTGACGGTCGTCGTGGTTCGCACAAGGGCCGCGAGGGCCGCGAGAGGCACTCAACTCTCGAGATGCGTCCTGATCGCGACCGCGGACATCGCGAGTGGAAAGACAGTTCCATCGGCGAGCGCGGAGTGAGGGAAGACGAAAGACCACCGCGCTCCGTCAAGCGGCCGCCAAATACGGCCCTGTCGATGCTGGTGAGCTTCCTTCTCCGCAACCCTGGAAGTTTGACAATCTGACAGCTTCACCACAGCCAATACTCCCCCAGAGAGAACTGGCCAAAATTACCAGCATGGACAGCATCCGCGAAGCGCGGTCCATGTACTTCTCGCCCCCAAGCAACCGCCCTCTCAACACCTCGGAAACCACCGCTCCGTCCTCAACAGCCAATGGGGGCTCCATCATCACCTCCTCCGCGCGCAGTGCCGGCCACGACCGCGCGTCGCGGTACATCCTCGACCCGCCGGCCACCTTCCTCTACGGCGCGTACAACTTCAAGGACCACCCCGTCAACACCACCACCCCGGAAATCTGCGTCCTCGGCGCCAGCAACGTCGGCAAATCCACCTTTGTCAACGCCCTCACCGGCATCGGCCCGGGGAGCCGCGAACTCGCCCGCATCAGCGCCCGCCCCGGCGCAACCCGCGCCATGAACGCCTTCGGCATCGGCGAACTGCGGTCTCTGCCGCACCGGACGCCCAGTTCCCCCAAGGCGTTTGGCGAGCAGGCCCCGCGCCACGGCATGGTTCTCGTGGACACCCCCGGGTACGGGTTCGCCAGCCGCAAGGACTGGGGTAAAATGGTGCTCGACTATCTCCAGAAGCGCACCATGCTCCGCGGCGCGGTCTTGCTGCTCGCGGCGGAGAAGGGCGTCACGACGCAGGACGAGATGGCCATCCGGTTGCTGGCGGGGTCCGGGTGTCCGGCCATGGTGGTCTTTACGAAACTGGACAAGATTTCGGGGCAGAAAGGATCCGATGGTTTCGCGCAGAGGTTGCGCGAGGCGGAGCGGGCTCTGACCCGCGCTGGGTTGGGCAGGAAAGACAGAGGTAGCGGCAGTGGCAGCAGCGGTGGTTGGTCAGGAGGAATCTGGCTCACCTCGGCCGCGGCGCAGATGGGCAAGCAGAGCGCCAAGGGCCACTTTGGCGGGTCGGGGGGTATGGAGGGCGTGAGGATGGAGGTGCTGAGGATGGCGGGGTTGTATCCGTACGTCACGGGCGAGAAGAAACGGGATGGAGTGAAGCCGGCGGAGTCGCCTTCGAATGTGGTCAGGATGGCGAGCGCGGCCAGCGTAGCAGGTGTGACGAAGACGCTTGAGGAAGCCAAAATGGCCGAGGAGATTGTAGACGAAGCAGATGTTGAATCAGTCAGGGTCGAGCCTGGCAAGGCGGTGGAGAGTGATCCGGCCAAGTGGTCTGGAGAGGAGGTTTCGTTCGAGGAGCTCGAGAAAAAGTTTGGGGATTGGAGCTCGTAGGCGACCGTCTTGTAAGATAGTGTTGCATTGTACAGGAAAAAAGATACCCTCGATAGACATTCAACTTTCGATATCAGAGCACAAGAGCAGGCAGGCGAAACATGTCCTTGTTGTGACAGGTTGTCATGTCAGTTCCGTTATTGGGTATTTGAGCTAGCTATATGACCTCAAAGCATTCCATAAAAAATCATTGGACAAACACTTGAAAACGCCATTCTCCAAAATCCTTCATAATGGAGATGCGAGCACCGTCCATTGACACATTATGTAGTTTCCTTTGCCTTTTCAGCTCCACCATCAGCAGCGGCTGCAGTAGCTCCGGCTCCGGCTCCGGCTACCGATACAGTCGAGCGAGCGGTTCCAGGCCTGCTGAGCGTCCGACGGAGCTTCTTCGCGCTCTTTGACTCAAACAAGCTCTTCACTCTCCTCAGGCGTGCCCAGCGCTCCTTGTCTCTAGATTCTCGGGTCGATTCGTCATCCTCGCCGTCCGGCTCCGCAGCAGTGCCCGGCGTGCCGTACATCTTGTCTGCTGGTGTCGACGGCGGAGCAGCACCTTTGCGCACCGGTGTCGATGGCATGGACTGTCCTCGTGTGTGCCAGCTCTTCTTTGGACGGTCGTCTATGGCTCCTCGCAGGTAGGCGTCGTTCTTGAGAACCTGCACCAGGCACTTCCACGCCGCCATATTCGACTCAGAGCCGGACTTTGCCGTCGCATGGCGTTGCGCTACTGGGCTCTTCCAAGGGCAGAAGAAGCGATGTTCACGGATGGGATCGAGGTGATCCATCGGAGCAGGGACGAGCACCTCGCCGTCAGCGTTGACTTCTTTGCTCTTGAACATCCACAAGCCCAATCTTCGCAAGCAAGTACGGCACGAGGCTGAGTTGGGCACAGCACCAATTCGAGGGTTTGTCAGCCCTTGCCAACCTGTCAGGGCGAGGGCCAGGGCGACTCTGTTGGGCTCTTTGGGGTCTGGAGAGTCTTTGGAGGGTGGGGGATTTGTGAAGAAATCCTCTGGCAGCTGGGTCAAAACACTGTCGATGTCGACGCCCTGGGGTAATCTGAGGTTGAACTCGTACGGGAGGAAAGGCTTCCTTGCGCAGAGCTCGTCGTATCTCTGCCGTAAAACCTCCATGCTCAATTTGGCGTTTGTGAGTGATAGTCTGAGGATCGAATCTAGAGGAGTCAGTCAGTGGTATTTGCAGAAAAGTCTCACACGTACCATCGCACCCCTGCCTCCTCCACAGGCAGTCCTCGAAATGTGCAGTGACAATCAGTTCCGAGTACTTTTCGACCAAGGCTTCTTCTGCTTCACCAATCAGTTTGAGCACGATGTTCTGAAGGAGACTCGTGAACTTACCGATTTCAGACGCAACCAGGACCGGCACCTCCTTTCCGTCAACCTCGCGCTTGTTCAGCTTGACGACGAGCTCCTTGTTGCACAAGGTGCATCGCACACGGTCCTTGCCGTGACAAATCCATCCCCTCTTCGCCCACTCGATCTCGTTCACCCTGTCCGGCTTCGGCGTCCAGTCTGTGATCTCCTGAAAGGTGGCGAGTCTTTTTAGTAACTCTTTCCGATCGCTCGGAGCGAATCTGGACGTCGCTTGGACCGCTGGCTCTTTGGAAGTAGGCGTCCACTTCTTCAGGACAATGTTCGAAACAGTCGTCGCGGGCGTGCCGGTTGTGGTGTTCATGATGGTGGCCTTCTTGTCCGTCAGAGCTTGTAGGCGCCTGCGCTTGAGTAGTATGTCCTCTTCGATCGACATGGCGGTCTGATTGTTTGTGTTGGTAGAGCTTGCGTTCGAAACTGGGATTGACGTCGTCGACGGACGAGGCGACTCGTTCGTTGTGCTGTAAGAATCGTTGCTTGACTTGGTCGATGTGGAAGATCTGCCCATTCCCTGGATCAGGGAGTTGAACTTGCGCTTGGTAGCGTTCATCTTGGGCGCGTGAATCGAAGTAGCGGGGACGGTGGGAGGGAAGGGCGCCTATTGTCGAGGTGGAAGTGAAGAGTCGCGTAACGAGGGGATGTCCAGCGAGAGGGGACACAAAGCTGAGCTGTTCGATGTTGAATCTGTTGTGACGCAGTTCCCTTCGACTTGGCAGTTCGTGTCGTCGTGTCGCTACAAAGATGGAACCCAAGAACGATGCGGCTTTGTCTCTGGCGCAAGAATGCGATGTTCGGGCGCAGATTGAAAGTCAACAAACGGCTTTGCTGATCGGGCAATGAGCTCGACCCCTGTCGTGTGTTACGTTAGGAGGGAGCAACGAACCGGTAACTGGAGGCAGCTCGAGGGGGTTTGATGCATATACTGCTTTATGAAGGCTCCAGATAAGATAAGAGTTTTGTGTTGCCTGGAAGAAAAGAAGTCGCGAGCCAGGGATGCGCCAGCGTAAAATTTTTGGGGACGCCGACTCGCCGACCTGGCGATCCACAGAAATTTTCCAGGTGAAGACCGACACGACCCGCGTTGAGCGAACCTCCTTCCTCACCGAAGAACTTCTTGCATATTCCAATTCTTCCACCGTGATTAAGTTTACCTAGACGGAACCGGGCATCGCACATGTCAGCCTCTGGTCTTCCTTCCTGGCTCTTCTCCAACAACTCATCCAAGCAAGACGCTTCTGCAACCACCTCTATCATCACCGCAACATCCAAAGCTGAAACCATGGTCAAGAAGGAGAAGAAGCAGACAAAGGTCAAGGCGAAGGCCGCCGCGCCCGCGAAGCCCTCTCCTCCCGACCAATTGATGGACCTCGTCGGCTCTTTCCTCTCTGAGAACGCCTTTACTGCCGCCCACGAAGCCTACCAGAAGCAGCGTACCCAGAGCGGTTGGAAGCCTTCCAAGGCCCAGTCCTCCAACCCTGCCCTGGTGACCGTTTTCGAATCCTGGCAGAAGAACACCACCGCGGGTGACAGCAGCTCCTCCAGCTCTTCGAGCGGGAGCGACAGCTCCAGCAGCGATGACGTACCCATGGCCGATGCCGCCGCCGACAGCGACAGCTCTAGCAGCTCCTCCAGCAGCGACAGCTCCGACTCCGACTCGAGCAGCGACAGCGAGGACGAGAAGCCCGCGCCCAAGAAGGGATTGAAGCGCAAGGCTCCCGAGTCCGACAGCAGCTCGTCCTCAAGCAGCGACAGCGACTCGTCCAGCTCCTCAGACTCTGACTCTGACGACGAGCGCCCCCAGGCCAAGAAGCAAAAGACCCAGGCGCCTAGCAGCAGCTCCTCCTCCGACTCGGACTCTTCTTCTTCCAGCTCCGACAGCAGCTCCAGCGACGAGTCCTCCTCCGACGAGTCGTCTTCCGACGATTCTTCCGACTCTGACTCTTCCGACAGCGACAGCGACTCGAACGGCTCCACGGCCGCCAAGGTCCCTCTCCCCGAGTCCGAGTCCGGCTCTTCTTCCTCTGACTCGGAGGATGACAAGGCCAAGAAGGAGCGCAAGAGAGGGTCCTCCAGCTCGTCTGCCACCCTCGACAAGGCATCCCCCGAAGCCAAGGTCGAAGCCAAGACGGCCGCCAACCCTCCTCTTCCCCCCGATCCGGTTGCCTTCCGCGCCAACAATAACCGCGGCGGCAAGAAGGGCGAGAAGATTGCGCCCAACAAGCCTTTCTCGCGCATCCCCGACGTGGTCAACGTCGACCCCCGTTTTGCTAGCAACGAATACGTGCCCAACGACTACTCCCAGCGCGCCCACGAGGATCTCATCATCACCAAGGGCAAGGGCTTCACCAAGGAGAAGAACAAGAAGAAGCGCGGCAGCTACCGCGGCGGACTGATCGACATTGGCATGAAGAAGGGAATCAAGTTTGAGGACTAAGCAGGTTATGTCTCTTGATTGCGTTTGCCTCTGGTGGCTTTGGAGTTTGGAAGCATCAAAAAGAGTTGTTTTTAATAAGGAAAATGGCAAGGGGGTCGGTTGCATTTTGTTTCGCGATTGCATACACATTCGTCCCGAGCGTCATCAGCAAGGGGCTGGAGTTGGCGGCACTGGCCGGCAAGAAGACATAGACTCGATATCGATTCCCACGAACGATACTTATTTATAGACACAGAGCCATCCCATCCACACTACCTTTGATGTATCGAAGCTGTGACTATTGTTGCGCCGAAGACTTTTGACCGCTGGGCTGGTCAATGTCGAATACGTTCTCGAAGGAGTCCCCTGCTCCTATCTGGGACAAGCCACCTGTACGAAATTGCAACGTGAAGCATTCGAGCTGGCACGAAAGACGGTTACATTGTCTGATGAAAGCTCGCCCACCGAATCCAGCGCAGCCTCATCGAAGTGTTGGACAAGGCAACACGAGGCAACACGCACAGCCCCATGCCCCAACGTGTCTGGAGCGGGAGACAAGGGACGAACAAGTGGGGGGGACTGGACCTACGCTCTGGGAGTAAACGAGAGAATGAAATACATGGAAGATTACAGGCGTCGGTGCGCGCGGCACTTGTAGATCGTCCAGTTTTTTTTATTTTAATTCCCCTGCTTCCCCACCGCAGAGCCCTCGTTAAGCTTAAAAGCCTAAATTTGGGGGGGTTCATGGACCTTCGACAAACGCGTAGAGGTACATGGTACACGATAACTCGTGCCAGCGAAGCGGTGGAGCTCGGAGAAACAGGTGAATCTGAATTTCAGGCTTGGTGGTACTGCCACTTGTCCATGGTCGTATACGAAACATGCGCAGGTACCTCCAGCATAGCCGTCACATGGTCGTGAGATCCAGTTTCGCGGGCTACATTGCTCCCGAACCAAACCATGTGAGCACACCAGGATTGCGCCTTGAGGGAAACCCAAAATGCAAAGTTGCGGCACCCACCATCATCTCGCTGTTACCAAAAAGAAGACTGTTTTAATGTCTCGCTGTCATAAAAGTCGTCGTCGTCTTCCCGTTCATCTCGACTCCGTAGTTGGCCTCAGAACTCAAGCCTCAAGCCTCCTGCGAAATGTGGTATCTCCAAGGACAAACCAGGGCGGCCAAGCATATAGATCTGCCACCAGCCAAACATCTTGCTCCCACCCAGTTGCCTCAGTTGCCGCCATACTCTTCAATTACCCAATCGAGGAACTCTTCCCATCGCCTCTTCCAGTCCTCCACGGCGCTCTCCAGCTCCGCCTTGCCCATGCACGAGTGATCCAGGCTCCATTCGATGAGCTGCTTCCACCCGTACAGCGTCATGTTCGTCTTGCCAACCATGGCCTGGTAAAACTCGTGGGACAGACTCGATCTGTTGAACTCGTGTTAGCGCTTCCGCCCCATGGTGCCTCGTGGAGGCTGCTTTCTTACCTAAAGATTGTCCCGTTGTCCGAATTCAGCGTGCAATGCACATTGTTCGCCAGCAAGTTGTACATGGCATGCCCGGTCACGCGCGGGGTGAGCCCGAGCTCTTCGTTCGATATCGGACACAGCTCGAGGCAGACGCCGTTCTTCTTCATGTGCTCCATGATGTAGGGGTGTCTTGCGAGAGCGAAACCGTGGCCTATGCGCTTCGATCCCAGCAGTAGCGCATCCAGGAGGTTGCCGTCCGTGTCGTTTCCTACTTCCAGCGTCTCTCCGCAGTGGAACAGGAAAGGAATATCATAGGGACCTCCCTTTGCGGTCTTGCAGTTCTCTTTGAATTCCAGAAATTCGGACACAAAGTCTCGCAGAGGCCGTCCTTGGGACTCCTCTCCGACCAGATCGAAGCCTGGGTCGTCAGTAACAGTCTAATCGAACGGCCGGTTTGTTTTACTCACCCGCAATCCACTCGGGCCATTTCAGCTTGAACTCCAAGCACTGGGCCAAGGCCTGCGCCACTTGCTCGTTCTTGAACGAGCGCGGTGTGCAATAGATGACTTTCAGCCCTACAAACTTGTCCTTGTTGCCGGCCTGGAAGTTGTTGTACTCCTGGATGATGATCTCCATAATTCCGTGGTTATCGATTGTCTTGACGCCGTCGTCGGTCCAGAGTTGATTCGAAGGCATGAAATTGGGCCGGATCTCGGCGTACTGAATATTGTCACGCAGAAAATCCTCGAGAACGCCTCGGGTGTATTTACGATACGCGGATTCGTAGTTGAACAGGCCCTTCATCATCCGCGTCCGGCCGTTGAACTTGGCCCACGAACTGCGCCTGTCAGCAATCATTTCAATGACAAGAACAGACGCGCCTAATTACCCCTGAACTGTTTGAAGATGGTTGTGTGCCTCTTCTTCATGGAAGAGCAGTTTACCAGCGAGCCACTCGTCTGGGTCTTGCCCGTTATGATGACCGGGAAACTCGTCGAGAAATTGCGAGTACTTCATCCACTGCCGCTCCGCGTACTGGGGCGAGAAGCAGTTGCCCGTACCCTGTTTCTCGTGCTCTTTTCCGGGTCCCAAGATGGAAAACTGTATCTCGCAGCGATGGAGAGCTGCGTCCGCTGCCTCTTGCGAAATTGCGTCACCGCGAGCTAAAGGCAGGTCGCTTGTGATGAACATACGCTTCCTTTCTTTCGCAATGCCCAACAGAACGTTGGGTTTCAGGCAGGCATTGAAATGAATATGTAGATGCGCTCCTTTTGGCATCTTTTGTGCAATTGAGAATAGCTTCGTCTTCTCGATTAAATCCACGTTGGACAGGAAGTGGTCAGCGGGAAAGCGCGGGTGCTTCTGACCACCCCATCCTAACCTTGGCTCAGCCGCGTCATACACTGCGATCTTGTCTTCGGCCTTGACAGCCTGAATGATGGCGTTGACCTGCTTCTCTTTGGCCGAGGCCGTCGCGGTCGTACGATAGTCGAAAGAATGTGTGCTCTCACGCCTCGCGATCTCGTCGCGCTGGCTATGATAGCTCGCGACAGAAGTGATGGGTGCCGCGGCCGCCTCGGACCTCGTCCTCTGGCCGTCGAGGACGGTCGTAAGGCGCCTTTTCGGGGCGCCGATGCCGGCGCCGGCGATGACTTTATCTTGAGCATCAATCATTTCTTGAGCCATCTCCACGTCTTTGTGATGGTGACTAAGATGGTGCGATGCTAGAGATGGCAAGGATGTCTTATGGTGATCGTGACGTTGCTTCTGAAGTCGTTTAGATGATGTTCGTGTGAGCGTATTGCTGTTCCGTCTCTGTCCCTGCTCTTCCTTCTCTCCGGGTGCATGATCTCTCTCGATTGAGCAAATGCTGCCCATCAAGTAGTGTTGATAGGATGTAGACTGGAGTTATTCAGAGTATCGCTGGCGGCCTTTCAATTACGGAGGGAGTACTGTCGCACTGGCGGTGATGCACTGCGCCCGAACTCTTTATTCCAGCTGGATGGAGTCCGATGTAGACTGGATCGCAGTTCCTCGTGGCAGGGAGCTGCCGTTGCTAATTCATATGGAAATGGACCTGCTCAGAAGATGCGATCGTCATTTCTTCAAAAGACTTGGGCCAAAGTGGAAAAAGTGCTCGCGTGAAAGGGTGGCCGGGGTAACTGGCAATGGTGGTGAGATGAGGAGGGCAAGAAGGTACGAAGTACAGTTAGTGTAGCAGCAGAAGCGACTACTGAGTAGTCAGGACTGCTGCTCCTTCTCTGGCGCGCAGCCTTGTCCTTCACTGAGGGCTTTGTGCTGATGATGCAGAATCAAACAACGTGATGGAACCAAAGCCAGGCAGAAGCAGGCTGTGGTCATTAGCTATGCGCCAATACCAGTACCAACCCCCAGCCCAGCCCAGAGAAAATGGATGGGTGAGATTGGGAAAAGTAGTAGGCTGGGGATACTGGCCATAGGAGCCTCGTTCTTGATGGGGCTAGCGCGGTCGCATTCTGTAAGTACCGCTGCTAGTGATTCTACGTACAGGGTACTTTTCCTTCAACCAAAACGCAAGGTACTTTGGCAGAGTCCTCTCCTACATGAGTCTATTTGATTGGCCCCTTAGGGCAGAATGGGAGGCTTACTCTGCATCCTTTCGCTCTTCTTCTTCCACCGATCCGACATAATTACTGCATAAGTTCAAGTAGCCTAAGGTGGTTGAAATAACTTGCTTGGCAGGGCGGAAGCTCATACCGCCTTCCTGCCATGGCAGAATGTAGGCCGCGTCGGTCGTCACGACGTGTGGGTACGATCTGTAGGTGTAATCTGCATGGTTCGTCTATCTGAGCTAGTGGGCCTAGTGCCCCATTACAGGCGTAGTCACCTGACCACCACCTAAGGTGGTATATACTATAGTTATTTCTATTCTAAAAAAATATATTAATATCCTTATTAGTATATAGCTATTATTTTATAAATTCTCTAATCTATTTATTTACTATATTACCTCTTATAATATTAATTTTAGTATTCTATAGTAAATTTACTATTTATATTTACTATACTATATTATATATATTAATATTATAAATAATATTAAAAATATTATAAAACTCTAAAACTTAGTGTTAGTTTAATCGTCAGGGTAATTGTATGCTGTATGTGATCTCGTTGTATAGATGTAAACTGGTGTTCTGGTATTCGTTGTTGTTATTATTATATTATGTAGCGTGCGGCGCTACGTAAGGCTCTAGATCTACAGTGTGGTAATTACTTACTAATTGCTACGCCGCTAGGCTATAGCTGGCGCCGGGTGCTAGGTATCTGTAGCTAGTAGGCTATAGAGGGTATACTACTATATATATAGTAGTGTGTATAATTACTACATACTTTATAGTATAGCGTAACTAATACTGGTAATTTTTCTTTTTATTATATACCCTAGTGCCTATCTATTTACATAAAAAATAGTGCTTTTTACGATCTACGCCCTTTGTCTGAATAACGTCTGAATGCCTATTTATCTATTCTGCTTAAGTCACTTATCCCTCTATTTAAATAGTTATATAGTTTAAATTAATAAATCTCTTGAGGATGCAGTTTAGAGTGCCCTTTATGAAGGTATTAGTAATATTATTATCTCTATTAATCTACTGCACCTTATAGAGCTTACGGCGCTTATATAACTATCTTAACACTATAATATTAATTATTAGATACTTCTTTTTAGTAATACTAAATTTTATAAGATACTTATAAAGTAAGTATAAGTTAGTATATATAATAGTTAGGATCTGAGGGAGCTTTTAGTGGTTAAGAATTTTCTTAAGTAATATAGCTATAGTATAGGTAAAGTCTACGCTAATTACTATAGTATAGATCTCTAAAGTAAGTATACTTTTAGTAACTTTCTTATTTTTAGTAGATAAGTAATATATAAGATTATTATAGAGGTTAAACTGGCTATCATTAGTTATAGTCTCTTAGCTTAGAATTATTATGAATTTTAGTTGAGATAAGAAGTTAGTATTATTAGTAAAAAAGCTGTTAATAAAAATGTAAAGGTACATCTTAGAGAGGTTAAGTAGTATAAAGTTAAGACCTCAGTCAAGATGCTTTATTTATTACTTAAGCTGTTTATTAAGTATAGTAACATTATCACTTAAGGGTTATTATTTTTACACTATATACAAGAGGTTGAATAGAGCCTCTAGTTAGTATATAGAGGTAAGGTATATACTATATATATATTATTTAATATACATTTTCTTGAGTGTTTTGGGTGCAGTATGTATATTAATAAGGACTAGCTTTTACTTTTAGTATTTTTGGTGTAGGTAGAGGTAATTACTATAGAGTAATAAGATATCTCTATTAAATATAAGGAATATTATCTCTAAAAGTATAATTTTAAGCTTCACTTTAAATAAGGCTTTGTTAAGTTTCTTATTCTCTCAGTGAGAGAATACTATATTAGAGAGACTGAGGATATTATTAGTTTGTATACTAATAAAGTTAAAGATGTTATTTTAAGTGTATAAGATAAGGAGGTATAGGTTATATATTAAAGTCTCTATTTATAACTACTTTTTGTGGTGTGTAGAGTAAGTTACTTATTAGTGGGTTCCAGTCTCAGTAAGGTTATAAAGTAGCTTAATAATAATTATTATAGAGTCTAGAGGGTATTACTTTTTAAGGTGTAAGAGTAGATTAGCTATAATATATTTTATAAGCTCTATTTTAGCTTGGGTGTAGGTTTAAGTAATATTATAAAGCTATATTATTATATTTTTATACTTAAGGAGGGTTGGAGCTATAGTTAAAATTAGTTACTAGCTGCTCTATTAGATTATTAGTAATTATATTAAAATATTAAATTTACTATAGTTTCTAAATCTTTAGATTATAAATTTTAACTTCTTATATATTTTATTAGTATTCTTATTCTTAATTTTATTAATAATATAAGACTTAAAGTGTTTATAGTTTTTATGGAGGATAGGATTATATTAGATAATCTTTATAATATTGTTATTAATAATATTCTTAACCTCCTTTTTAATTAATTTTTCAAATAGTAAGCTGGATATTATAATTATATTTCTTATATAGAAGGTAAGTGAGAGTGTTATATTTAATTACTTTTTAGTTATGAGGTATACTATAAAATAAGCTTCTTATTTAAACCTTAGAGGTAGTAAACTAACTGTATGCCTGTAAGTTATATAACTTAGAGGTACTAGCTTAGTCTGAAGTATTTAAGGTTAAGGTAATAAGTTGCTAACTACTTAGGGAGGGAGGATATTATTATCTCCTGCGACAGAGGTAGTGTGAGGTATTAGCTGTGTATTCAGAGCTTTGGGGATAGTTACAGATGAAATTAGAGTGGCTATATAGGATTATAGGCTTCTGTTTACTGTTAGGTTACTTAGAGATCCTTAGCTTTACTGAGGGTTAGTATATAAAGCTATAAATATTAGTTCTTATAAAGTTATAGTTTTAGCTACACTATTATTAATTTCTTATTTATTATTTTCGAAATACTATTTTATAGTTATTAATCAAAACTCTTAAGAGTTATAAGGTAGCTTAAGAATATATATTTTACTGTAGGTAGTAATAAGAGGGTATAGTCTTTACTAGCTTTTTTTCTCTTACTATATATATATAAGAGTCTGGAGTAGAAAGGTTATTATGTAAGAGGTATTAGGATTATTATATATTGCTAAAGTGGTGTTAATAGTATATTTAGTATACTTATAGTAGATCTCCTCTATAGTTTTGTATATAGTTTGGGCCTAGGTAGTGATATCCAGAGAGGGAGCTAAATCTTCTATAAGGTATAAGTATACTCTAAAGATAAGTAGTGTAGGTATGAGGCTATTTAGGCTAGTAGTATTATTAATTACTTTGTATGCTACCTGAAGGGATACCTCTCAAGTGGCAGTAGGGAGTTCTATATAGTAAATCTTATATATATAGTAGAGGAGTATATAGTAATACTCTACTTTGCTGATACTGTTATATACCTCAATAGGTATAATATGAACTATTAATTCTATAGTTTTTGCTTCTGATCTGAAGTTTTCAGATTGAAAGGTTATATCTATATTAGTAGTAATAAAATTAGGAGGATCTTAGTATATATTAATCTAATATACTTTAAGGGTCTTCTATATTATCTTTACTAATAGATTAAATAAAAATTAAGTAGTATTAAATACTATAGTAGTATTAATAATATAGAGTATATTATAATTATTAATATAGATAATGTTAATAATAATTTTGAAGTTAAAGTTAATATTACTCTGAATGGTAAATTAGAAGTGTAAGGGAGCTATACTATATATTTGGCAGTAGTGGTAATATCTCTCAAGGGTTTTGAGAGTATACTATTTAATTAAGTATCCTACCTTATTGAGGATATTATAGAAGTATGTTACAGCTAGGTGTCTGAAATAGTAGTGGAGTCTCTATATCTCTATCTCTATAAGGTATATAGAGGTAATTATTCTCTCTTTATTAAGAAGTATCTATAGATGCCTCTATTTTTAAATAATAAGTATAATCTTTTTGCTTTAGTAAAGTTTGTTATAGATATTATTGAATATAATGTTAAGGTGATTTATATCTATAAGGTAGAGGAGGAAGGGTATATTATAAGGGATTATGTAAAATGTAATAATGTTAAGTGGTGTAGGTATATTAACTATTCTAAGTGTTATAATGGAGGCTGCTTCTCTAAAGTATATTGTAATTAGTTTACTTTGTAGAGGCGTAAGGGTAATAGAGGGGATAACTAACTGCTTTAATGTAGCAAACTGGAAATACCTAGTAGTTGAGAATCTAGTAGCACCTAAGTTAGGTAGAATACCTTAAAATATAGTACTTAAGTAGTAGCCCTTGAGTATGAAGGTATACACAGAGGTAGTAATACTATCTGTAAGTTTACTGCTAGTAGTGATATTTTTAGTAAGAATATAGACTATTATCTAATTTTAAAGAATTCTAGTAATTTTACTTCTATTAAGAGCAATAAGCTTCTCACTATAAAATAATATAAAAAATATCTCTAAGGTAGATCCTATAGAGTAGTTTTTCTTAAGGTTAATATCTATTTAATACTATATAATAATATCTTTATTAGTGTTAACCTCTAGTAGGACCTTGAGGCTATTATTATTAAGGCTGTTAACACTTTTATAGCTTATGAAGAAGGTTTAGTATATTGCTATAGAGTGTATCTTAGGGTTAGTAGTTAACTTATACTTATTAAATAAGGTATATCTCTCCTTAAGAGTATGCCTTATAAACTAATAACTGGGTTTACTATATATATAGTATTTTTGATTAGTATAGTTGCGTATAGATATTAGAGGTAAGTAATAGCTATCTGGAGTATGAGGCTGTATATATATAGAGGTATAGTTACAGTCTTAAGGATTACCTTAAAGTAAGTTATATATATAGTTAGTTTAAAATTAGTCTCTAGCTGCCTTCTGGTGGTTATTTTTATTATCTTATATATATTATATCTTTTAGATTAATAAAGTGTTACTTATAGTAGATCTTAACTAGTTACAGAGACTCTGGGAGGTTACTGTGGGGCTGAAGAGGGCTAACTAGCATTTTAGTATACTGTAGTATATACTTATAAGCTGGAGGTAGAGGATATTATCTGTCTGGATCTTGATAGGGAAGGTTTTTTAGATATATGTAAGTTTTAAGATTAGGAGCTTAAAAGCTTCCTTTTTATTTTTATCAGGATTCTCAGTAATAACACTTTAAAAGGTAGTATTCTACTAGTTAGAGAGGTAGAGCTGTTAATTCTTATTATTCTTAAAGTAATCTTTAACCTGTTAGACTATTTAGTTAAATATAAGGTTAATATTTAAGTTACTTAAGTAGTTAAAGTAAAACTTAAGAGTATTATCCTTAAGTATGATTGAAAATAGCCTTACCTATATATATTATAGGATACTAAGCTTAAAGTAGTAATTACAGAAGATATAGATCTTTAACTTAAGGATATTATAGAAGCTTCTACTATATTTTATATTTTTATTATATAATTTCGTGAAGTCTGTAGCATGTTTGGTAGATATATTATTAAATAGGGTAGTAGTAGCAGTATGTAGGGAGTATTCTTAATACTTAGGTTAGTTTCAGCTGGAATCTTAGTGGTCCTCTTAATATTAGAAAAGCTTTAAGATAGTTAAATAGGAGGCTAGTGAGACTGTTAGTTATAATAGAGGTTTCTCACTTAAGGTTATATATATATAGGTTAGCTAGTTTAGTAGTAAGTATTTCTTTTTAACTGCTTGTAGCGGGAGTGTCACTAGTATAGTATTTTTAACTTTTGGTTGGATGTTATAAAGAAGTAAAGTAAAGTTTAACTCCTCTATGAGGAGATTATTAACCCACTCAGAATATTTCTTAAGGTTACTTATAAGGATAGTATAATGTTTCAGTATATTATTAATCTTATTAAGAGTCTATAAGATAAACTTCTCTTACTAAGTTAGTTAGTATATTATTATGAAGATTTAATTACTATTCTTATTAATTTTAATATTATAAACTATAAAGTAGTCTCTAAAGTATTAAATTATAAGAATATTAATAAGCTACTAAGTTACTATAAGTTAGTTTTTAAAATTACTCTTAAATATCTAAAAAAGTTCTAAGTTATAGAATTCTATATAGATATAGAAAGTTATTTAGTATACTAAATAAATAGAGACTTTTATAGAGTTTTCCTCTATAATAATCTTATAGTTAATATTAAGGATTTAGCTAAAGAATACTAGGTTGAGATATTAGTAGAATTTTATAAGTATAGAGATACTTAATAATGTTATTATTATAGATATAGGGCTGCCTGAAGTAGATATTTTACCTATAGGGGTTAATTTAGATATTATTATAAAAGTGAGGGAGGTATAAAGTAAGGGAAGGTTATTAATATTACTGGATCTATATAGAGAGAGATAGGAGAAGAGTTTTTAAGAGGCTATATAGGTTTCTCGAGGGGTTAAAGCTAGAGATATTATAAATCTCTAGTGCTAAAAGTCTAGTAATAACTTAAAGAGGATTATTATGTTAGTTAAATATGCTCCTATAAGTAACAAAAGTGATTATAGTTATTAGCTTCTTAGTAGTTATTATTAGGAAGTTACCTTATTTTAATATTAAGGTTAAGTGTAGTTATTAGCGTCTCAATAGTGGTAATCTGTAAGAGGTTAGTATGCAGTTTAGAGGCTTCTAGCGAGGTCCTAGAGTAGAGAGGGTCTGAGGTGTCTAAGTAATAGTCTCATAATCTTTCACCTTATATAAACCTCAGACGTAAGGTTTCATAATTACTTCTTCTAATATAGTAAGCCTTACTGATCTATAGTATAGTAGTATAATAGTTATATTAACTACTAATTAGTGTTAGTTTAATTATCAGGATAATTATATATTATATGTAATTTCGTTATATAGATATAAACTGGTGTTCTAGTATTCATTATTATTATTATTATGTTATATGGCGTATAGCGCCATATAAGGCTCTAGATCTACAGTATGGTAATTACTTACAAATTACCACGCCGCTAGGCTACAGCTGGCGCCGGATGCTAGGCATCCATAGCTAGTAAGCTATAGAGGGTATACTGCTACGTACGTAGCAGCGTATACAGTTACTATATACCCTACAGTATAGCGTAACTATCAGAAATAATATGTTTAAGCGGCAGAGTTTACACTATTTAAGCCTCAGGCACTTATAGTATCTCCATAAGCCTCGCCCCACTTAACCCAGTCAAAATAGAGCCTCACGCAGTACGTATAGCTACATTTAGTGATATATAATATATATCAGATTTTACCTCCTAATTATATATAATAATTAAGAGTCTCATAATACTGAAAAGCTACCAGACTAAAAAAGTATATATTATAACAAATTTATATATCTCAAACACTAAGATATCTACTGAAAACACTCCTATATTAATATTTAAGGAAGCTAACTAGTAAATTATTTAGTATAACTCCTTTAAGATAGAGGCTAAAGCTTACAACCTATAAGACTACCTTAACTCCAAATTGGACACTTAAAAAAACCTCCTTTTAGTAGCCCCTTAAGAACCCCTTATATATAACTTTCCTAAGGTAAAGAAGGGGAAGACGCCTACTGTAACGCCCGAAACTAACACTCCAGAGACCTCAACCACTTCTAGCACTATTAAAAAGTCTATCCCTATAGAGCTAACTTACCCTAAGGAGGTTTAACTTCCACTTAAGGTTATAGACTATATCTACACTCAGAATATTATTAAACTTACAGAGAAGAACCTAAAAACCTATATAGCCTTCTATAACCTCTATAGCATAAAGATTCAAAAATATAAACATAAGTATTCAAACCAAGCTTATATATTATTATAGATCCTTAAGTATATTAGTAATACACTCAAACGCCAGTATTATAACTTAGAGGAGGATCCTACTATATAGTTAATAAACCTCTATAATTACTTCAGTATTATAGATAACCTCCATCTCCAGCAAGTAACCACTATATATTATAATATACTCTAATCCCCTAAAATCAAGCACCTTACTACAAAAATATTAACTAAAATATAATTTCAGAAGTAGTAAGATACTATATATAAAACTTAAATAGTTAGCTACACTCTCTCTATTATAGGGACACTTTAGGTTAATAATCTTATATTCTCACTAGCTTACTTACTAATTAAATTATATATTCAGGATTATATACCTACAGTCTACAGTCAACTAGATATAATACTACTAAATAAAATTATCTCAACTATCACAGAGGCTATTTAGTAGCTCCCTAAAACCCTCTATCAAAATAAAATTAGCTATAAAGTATTTAATACTACCTTAGAAACTATAGATAGTAACTTAAACTCTTAAAATAATAAGAAATATTTAATAGTTCAGACAGACTTCTATACTCTCTTAAATATAATAAAAACTACCTACTCTCACACTATTATTATATATACCTATTACTTATATATAAAAGTTAGATACCTAACATTATAACTAAGGAGAAAATTAAATAATAAATAACCTCAAATCCAGACCTTTTAAAGAAAATCTAAAACTTCAGATAATAATAACTATATAGCCAGAATTCTAGCTAAAATAGTTATAATACTATATAGTAAATTTACTATATAGAGAAACCTCAGTAATATCCTCTCTAAAACTTATTTATTCTTAATTCAGATACCTCTATTTATATCTTTTAAGATATTAAACACTTTATAACCCTCTAAGAAGCTCCCTCTAGAGATTATATTTAATATAACACTAAGCTAATACCTATTAAAAGCTACAGAGACACTAAGATTAATATTATAACCTCAGAAAGTAAGGAAGCTAAATTATATCTCTATAATATCACTCTCTATATCTTTCTAACTATAAACCTTATCTCCTTTCAGTAATTACAAAAGTGAAGTTACTAGTAGAATACTAAACTAAATTATCCCTCTTAACTACAGAGGAGTAACTATTTAGAGATTGCAGCTATTAATATTCAATATAGCTAACAAATCCTCAAATACTATATACCTCATAAGAGGTTAAATACTCCAGTAGTATAATTAGTATAATATAAATCCTCTCCTAGATACTATTACTACTAGAAATATACTATAGAGACTATTTAAAAACTCCTAAAAGATAATAAATAACTTTAATACTAACAGTTAGAATATTCTAAGAGAGAGCCTCTAAATTACCTTATCTCAGCTACTTATAATATTTATATTACTAATAGTGGTTAGCCACTCAGCCTCCTCATCCTCAGCCTTACGCTTGGCGTCGGACTTGTTGGCGTGGGAGGCTTTAGCCTGGAGGGCCTTCTTAGCTGCAGTCTGCATCTTGGCGAGCTCCTCCTATAGAACTGGTCAGCAGGGGGGCATTAGAAGTTAAAAATATGAAAAATTACTTCAGCTTCATGGGCGGCAGCGAGGGAGTTAGGCTCCAATAAAAAATTATTAAAAAGATAGTAGAGAATTAGGGTGGAGAAGGTAGTAATATAAGTAACCTAAAAAACATCAGAAAGAAATTCTCAGCTGCAGAAGTAGCTTATAAGAGGGAAGATAGAAGTATATTAGAATATACTTTTTATTATATATAATAATATAATAAAAATATTTATTATTAGTATCTAAGATAGTTAGAATAATAAGGATAGAGAAGCTATAGAGACCTACTAGTAATTTTGCGGTAGAGGTGGGATATTAAAGTAGAGCTCTAGAGATTCTAGCTAGCTAAGAGATAGAGATAGTAGTAATAGGGGATAGGATATATAAAATTAAAGTTATTATTATTATTAGAGCTATCAGTAGGTAGCTACTTATAAATAGCGTAAGAAAATTTAGTTACTTCCTTCTTTAAAGTAAGAAGAGGAAGTAGAAGTGAAGCATTAGCAGCAGTAGAGGTAGATATTATATTATTATTATTATTATTAGTATTCTGAAAATAAGGTTATTAACAAAAGAAAATAGCAGTTATATCTGTAAAATTAAGAAATTAAATAATAAAAACAGCCTTTACTCAGCTATAAGTAGTTAAGAGTTTCATTAGGATAGAAGATATATAATTTAATAATAAAGGAGTTACTTAGGAGTTACTAGGGGAAGATAATAAAAGTAGTATAGAGGATAATATAGTTTTCTAAAACTAAGAGAACTATAAAGTAAATAATATTTAAATTTAAATACTAAAAATAATATCCTATAAAATAAGAAGAAATAGAAAACCTACTAGTAATTACTAGAAAATATTTAGAAAAATATCTCTAAAAAGAGGAAAGACTATAAATATAATAAATATAAAATCCTTATAGCTAGGAGTGAGAAAGAAGTTTTTCTAATATTCTTATAATTAAGGAAGATAAATTACTTTAGGGGGGATATTAGATTAACTAAAATATAGCTATAGTTAGAATATATCTTAGGAGACTAATATTAACTGGAACTTAATATTAGGAAGCTAAGATATAGAGCTTAGAATAGACTCCTAAATTCTAACTGATAAGGAATATTAAAGGGGAAGTAAAACGCTACTTCCCTATACTAAACTTTAGTAGTTAGGTCCTGAGGATAGAACCTCTCAGAGGGGGGATTATATCAGGCTACAGTAGAGAGGGGGGACACTAGAGGTCTATCAGGTCCCCCATAAGAGAACACCAGCACCCAGAATAATAATTATTCCGGGCGGCGAAGCTTAAATACCAGTGTGGAGCAGCAGCTAAGTGAGGGGAAAAACAAGTTCGAATAGATTCAAAATATAATAGTTACTAACCTACTTAGGAAGTATATAAAACTTACAGTATTAATAAAACAAAATAGATTATTCACTATATAAAATATAAGAATACCTTATATACTACCCCTAGAGAGTATATTATATTTAACTTTCACTTATATTACTAGAACTATAATAGCTATACTTCCTCTTTAATATTTACAGACAGAGCTACTAACTACTTATAAAACTTTTATCTTATAAACCACACTAAAGTTATTATAACTACAGCTTTCAACAACTTTATCTCACTCTTTAAACGCTAATATAATATTAATATTAAGGTCTTTAAATATAATAATAAGATCCCTAAATATAAAAAACTAAAAGCTACCCTAACTACTCAAGATATTTACCTTAAGCTATCCACACTATATACACAAAACTAAAATAGAGATATAAAGCAAGTTAAAACTATTATTAAAACTTATATAAAAGCTATAAGGTAAGGAAGCAAACTACCCCACAATCTCTAGCCTGAAACTTTACAAGCAGCAGTATTTCTTCACAACCACATACTAATAAACCTTTTAGGCTAACAAACATTATACTAGAAATGTCGGTTACACTATACCGTAAGGCATGCGGTAACTATACACACTACTACATACGTAGCGGCATACCCTCTATAGCCTACTGGCTATAGGTGCCTAGCACCCGGCGCCAGCTATAGCCTAGCGGCGTGGCAATTAGTAAGTAATTACTACACTATAGATCTAGAGCCTTATATAGCGTCGTACGCTATATAACATAATAATAATAATAACGAATACCAGAACATTAGTTTATATCTATATAATAAGATCATATACAGTATACAATTACCCTAACGATTAAACTAATACTAATTAGTAGTTAATATAACTATTATACTACTATACTGCAGATTAGTAAGGCCTACTACGTCAGAAGAAGTAATTACGAAACTCTACACCCGAGGTCTATATAAGGTGAAAGATTATGAGATTATTACTTAGATACCTCAGACCCTCCCCACCCTAAAACCCCACTAAAAGCCTCTAAACTATATACTAACTCCTTATAGATTACTACTATTAAGATACTAATAACTATACTTAACTTTAATATTAAAATAAAGTAACTTCTTAATAATAACTACTAAGAAGCTAATAACTATAATTATTTTTATTACTTATAGGAGTATATTTAACTAATATAATAACCCTCTTTAAGTTATTACTAGACTTTTTAATACTAGAGATTTATAGTATCTCTAGCCTTAACCCCTCGAGAGACTTATATAGCCTCTTGAAAACTCTTCTTCTACCCTTCTCTATATAGATCCAGTAATATTAATAACTCTCCCTTACTTTATACCTCTCTTACTTTTATAATAATATCTAAATTAACCTCTATAGGTGAGATACCTACCCCAGGCAGCTTTATGTCTATAATAATAGTATTATTAAGTATCTCTATACCTATAAGGCTCTACTAATATCTCAACCTAGTATTCTTCAGCTGAATCCTTAATATTAACTATAAGATTATTATAGAGGAGGACTCTATAAAAGTTTCTACCTATTTAGTATACTAGATAGCTTTCTATATTTATATAAGATTCTATAGCTTAGAACTTTTTTAGATATTTAAGAGTAACTTTAAGGATTAGCTTATAGTAACTTAGTAGCTTATTAGTATCTCTATAACTTAATACTTTAGGGACCACCTTATAGTTTATAATATTAAAGTTAATAAGGATAACAATTAAATCTTTATAGTAATATACTAGCTAACTTAGTAAGAGAGGTTTACTCTATAGACTCTTAATAAAATTAATAATATACTAAAATACTATACTATCCTTATAAGTAACTTTAAGAAGTATCCTAAGTAAGTTAATAATCTCCTTATAGAGAAGTTAAACTTTACTCTACCTCTCTATAATATCCAACTAAAGGTTGAAAATATTATACTAATAACGCTCCCACTGTAAGTAGTTAAAAAGAGATACCCACTACTAAACTAGTTAGCCTATATATATACAGCTTCAAGCGAGAGACTTCTATTATAACTAACAGTCTCACTAGCCCCCTATTTAACTATCTCAAAGCCTCTCTAATATCGAGAGAACCACTAAGATCCCGGCTGAGACTAACCTAGATATTAAGAACGCCCCCCATATGCTACTATTACTACCCTATTTAATAATATATCTGCTAAATATACTACAGACCTCACGAAATTATATAATAAGAATATAAAATATAGTAAAAACCTCTATAATATCCTTAAGTTGAAAATCTATATCTTCTATAATTACTACTTTAAACTTAATATCTTATAATATATATAAGTAAAGCTATTTTTAATTATACTTAAGGATAATATTCTTAAGTTTTACTTTAACTACTTAAGTAACTTAAATATTAACCTTATATTTAACTAAATAATCTAGTAAGTTAAAGACTATTTTAAAAATAATAAGAATTAATAGCTTTACCTTTCTAACTAGTAGAATACTACTTTTTAAAGTGTTATTACTGAAAATCCTAATAAAAATAAAAAGGAGGCTTTTAAGCTTCTAATCTTAAAGCTTATATATATCCAAAAAGCCTTCCCTGCTAAGATCCAGATAGATAATATCCTCCGCCTCCAGCTTATAAGTATATACTGCAGTATACTAGAATACTAGTTAACCCTCTTTAGCTTTATAGTAATCTTCTAGAGTCTCTATAACTAGTTAAGATCTGCTATAAGTAATATCTTATTAATCTAAAAGGTGTAATATATATAAAATAATAAAGATAACCACCAGAAGGTAGCTGGAGACTAATTTTAGACTGACTATATATATAACTTACCTTAAGGTAACCCTCAGGACCGTAATTATACTTCCATACGTATATAGCCTTATGCTCCAGGTGGCTGTTACTTACCTCCAACATCTATACGCAGCCGTACTGATCAAAAGTACTACGTATGTAGCAAACCTGGTTATTAGTCTATAAGGTATACTCTCGAGGAGAAGTATACCTTATTTAATAGATATAAGTTAATTACTAACCCTAAGGTGCACTCTATAGCAGTATACTAAACTTTCCTTGTAAGCTATAAAGATGTTAATAGCCTTAATGATAATAGCTTTAAGGCTATATTAGAGGTTAATAATAATAAAGATATTATTATATAGTATTAGATAGATATTAACTTTAAGGAGGACTATTCTGTAGGATCTACTCTAGAGATATTTTTTATATTATTTTATAGTGAGAAGTTTATTATTCTAGATAGAGGCAAAATTATAAGAATCCTCTAAAATTAAGTAATAGTTTATATTCTTACTAAAAGTGTTACTATTAGTAGTAAACTTACGGATAATATTATTACTCCTAATATTCCTATATATATTTTTATATTTGAAGGCTACTACTTAAGTACTATATTTTAAGGTATTTTACCTAACTTAGATACTGCCAGCTTCTTAACTGCAGGATACTTTTAGTTTACTATATTAAAGTAGTTAGTTATCCCCTCTATTACTTTTATACCTCCGTAAGGTAAACTAGTTATAATATACTTTAGAGAAACTATCCTTATTATAATATTTAGAATAGTTAATATATTTATACTACTTAGTGTTATTATATTTTATATAGTTCTATATAATATACTCTTTCTACTCTACTTTATGGATATAGATTACCTTAACATTATATTTGATAATATTTATAATAAGCTCTATTAAGGTAAAAAGATTATACTTATTATTTGAAAATAGAAGTATTTATAAATACTTCTTAATAAGGAGAGAATAATTACCTCTGCATACCTTATAGAGATAGAGATATGGAGACTCCACTGCCACTTTAGACACCCAGCCGTAGCGCGCCTCTATAACATCCTCACTAAAATAGGATATTCAGTTAAATAGTATACTCTTAAAGCTCTCAAGAGGTATTACTACTACTACTAAATATATAATATAGTTTCTTTATGATTTTATTTTACTATCTAAGGTAATATTAACTTTAACTTCAAGATTATTATTAATATTATCCACATTAATAACCGCAATATACTTTATATTATTAACGCTACTATAATATTTAATACTACTTAATTTCTACCTAATTTATTAGTAAAAGTAATATAAAAGGCTCTTAAAGTATATTAGATTAATATATACTAAAATCCTCCTAACTATATTACTACTAATATAGATATAACCTTCCAATTTAAAAACTTCAGATTAGAGGTAAAAACTATAGGATTAATAGTTTATATTATACTTATTGAGGCGTATAATAGTGTTAGTAAAGTTAAGTATTATTATATACTTCTCTGTTATATATATAAGATTTACTATATAGAACTTCTTACTACTACTTAAGAAGTATCCCTTTAAGTAGTATATAAAGTAATTAATAATACTACTAGCCTGAATAGCTTTATACCTACTCTACTTATGTTTAGAGTATACTTACACCTTATAGAAGATTCAGCTTCCTCTCTGGATATTATTACCCAGGCTTAAGCTATATATAAAGCTATAGAAGAAATCTACTATAAGTATACTAAACGTACTGTTAATACCACTTTAGTAACATACAACGGCCTTAATATCTCTCGTATGATAATTTTTCCGCTCCAGACTCTTATGTATATATAGTAAGAGAAAAAAAACTAGTAAGGACTATACCCTCTCGTTGCTACCTGTAGTAAGATATATATTCTTAAGCTTCCTTATAGCTCTCGAGAGTTTTAATTAATAGCTATAAAATAGTATTTTAAAAGTAATAAATAAGAGATTAATAATAATATAGTTAGAGTTATAGTTTTATAAGAATTAGTATTTATAGCTTTATATACTAACCCTCAGTTAAACTAAAAATCTCTAAGTAACTTAATAGTAAATAGAGGCTTACAATTTTATATAGCTGCTCTAATTTCATCCATAACTATCTTTAAAGCTCTGAATATATAGCTAATACTTCATACTATCTCTATTGCAGGAGATAATAATATCTTCCCTCCCTAAGTAGTTAGTAACCTACTATCTTAACCTTAAATACTTCAGACTGAACTAATACCTCTAAGTTATATAATATATAAGTATATAGTTAGTTTACTACCTCTAAAGTTTAAATAAGAGGCTTATTTTATAGTATATCTTATAACTAAGGAGTAATTAGATCTAATATTCTTACTTACTCTCTACGCAAAAGGTGTGATTATAATATTTAGCTTACTGTTTGAAGAGTTAATTAAAAAGGAGGTTAATAATATTATTAATAATAATATTATAAAGATTATTTAATATAATCCTATCCTCCATAAGGACTATAAACACTTTAAGTCTTATATTATTAATAAGATTAAGAATAAGGATACTAATAAGGTATATAAGAAGTTAAGACTTATAATCTAAGGTTTTAGAGACTATAGTAAGTTCGAGATTTTAATATAATCGCTAACGATCCAATAGAGTAGCTAGCAATTAATTTTAGCTGTAATCCTAACCCTCCTTAAGTATAAAGATATAATAATATAATTTTATAATATTACTTAAGCCTACATTCAAGCTAAAATAGAGCTTATAAGGTATATTATAACTAATCTACCCTTACACCTTAAAGGGTAGTATCCTCCAGACTCTATAATAATTATTATTAAGCTACTTTATAGTCTTACTAAGGCTGGAACTTACTAGTGGGTAACTTACTTCACGCACTATAAGGAGTAGTTATAAATAGAGACTTTAATGTATAATCTATACTTCCTCGTCTTACGCGCTTAAAATGACACCTTCAGCCTTATTAGTATGTAAACTGATAATATCCTTAGCCTCTCCGATATGGTATTCTCTCACTAAGAGGATAAGGAGCTTAAAAAAGCCTCATTTAAAGTAAAACCTAAAATTATACTCTTAGAGATTATGCTCCTTATATTTAATAGAGGTATCTTATTGCTCTATAGTGATTGCCTCTACCTACGCTAGAAACACTAAAGGTAAAAGCTGGCCCTTATTAATATATATACTGCACCTAAGGCACTCAAGAAGGTATATATTAAATAATATACGCATGGTGCGTATCTTACCTCTATATACTAACTGGAGGCTTTATTTGACCTCTCGCGCGTGGCGTAAAAGTAATAATTTTTAAGTGATAATACTGCTGTATTTAATAAATAGCTTAAGTAGTAAATAGAGTATCTTAACTGAAGCCTCAACTTTATACTACTTAACCTCTCTAAGGTATACTTTTATACTTTCGTTAATAGTTTTTTTACTAATAATACTAACTTCTTATCTTAACTGGGATTTATAATAATTCTAAGCTAAGAGACTGTAACTAGTAATAGTTAGTTTAACCTCTATAGTAACCTTATATACTACTTATCTACTAAAAGTAAGAAAATTACTAGGAGTATACTTACCTCAGAGATCTATATTATAGTAGCTGGTATAGACTTTATCTATATTATAGCTATATTACTTAAGAAGATTCTTAACTACTGAAAGCTCCCTCAGATCCTAATTATTATATATACTAACTTATACTTACTTTATAAGTACCTTATAAAACTTAGTATTACTAAAGAGAAGTGTCTGATAATTGATATTATAGTATTAAGATAGTTATATAAACGCTGTAAGTTCTATAAGGTGTGGTAGATTAACAGAGATAATAATATTACTAATGTTTTTATAAAGAGTACTCTGAACTGTATCTTCAAGAGATTTATTAATTTAAACTATATAACTATTTAAATAGAGGGATAAGTAACTTAAGTGGAATAGATAAATAGATATTCAGACGTTATTCAGATAAAGAATATAGATCGTAAAAAGTATTATTTTTTATATAAATAGATAGATATTAGAGTATATAATAAAAAGAAAAGTTACTAGTGTTAGTTACGCTATACTGTAGGGTATATAGTAACTATATATGCTACTATATATATGGCGGCATGCTCTCTATAGCCTACTGGCTATGGGTGCCTAATATCCAGCGCCAGCTATAGCTTAGCAGTGTAGTAATTAGTAAGTAATTGCTATACTATAGATCTAGAGCCTTACGTGGCGCCGCGCGCCATATAACATAATAATAATAATAACGAATACTAGAACACCAGTTTGCACCCGTACGACGAGATCACGTACAGCGTGCAATTACCCTGACGATTAAACCAACAAGAAACTTTATAAAATTACTCAAAAAGATAATACTATAAAGCTAGACTTAACCTACTTTCACACATACAGCTATAAGTATTTTATTCTTACTATAGATACCAAACTTAAGCATAACTATCTTACTTACCTCAAGAAGCAAACTTTTATCAGCTTTTTAGTTAGCTACACTTCAACCAACCAGTTTCAAATATAAAACCCTTTACAAAATAAAATTATTATAACTTATAATATCTCTTTTAACAAAACAATATTTTTTAATAGAAATTTAACCTCTCTACAGAATAATTTCAAGAGATCTAACCTTAACAAGATCTCTCATTAATTACAAAAGCAATTAGCTACAGTAAAGCCACATAAAGCTAACTTAAATACTCACTTAAATCTAAACAAAAAACCTAACAAAATAATCTACACTAAAAATACAAAAAGTAGCTATAAAAACTTAAAATCTTATATCGACACTATAGCTAACTCTAAACTCTCTATAACCCTATATAAAACTGTAAAATTTATATTATTAACTCCTCTAGAGTCACCTGCCACATTCTTCTATAATCTTATTTATACAGACAAGACTATAGGAGAGTAAGGAAATCAGACACCTCCAGAGAGAATTAAATACAAAAAATAGATAAAATACCACACCCAAATAGCTAAGAGATCTTTATTTAAAGCTACCTTTTTAGCTAGCATCCTTTAGTTATTTCAAGATACTCCTAAATACTTTTACTTATAGCTACAGAATTATATAAATTATTAACTAGAGAGAATCCCTAAAATTCAAACCTTAAGAGGACTCTAAAAAGTTATTATAAATCCAAAAAATAAACTTTAGCTAGAAAGTAAATTAGATAGCAGAAAGTACTTAAGACGCAGAGAAGTAGAAACTCCCACTCCAGGAATCCTATAGCAGAAACTATTACTATTACCTATATCTCACTTAGTAATACTTACTTATCTATACACTAAAGCTATAGCAGCAGCTGAAAGAGCTCATCTTAGGAGTTATATTAAATCACACTCCTGGAGCAAAATTAGTAAGACTCTCACGAGAAACTTAAAAATTCTAAATTACTACTAAATTTATACCTACAAGCTTAATAAACATAAATACCTTATTAAAATCAAAACTCAGCTTATTATTTATAGAGACTAACAACCACAAAATAACCGCAAAACCTATATAACTACTCTAGCAAATATATCCTTTCAAACCCTCATAATAATTACTAACCACTTTAATCTCAAACTACTCTAATATAATATAGTTAACATTTTTATTTAAATAATACTTAATAAAATAGTCTATATAAAAATACCACTTAATTATTAAAAACTTAGAAGGATCTACTATCTAAATAAAATACTTTATAACTTTTAAAAATCTCCTCTCCTCTAGCAGTATTATCTAGAGGCAAACTTTAAACACCTTAGTTTCAAGCCTACTACAGAAAAACCTTATTACTAACTCAAGAAATATACTATCTTCTTCTTCTATATTAATAACTATATACTCTCCTTCCCCTCAGAAGATATATCTAAAATACTTACACTATTAGTAGACCTCCAAAAGAAATATTATCTCAAGAGAGGTAAAAACCTATAGTAATTCCTCAGTATTAAAATTATTTAAAATTAAATAACTTAGTAACTATAGCTCTCTTAAGTAGTCTATATTAAAAAGCTCCTTAAGTATCTCATAAAATAAACATAGTATACTAAGTATTTTAATACTCCCTTTAGATCCAAAAAGCTCCTCCCACAGTATAATCAAGCCTCCTATATAGAGATTAAACACTACCAGCAAAATATCAGCTTCATTAACTACACTATAGTTATAAAAAAACTAAATATTACTTATACAGCTAGCTAATTATCTTATTTCAACCAGAACCCTAGGGATAACTACTAAGTTAAGACTAAATAAACAATATAGTACCTCAGTAAAACCAAAAATCTCTACCTCAAATTCGGCTGTGAGGCTAGAGATCTATAAGATAGCCTTATTATCACTACAGACACTAACTTTACAGATAATAATAAGAATTAAAAAAACTCTCAAATCTATACTATATGCCTCTTTGGCAGACTTACAGTATAGTAAGCTAATAAATAAGATATTATTACCATTTTAATAACTGAAGCTAAGCTATTAACACTATCATAAGCTATATAAGAAGCCATTTTCGCTAGCTACCTTATTACTATACTATAAGTAGATCTCACAACCAACACTTTTAGTAGAGACAAAGTATACAAACCTCATCTAATAGTCTAAATCCAGTATAATAACCAATAAATAATATATCTTATAACTACTAAAATAATATAACTACGTATAAAGCTACAGTATATTAATATCTATAACTACTAACTATAGTAAGAAGCTCAGTAAGGACGCTTTAAAGTTAAGTATATACCCTCAGGAGACCTTATAGCTAACAGCCTCACAAAACCTCTCTAAAGCTACCAGTTTAGCATTTTTATTACTCAGATTAACATAACAGACTAATTAAACTGCCTGAAAATACAGTAAGAAGAGGAACTTCAAGAGAAGCTACCTACACTAGCATTTAAAGACCTTAACGAGGCTCTCAACCACCAGTTAGAACTTATAAACCCCAACTCTAACTATAATATAATTAAAAAAAAACTTAAGGGCGTCTAAAATACTTAAGATACCAGGAAGCACCCTTTACCTAAATAATAAGGAACGCCTAAACAGCCTGTAAATAACACTACTCTTCCTACTATAGGGATAGAGGTTTAACGAGTGCGACAGAACCATAAAAGGAGTCTCTCACAAAATGTAAATAAAGTATTTAAACCAGCATTATTTAAAAGGGCCAGCTTACAGATGCAGCCCTTAAGGCTAGAGGGGCGTATCAGAAATAACACATTCAAGCAGCAGAGTTTACACTATTCAAGCCTCAAACACTCGTAGCATCTCCACAAACCTCACCCCACTTAACCCAGTCAAAATAGAGCCTCACGCAGTACGCGTGGCCACATTTAGTGACACACAATACACATCAGATTTTACCCTCTAATTACATACAACAATAACCAACACTTAGTAATATCTTTCTTCTATTCTAAATTCCTTCAGTTTTTTAAGATTACTTTCTCCTATAAAATCTAAAAATTTATATAAGTTATTATTTTAATATAACTTTCTAGTTATATATCTTTAAGATTAGAATTATTATCCTTACTTTCTAATTCTAAAATATCTATCTTAAAATTTAAGCTTTTAGTATTAATAGGAATTATATTAATTATATTAAGAATTATATTAATTATATTAGAAATTATATTCTTAGTTTTTATAATTATAAGAATCTTTCTATTAGATCTTAAGAGATTCACTACTTTATTTAGTTCCCTCTAGTTAAAATACTCTATATTATCTCCCTTATAAATATTAATTATTATTTTTACTATCACTCTTAAGATATCCTATTCTCTTTCTAAATTCCTTCTCTATAATATAGTAATATTAACTTAAATAATATAAAAAATAGTCTATATTTCTAATTTATCTATTCTACTACCTATAAGAAAATAGAATATTACTTTCTTATATAATATATAAGAAAATTTAGATTTAGTTATCTTTATAACTAGTAATTTAATAAAGCTAAATACTTATTATTATATTTCTTTAGTTATAATACTACTAATATAAATAGATTTTATAAGTTATTTAGTATAAGTAACCTATTTAACTTATCTAGTAGACTAAAAATTATTATCTATATTAAATATAGAAGTTTTAGATCTTATTAGTATTTATATATATTAGTTTACCCGTCAGAAGTAATCGCACGCCACACGTAACCTTCGCTGTGCGGATACAAACTATTCTGTTCTGGTAAATCATTATTGTTATTCCTAGGTTACATAGCTGGAGGCCACATACATAGAAGAGCTTATATAGCTGTATAGCCACGTGGCCAGTATAGCCACGTAGCCTGTATAGCTATACGGGCCGACTATTTACCCGATATGACCATAGCATAGTGGGCCACAAGGTGGCCCAGCGGCCATGACGGTTGAACCGAATAGTTAAACTAACACTAGCAACTTTTCTTTTATACTATAACGCCATTATCTAAATACAAAAGAAGCCTGAATAGCTAACTACCAAAAACTATGTTTTTTGATGTCCCCCTTTTGCTGCTGAACCCGTTACTTATCTATCTCTCTATATAATTATAATAGTTGTATTAATCGCTGGGATCTCTTTAAGTAAACGTCAGAGATTGGAGGGATGTAGGGCTCTATTTAAGACTTGAGGCTACAGGGCTGTGAGAGCTATATAGCTATGCGGCTATGGGGCTATACGGCTATATTATAGCTATATAGCTATACTGCAGCTATGAGGAGGTTATTACCTCGAGAGGTTAGTAATATTATATACCCTCTGGTAGTCTCCGAGATTGTTACTTTTAGAGGTTATAGGAGAGGGCTCTTGTTGTATAGCCCTCTTGGAGCTGTGAGGGCTGTGGGAGAGGGTTATTATTATATAGCCCTCTTGGAGCTGTGAGGGCTGTGGGAGAGAGCTGTTATTATATAGCCCTCTTAAAGCTGCGAAGGCTGTAGGAGAGAGCTGTTGTCTGAGCTATACGTGTGGGGGGGGTGTTGGGAGGTCTTAAGAAGCTATAAAGCTATAAGGCTATAAAAGCTCTCGAGTGTATTTACTGAACGCGCTCTATATAATAATACTGAGGGTATAAATTTAAACTCCTTAGTATAGCTATAAAAAGTACTTTAAGTTAATACTGTAAAGGGGAGGCTTACTGAGGTTATTTCATCCTAAAGGCACCTTCTTCACAGTAATCTCCTTATGGGAGTTAGTATATAGTTCAGAAGCTTCTAGTGAGGTTCTAAGGAGGATCTAAAGTATTTAGAGGGAACTAGAGATACTATAAACTCTAATACCTAGAGAAGGATTATAAATCTTAAAAAAGTTATTTTTATATTTACTAAATATACTTTATTTAGTAATATTA
The DNA here is from genome assembly GCA_001693025.2 of Colletotrichum lindemuthianum. Taxonomy (NCBI): domain Eukaryota; kingdom Fungi; phylum Ascomycota; class Sordariomycetes; order Glomerellales; family Glomerellaceae; genus Colletotrichum; species Colletotrichum lindemuthianum. Next base: position 1,807 of record MASP02000091.1, on the reverse strand, counting down.
AGAATATAAATTTAAACTCCTCAGTAAAGCTACAGGAAATACCTCAATTTAACTAAAATAAGGATATGAATTTAAATTCCTTAATAGTAGTCTCCTTAAGGGGTTAGTATATATTAATTTGGAGGCTTCCAGTAAGGTTCTAGGTGGGGAGGGTCTAAGATATCCAAACGATAAATAACTACTATAATCCTTTTACCTTATATAAACCTTAAGTATAGAATTTCATAATTACTTCTTCTAATAATATAGACCTTACTGATCTACAGTATAGTGTTGATAGTTAGATTAATACTAATCAGTATTAGTTTACCTGTTAGGGGTAATCACACGCTGCATATAGCCTTTACTATACGGGTGCAAACTGTTCTGTTCTGGTAAATCATTATTATTATTCCTAAGTTACGTAGCTGGAGGCTATATATATAGAAGAGCTTATATAGCTATATAGCTACGTAGCCAGTATGGCTACATAGCCTGTACGGCCATACGGGCCGACTATTTACCCAATATAGCCATAGCATAGTGGGCCACGAGGTAGCCCAGCAGCCATGACGGTTAAACCGAATAGTTAAACCGACAATATAAAACTTCTACTAATATTAATCTTTTAAAATATAAATATTATATTAATTATATAGTTTTTATCTCTTTTCTTATACTTACTTAGTATATTAATAGTAAATATAGATTTAGATCTATATTTCTTAGCTATATTAATATTTTCCTCAGGAGTAAATTAACTTTCAGCTAAATTATATAACATTATTATTCTAAATATATTTCTGCTAACTAATAGCTACTATATTATAATATATCTGGAAAAATATATAATTAGTTTACTACTTAATATTAGTTATATATCTTTATCTAGTTTCTATACTTATTCTTTATTTACTATATTTATAAAATTATTACTAAATTTAGAGATATTAGTATTAGAGTAATCAGAATTTATATCACTAGTGATAGAGATTAGTTTATTAATTACATCCCTCAGTTAGATATTTTATTTATTAAGTATATAATTAATCTTATTATATAATAGAATTCACTATAGAGAATATAGGAAAGTAAAATATAAAACTTTTAGACTGTAAGATATATATAAAAAAGAAAAATTTTTATTTCTAATTTTTTATAAAATATATATTAAATAGTAATTTAGTAAAATTCAGTTAGCTAAATAGAAGAAATAGATAGTTTCCTATTTTATAAAGTAGATATAACTTAATACTCTATTTACTAGAAAAAAAAAGAATAATATAGAAGTTATTATAATTATATAATATAATTATTATCTCTATTACTAAATATTAGATTACTAGAATTAGAGAAAATATTCCAGAATCTAAGTCTTAAGTAATTATTTATCATAATTAGAATCTAAATACTTAAATTTAGCTAAGTATTAAGTTTTCTTTCCTAATAGACGTTAAGCTATAACTAATTTAACTTCCTTAGATATATTTATAATTAGTAGGATCTGTAGTAGTATTTATCCATAAGGATTAAGACTTATAGCTAGCTTAAGATAGTTAATAAAGATAATATTATATATTTTCCATTTAATTAGAAGTTCTAATTAGTATACTAATTACCTAATCCTTTTAATAACTTAGAAAAATCCTACTATCTAAATACTATATTTATATCTAACTACTATAACCTGCAAAACTAAGTATCCTTAATATAACTTTAATATTACTTTATCTCTAATATTAAAAAACCTTATTATATATTAACAGTTATAATAATATTTTATTATTATACTTATAATTACTAATATATTATATATATATAACTTATT
>MASP02000090.1:15035-83077 GCA_001693025.2 Colletotrichum lindemuthianum | reverse complement strand
ATTTTAGTTATTTTAGTTATTTTAGTTATTTTAGTTATTTTAGTTATTTTAGTTATTTTAGTTATTTTAGTTATTTTAGTTATTTTAGTTATTTTAGTTATTTTAGTTATTTTAGGTATTTTAGGTATTTGTATTTCATTCTTATTTCATTTTCATTTTATTCTGATTTCATTCTATATTAAATCTATATTCATTTCAGTTTTATTTTACTTTCATTATATATTTATCTTAAATTTAGTTTACTTTCAATTCTATCTTACTTTTATTTTTATTTTCTTCTAAGTCTACTTTACTTTCAGTATACATTTACTTCAAATCTTGCTTTCAAAATATATTTGAATAATTCTTTTTATAAGCGGTTTGATATTTTCATTTTTCGTTATGTATTAGTATACTTTATACTTCTTTTACTTTTATTTTTATCGTTTTCAACCCTTTTGATTTTATTTTATTTTATATCATTTCTACTTATTTTCATTCAATTTGTATTTATATTTACTTTATTTATATTTAAGTTTTATCTTTGTTTTTTTTGATGCTTTTATTTCTTTCTACTAATTATTAATAGATCTATTAATAAGCCTATTAATAAAGATTTAATATACTGCTAAATAACTATATACTGTAAGATTTACTAGTGAAAACTCTAATAATAATTCTAACTACTCCGCAATAGCTAATAAATACTTAAATATAATAGGAATCTGTTGCATATAATCAGGGGGCAAGATCTGGTATATATTATATATAGTTAAATGTAGCTATACGCACCACGCAAGGCTCTATTTTAACTAGTTTAAGTGGGATAAAGCCTATAGATACGCTATAAGTGCCTGAGGCTTGAATAATATAAACTCTAATACTTAAATATATTATTTCCATATACCTCTCTAGCCTTAAAGACTATATCTATAGGTTAGCCTTTTTAAATAACATTAATTTAAATACTCTATTTATATCTTATAAGAAACTTCTTTTATAATCTTATTATCCTTATTAAACCTCTACCCCTATAGTAGAAAAAGTAACGTTATTTACAGGCTGTTTAGGTATCCTTATTACCTAGACTAAAGGTGCCTCTGGATACTTTATATACTTTATATACTTTATATACCTTAGGCGCCCCTAAGCTTCTTTTTAACTATATTGTTATTTAAGTTGGGGTTTATAAGTTCCAACTGGTAGTTAAAAGCCTTATTAAAGTTTTTAAATATTAGTATAGATAGCCTCTCTTAAAGATTCTTTTCTTACTATATTTTCAGGCAGTTTAACTAGTTTATTATATTAATTTAAGTAATAAAAATACTAAACTAGTAGGTTCAGAGAAACTTTATAAAAATATTAGCTATATAGTCTCCTAAGAATATATATTTAACTTGAAAATATCCTTACTAAGCTTTTTATTATAGTTAATAGTTTTAAATATCTTTATATTATAACTTTATGTATAATTATATTATTTTAGTAATTATAAGATATATTATTTACTAATTATTATACTAAATTTAGACTGCTAGATAAAGCTTATATATTTTACCTCCACTAAAAGTATTTACTATAAGATTTACTTATAGTATAATAATAAGGTAGTTAGTAAAAAAAGCTTCTTATACTACTTATAATAATATTAAAAACTTTACTTTAGTTATTAAAGTAATAATAATATCTTATTTGTTAGCTTACTATACTATAAGATTACTAAAAAAGTATATAATATATATCTAAAAGTTTTTCTAATTTTATTATTATTTATAAAGTTAGTATCTATATTAATAATAAGATTACTCTTTAAATTACTAACGTTATAGCTAAATATAATATAGAAACTTTTAGTTTTACTAAGATACTATATTATTTACTTAGCCTTAACCTAGTAGTTATCTTTAGAATTCTAGTTAAAATAAAATAATTAGCTAGCTATATAAAGAATATCTAATGTTATTATAACTATAACATAATTAATAAAGCCAATATCTTATTAATAGTATTGAATTTCTATATAAAATACTTAATTATATTATAGAAAGAACCTTTCAGATTTAAGGAAAGTATTAAACTATTTAATATTTTATATATATTTTATAAGATGTTTAAAAAGCTTTTTAATATAAACTACTTAATAGAGTTATAATTATTATATTATTTAATTTTAAATAACCTTAGTATTCAGAAACTACTATAGGTTTTTATCTTTCTTAAAGTAATATTTCTTTTAGAGATTTACTAATAATAAAAATACTTTAAATATATCTACTAAGGGAAAAAAGAATATATAGTTATTAATATAGAAGAAAATGGTAATATACCCCTTAATCTAGTAATATAACTTTCCCACAGTAAACTTAAAACTAAAATATTTAAAGTTTACCTCTAAATAGTATTACTAAAGGAAAGAAAACCTATAAAACCTATAAAGTATTTTATTTAGATAGGAAATATTTCTAGATTTTTAATTATTAAATAGTATCTCTATATAAACTACCTTGCTAAATATTACTTAAATAAAAATACTAACTATATTATACTAAAGTAACTTAAAGTTAAAATAGTTAGTAATTACTATAAGAATTTAAGAAAATATACCTACTAAAATAACTATATAAACTTCGCAGTTATTTTATAACTATTAGTTTCCATAAATAATAAGCTAAATTTTAATTTTAAGAAACTATTTATACTTATTAAGCTTATAAATATAAACTTAGTGGTAATTTAGAATCTTTAAGTTTCTTGCAAAATTCCTACTAACCTTACTTTAGAAATATAATTTAATATAACTTCAAAAATAAGCTTTTTAAGCTGCTACTATAATCTTAATATATAAATAAGTAAATACTACTAAGTAAAATATAAATAATAGTAATAACCTTTATTATAAAACTTCTAAAATAGAAGCTTCTACTTTGCTATATTTTAAGTACTTTCCAATATTTAATTTATTCTATAGCTAAAAATTTTTTTTAAACTTATAATACCCTTTTAGAATTCTTTTAAGAATTAAAACTTTAGAAATTTCCTCCAGCTAATAACTAATATAATTCTATAGCTACAGGCCGAAGTATTTAGAAGTATTTTAAAATAACTAAAGGATGCCAGCTAAAAAGGTAACTTTAAATAAAAATCTTCTAGCTACTTTAATATAAACTTTTAATTATTTCTTATACTTAATTTTCTCTAGAGGTATTAAATCTTCTTATCCCTCTATAATTCTATTTATATAAATAAAATTATAAAAGAATATAGTAGCTAACTCTGGAGAAATTAATAATATAAATTTTATAGTTTTATATAGAATCTTAGAGACCTTAAAGCTAGCTGTAATATAAATATAAAACCTTAAGCTTTTATAACTATCTTCTATATTTTTAGTATAATTTACCTTATTAAATTTTCTACTTAAACTTAAGTAAGTATTTAAGTTAGCTTTATATAACTTTACTGCAGCTAATTTATTTTATAATTTATAAGAGATCTTATTAAAATTAAATCTCTCAAAATTTATCTTATAGAGAAACTAAATTTCTATTAAGATATATTATCTTATTAAAAGAATATTATAAGTTATAATAATTTTATTTCCCAAAAGATTCTATATTTAAAACTAATTAATTAAAATGTAGCTAATAAAAAAGCTATCGAAAATATATTTCTTAAAATAAGTAAGATAGTTAAACTTAAAGTTTATATTTATAGTAAAAATAAAATACTTATAGATATATATATAAAAGTAAGCGAAGTTTAACCTTATAATATTATCTTTTTAAGTAACCTTATAAAGTTTATAATATAATATTTACTAACCTAAAAAGTTTATTAGTATATAATTATAAAGATATACTGCTACTTATAAGATAGCAGGCTAGAAATTATAAAGTAGTTTACTTCCTTACTTTATAGCTTTTATATAAACTTTAATATTAATTTTAATATATTTTATATTACTATTTCAGCTTTATATATATAACGTAAATAACTTAAAGTAAATATTTCAAGTAGTTAGAGTAACTTTTAGTTTCTTATATCTAGAAACCTTATTCTTATACTTAAAAAGCTTAATATTAATAATATACTAATATTTAAGAAGTAAGATAAAGTTACTAAATATTATAATTATAATAACTTCAATATAATCTATAAAATAAAAACTCTATAAGTAATTAGTAACTTTATTTATAAATATTAAGAAAGAGAAAAACTTACTATAATCTTAATAATAAGGATAAAAGTTAAATATAATATACTCTCTAAAGATAGTATATACAGTATTCTTACACTCTATATAGTAAATAATTTATTTTACCTTACTAATACTAAAAACTTTATATATTTCCTAAGTAAACTAATATTTATTATACTTTAAGTAACTATTAGAAATATAAATACTATATATAGCTAAAATAAGATAATTAAGAAGTTTTCTTCTAGAATATTCTAGCTGCTAGTATTAAAACTATTTATTATGATTGAGAAATTTTTAGATAATCTCTATAATATATTTTTAGTAGTAATAATATTTAGAAGAATATTTATATTATACTAATTATATTACTAAAGTATTTAACCTCTTATAAAATATATAGTATTTAAAAACCTATTAGCTATATTAAATATTAATAACTATAATTTCTAAATAGTTACTTTTTTATAATTGAGAGAGGTAATTTAACTTAATATTTTATTAGTAAGCTCACTTTTATAACTACTAAAAGAAAATAGAATTTATAGTTAGAAAGATATAGAAAGTAATATTATAGAGATATACCTTACCTCCCTTATATTTTAAGATTATAATATTAATTTTAGTATCTTTATAATTTTTAATAAATACTAACTTAATTTTATATTAAATATAATCTCTAGAGGAAGCTTCTTAGAAAGTTATAAAGTATTTAATATATGAAATAATATAAACTAAAATATCTAAATTAAAAATAAATAAGTTTTAGAAAGAATATTACTAAAGTTCCTCTATATAGTAAGCTTACTATATAGTATTATAGTTACTTCAGCTGGAATTCTAGCTATATAGTTACTATTATCTAAAATCTGGAACTTTCTTTGAAATATCTGAATTTAAGGTTATTTACTATTTAATTTTCTTCTTTATTATAGTATTTAGTATCTAGCTTTTATATATAAGTAAGAAATATATATAATAATAATATAAAAGCAGATAGTTTTTACTATATCTAAGAGATTATAGAAATTTATCTAAATTATTAAAATATTTCTTACTATCTTAAGAATTTAAGCTACTATCTATAGCCTCTAAGATAGTATTAAATACTTTATAGTTAATTTTACCTTAATAGAAAGCTTTAGGAAGCTACTATATAATCTCTATAATAGCTAAAATAGTTTTATTAAATAGTATTATATTTAATTAACTATAAACTGTAAATATATAATTTGAAATACATTTTTCAATTAGTAAGTAAGCTAGTAAAAAGATAGAATTATAGGTTTAAAATACCTATATAATAAAGAAAGTGTAGCTAACTATTTAAATCTTATATATAATATTTTACTACTTTTCAAACTATATTTTATTCACTATTCTAATAATAAGATATTTAATTTTAGGAAACTAAAATATATTATAATATATAGTAGCTACTTACTAGAAATAGAGATTATCTATAATATTAAAATAATTATAAGAATTTATTAATTATATAGTAAAACTCTCCTTTAAGTTATAATATTAGTATTTAAGTATATTACTAATAAATTTAAGAATTTAAAATAATATATAAACTTAATTTAACTACTTATATTTATACTTTTAAATTCTTATATTATAGAGGTTATAAATAACTATATAGACTTTCAGACTCTTCTCTATAAAATTTATAATATTTAAATATAAATTTATTTAGAAACTTTAAACAGAAGTTAGAACTTTTTAGAGTAAGTTAGATTTATAGAGGTAAATTTATTAAGAATACTAAAAGTAGTTAAGATCTCCAGAGTATTAGTTTTAGGTATTATAGTAGGTATCTTATTCTTTTTTATTTTAGAAAAGTTATATATAAGAGGCTTTTAAGAGATTACTAAAAAAAGACTCTTTTAAGTATTTAGTTTAAAGTTAAGGTAATTCTATAGATTATAAAACTTAGCCTCCACCTTAAAGAAGTTATATTAGGTAACTTACTAGTTAGCTTCCTTAAGTATTGATATAGGGGTATCTTTAGTAAATATCTTAGTATTTAAGATATGTAAGAGTATCGTAATATATACTTTTCAGCCTAATAGCTTTTCAGTATTATAAGACTCTTTATTATTATCTATAATTAGAAGGCAAAATCTAGTATATATTATATATAGCTAAACCTGGCTACATACACTATACGAAGCTCTATTTTAACTAGTTTAAGTGGGGCGAAACCTATAGAGATACTATAAGTGCCTGAGGCTCGAATAATATAAACTCTAACGCTCGAACGCATTATTTCTGGCAAAGTCTGCCTATACACGTCGGTATGCTGTTATTCTTCTCTCCTTAACTTAATTGCTATCCTTCTTTAGCTACACTAATACTGCAGTCTTCTTACTTCACTTCGGAAGAATTTAAGAAAGATAAAAATATATTTTCTAAGTAGCTATTATCTTATAATTAAATATCAAATTTTTTAATAGCTAAACATATTATAAAAGTCGATATATAACTTTAATTTTCGTAAGATATAAGGTTCTACAATAACTTTAATGGAAAGATCTTTAATATAATCAATACAATCCAACGTCATAGAAAAAAGACGTTTGCCCTTACGGCTATTAAGAATATTCTAAACTAGATATTTACTATATTCAATAATCAGAAGGTTACCTAAATTATATTAACCTGTATTTATTCTTTAGTTATACTTAAAGGACCGTTTGTTAAATAGTATTAGAAAGGTAGCAATGGAAACTACTCTAAAAGTATTAAAGATAATATTTACTGGAAGTCGGTAAGATATTTAAGTAGTAGAGAGATTTCCTAGAGATACATTAATACTTAACTATTTAAGAAGAAGGAGCCTACTATTAATATATATTACGTTTAAGAGATACTAAATACTGCTATTAAAGTTATAACCCAAAGAAGTAATTCTAATTTTAGAGTTATCTAAGAAAAGCTTTTTAGCTTTAGCCAGTAATCTCTTACTATTAAGTTATTCTTTCTTGGTTATGTTCTAGTAGAATCTATATATTTGTCTTAATAATACTATTTTAAATAGTAAGTTATATATCCATACTAAAAGCCTAACTATATATAGTAGTAATAATACATTGAGTATATCTTTAATCTTCTATTTAATATATATATTATTTAATTTAGTGACTTTTACTTTATACCTATAGTAGTATCTAAGCTCTTTACTCTATATAGTAGTATCTAAGCTTCTTATTCTATATGTAGTTCTTACTATAGATTGTATTGAGTAATAGTATTTATATTAATAATAACCTATAACTAATTTCAATAGTAATAACCTTATATACTGTTATAGATAATTATACCCTCAGTTATAATATTTAACCTTAGAATAAAGAACAATCTTATAATAATAATCTATATAGTAAGAATCTTAGTAAAGTGAAAGGTTAATACATATAGCTAGAAATATGTACTAAAGTTATAAAGCTCAGAATCTTTAGAAACGTCTTAAAAATATAATAGAATAAAATATTAGGCCCTAAGTATTCTATAATTTCTTATTTTTCTATATTTATATCTTAATAATACAATTGAATCTGATCTAGATTTATATAATTACCTATAATTCAAGAACTATAAGGTAGATAAAGAGATATATAGCTATAATTATTGTTAGTAGAGATAGTAGTTTATTAAACTAGGTTTTAATAGAATTATTCTGAATATTATAATTAATAAGAAGTCTGTAAATATTTAAAAGAAAAGTATCTAGCTATTCTATAATTTACTATATTAAGATAATACGTGATATTAGTCAAATAATATCTTAATATTAATATACTATAGGAATATAGATTATTACAAATTTTAGAACATTATAATACTATAATTATAGAGGTTCAAGAAGCCACCTAACTCTGTTAGATATATCTAAGTATATATAAGTATTATTTGTATATTAGCTATAATTAATTCATATACTAAGATTCTTTACGAAGAAAAGTAGACCAAGTTCTACTATATTAATATAGAGGTTATAAGTTAGCTTATATTAATAGTAGATAACTTTTATATTAATAATAGAGAATCTTTATATTAGAGGTATAAAGTTTTATCCAGACAATAGGTAGAATATAGTCTGGAGAATATTAAGGTTATAATAAGTATTGAAATAAAGTAGCTGTAGTAAGTAGTAATCAAACTTCTTAAGATATTGAAATTATATATATATAGTATAGAAATATAAATATATAGGAAAAGAATAAAAGGTTAATATAGAAGAAGTAATTAGTTATTTTTATTAATTTAGTTAATATGAAGTAGATATATAAATTATAGCTCTAAGGAATTTAAGTTTAAATTAGCTTAAGGTTAACTGTAGGGGTTAGTAGAAGTAGAAAGACTGAAATTATACTTTAGAAAGTAATTTATCTACTGATAATTATAGTATATAGTAAGCTATTAGCTTTTTCTATATATATTTGTCGGGTTAACTGGGCACCGATATGGCAAAAGCTATAACAGTGGGTGACACACTAGGTGCCCCACTTTTTGGACTAATTAGATAAGAGGGATTATCCTATAGATTAATCCTAACGGTATATAGTATGTATATATACGCTATAACGTAAATTTAGATATAAATAATTAGAGACTACTAGTTATAACCTAGTAATAATAAATTAATTAATTATAATATTTACTAGTTATAAACTAATACTAATTAGTAGTTTAACTACTTCTGGTACTTATTACTACTACTTAACTATAGATCAGTAAGAAATACCTAAAGAGACGAGATTATAATACCCCCTAAGAGACCCTATAGATAGCTTCTAAGCAGAAATAAGTAACTTAAAGCTATTGTAACTATATACTATTCTGAGAATATTAATAATAAGCTTATAATAGAAACAGAAGTAAAGACAAACTCGCGATAACCTATTTACTTAACATTATATTATATCTACTATATAACAAAAGATAACTAAAATTAACATTAAATTAAAGTAATAAGCGCTAAGATAAAGTAATAAGATTAATATATCCAGAAGGAAGGAACCTACAATAAAACTACTATTCCTTAATATTACTCTCTAATATTCTATATATATTTAACTATTAAGAAACAAAAGAATATCTTAATAATAGTAGATATAATATATTAGTAACTAAAAATAATATATTAAAAACCTCCCCTTTCTAATATCATATAGAAAAAGTAAAATATCTTAGTTAATATATTTATATCTATAATATAACTTACCTAGTAGTTAAAACTTAACTATAATAAAGATAGTAATAAAGAAAAAGGCTTTTATCTTATATAGTAAGGGAACCCTAAGAATAATTATAAAAATATAATCAATAATATAAACTAATATATAAATATTCCAGATTTAAAACTAGATAATAGTATTAGCTTATAACTTTTTTTCCCTATATATTCTATATATGACTACAGTAGAGAAGTATCCTAATTAGGATTCCCTAAGAATGATAAATTATTAAAGATATTATAACTAACACTAAAACAGAAAGTATTAAGAAACTATTATTCCTTATTCTTACCTACAGATATCTAATAAATATTGAATAAAATATTAATAATAATAAGATAACTATAAGTTAAACTGATAAACATTATAATTAGTATAAGGAGGAGGAATACTAATACTAATAATATTACTATCCACTCGAAAAATTCCTATTAGGAGAGTTCTTCTAATAAACTATATTCTAAAAAAGAATAAAAAAAGAAATATTTATACTAATAGTATAACTAGAGGAATAAGAAGAAGAGGGAATAATAAGGGATAATATAAGAGGAGGATTATTTAAAGTAATACTAAAATAATATATCTAACTAGGTAACTACTATAGTTTATTTTTAAAGCTTCCCTCTGTAGTAACAGAAAACTAAAAAAAAGTATATAAGATAATATAAGTTAGTATAACTAATAATACCTTTATACTATTATCTATTATCCCTATCCACTATAAGTAGTATATTTATATAATAAAAAGTTAAACTAAGTTAACATAACCTTAATTATATTACTATTTAATAATAATTACCTTTCACCTCTCTAGTAAGCTTCTATAACGATATTACTAAAGTATACTAATCTACTATTAGTATTACTAGTAAGGAATAGTATCTGCTAAATTAATGAAGATTAGAAATAGAAAGATATTTATAAGGTTTTTACTAGAAGGAGATATCTGTTTAGTAGTTATAATTTATCTAATAAGTATATATATTTCTAAAGCTGTAGCTTTTAGAAAAATATTTATAATTAAAATATAGTACAACTATACTAACTATTGATATTCTCCCAGTCTGATATCTTAAATATATCTTTCTCTCTAGACTCTATTAATAGTTTTTATAAGAATATAATCTATAATAATATTCCTATAATTAAAATTAATAAATATAAGAAAGTATTCTAATATATAGAAATAAAGATACCAGTGGGAATATACTAAAAAGTTATATCTTAATAATAGAGTGAGAATATTAAACTTCAGATAAGTATTAGTAGTAGTATCTTTAATAATATTTTTATCTATTATTATATTTATTTATAGAAGAAGTAAAATATTTATTTTAATAAAATATAGAAAGCTTACTATATTAACTTTAAGAAATAAACCTTAGAATATTTTAATATTACAGAAAGAATATTAATATAAGCTTTTAAAAACTACCTTATAGAGAGAAGTATATATTTCTCTATAAATAAGGATATAATAAAAGAAAAGCTAGTTAAGATTCTTAAAGAGGAGATATTAATAAGATAGATAGTAGAGAGTATTAAAACTAACTAATAAGAGTATCTCACTTTCAGATAAGAGATTATAAAAAACTCTAGTTTTATTAATAACCTCCTAGGAGTAGGAGGATTTATGCTTATTAATTAATAACTATCTATACTAAGAAACTTCATAATAGAATTACTCTCTCTATAATTAATATTATTAATATTAATAATAAGGATAATACTAATATTAAGCTTATAAGTAATAAAGCTAAATATTTAAAGAGATATTAACTTACTAAGAACTGAGAAGATAATAACTAATAAGGAAAAGAAATACCTAAAGCTAACTAAACCCCTAAGATTCTATACTTACTTCAGAGGAAAATATTAGTTAATACTAATATATTATATTCTATTTAACTAACCTTATAAGAAGGTTAAGTTATTATTTAGTATAATATATAGAATAAATAATACATATACTAGAGCGAAATATAATATCTTTAAGAATAAGATATAAATATTTATTATTAAATATATTAGTTATAATATTAGCTAGAATATAGTAGAAAGAATATTTAATAATATACTAGTAGGATAAATATATTTATACTATAAGATATTAATTTTACTCATTTAAGATAATCTCTTAATTACTTAAATAGCTATAATAGTTAGAGATAAGTTTAAGATATTTATAGTCTACTTTAATTACTTTAAAGAATAGAAGAATATAAATTTTAAGATTTTTACTAAAAACTATAAGTATACTAATATAGTTAAGATATTTGGAGTAATAATAATATAGATTAATATCTTTTAATATATTTATCTAAATTTATAAGATCTATAGGAGAAGATTAATAAAAAGATATATATAACTATATACTAAGTATATGATATAATTAATATACTTTATAATATTATTAATATAGTTAAACTAACTGTTAATAGGCTATAGGAATAGATAATAGAGATACTTAAAAGTTAAAAGAAATAGTTAAAGTAAGAAACTAGCTATATTATAGATTATAACTAGTTTCTTATAGACTATATATATAATAGCTAAGAGTAGAACTAATATTTTAATTATTCTTAACTATCTTATCTATAATATATATAGAATAATAATATTACTTCAGTATAGCTTTATAAGAAGGTATAAAATAGAGATATATAAGGTAAGTATTAAATATACTTAGAATTAGCGAATAAATACTAGTTAATAAAATATACTCTAGAGGAATATAAGGTTACTACTTTGTAATTTAAGAAGGTGTTTATTATTAATATTATATTAATAGAGGAGATTATAATATATCTTGATAATATTATTTTTATAGAGATGATAATAGAGAAAGTGAGAGATAATATAGATAGAATATTAGAGGATAATTTTACAGTTATCTACTTTACTATAATAGATAGTTAGAAGGAGACTATTAACTTTATATAGCTTATATAAGTTCTTTAAAACTATACTTTTTACTATTTAATAACTACTAATAAATTAGAGATTTTTCTAACCTTATAGTATTTAGAAGTTATTTTTAAAAATATCTTTCTAGATACTAAACTAAGTAGACCTTCTACTAGAGATATATAATAATTTAGAGCTTTTTAGAAGATTCTACTTAATATTTTACTAAATAAGATAGTTTTGAAAATAAATACTAGATTTAGAAATAGGTAAAACTTTATAAGTTTTAGTATTACTAGAATATTTATATTCTTTAGAGATATTAATTTTAATATTATATTTATAGTTATATTATTTCTACTGATTATTTCTAATATAGACTATCTCTAAATATACTTTAATGATTTTAATAATATAATTTAGTAGGAGAGAGTATTACTACTTATAGAAAGATATAATAAGTATCTATAGTTCTTAATTCAGGAGGATTCCTATAATAAGACTATTAACTTTCTTATAGAGATAGAAATATAATAGCTTTATAAGAGATTTAGCTATTCTAGTATCTATAAGTTAAATAATATACTTAAGAGAGTAGGTAAGACTATAATAACTAATAAGATTAAGGTAATTACTAAGAACTACTATTAATACTAAATAAATAGTAAAATACTATATTAGTTTAAATTTAGCTTTAAGGATAACTATAAGTTTAATATAGAAATTATTATTAACATTATATATTTTAATAGTAATAAATCTATATTATATATAGTTAATATTTCTGTAGTATTTATAGCTGTAAGGTTTATAAAGAGTATCTCTATAGAGGATATATGGTATACTCTGAAAGCATATTAGATTAATATATACTAGGAACCTCTAGATAGAATTATTATTAACATAGGATATAACTTTATAGCTAAAGGTTTTAAGAAAGAAGAGCTAATAATATAGATAGTAAGATTAAAATTATATTAGTTA
This sequence comes from Colletotrichum lindemuthianum, assembly GCA_001693025.2. Lineage (NCBI taxonomy): Eukaryota > Fungi > Ascomycota > Sordariomycetes > Glomerellales > Glomerellaceae > Colletotrichum > Colletotrichum lindemuthianum. The sequence continues at coordinate 69,762 of MASP02000090.1, read as the reverse complement.
AAGTTTATAATAGTATTAGTAAGGTGAAATATTACTATACCTCCCTATAGAGAATATATAAGATTGTTTAAGATAAGATACTAGAGATTAATAGAGAGGAGACACTATAAAATACAGTCAAGGTAGTTAATAATATTAGTAGCTTAAATAGCTTTATACTAACTCTACTAGTTTTTAGAGTATATCTATATTTTAACCTAATGTCACTACTATTTCTAGATATTATAAGATAAGTAGTTACTATCTAGAAAGTAATAGAAGAAGTATATAAGATCTATATTTAATAGTAAGTTTCTGATATTTAAAGTATATATAATAGTCTCTCTACTATTTTAGTTTACTATTTACCTTTTTAATTAGAAATATAAATTTACTATAAATACTAAAGTTAGATAAAATCCTTTAAGTTTATTTCTATTAATAGTAAAATATATATTATAGAGATAAATAGTAAACTTAGTGTTTTTAGATTAATAATAGTTAAGCTATATTATTAACTATATACTAAAGAGGTAGAAACTTAAGATTTATATAATAGTTAGCTATTAGATAAATATCTGAAAGAAAGTATATTAATAGTAATGTTAAATAAGAATAAACTAAGATAGCGAAAATAACTATATAAAAATAGAATTTTTATTATAGAGGCTAAACTTATAGATAATATCTACTATAATATTTATCTGATAATAAAAGAGATAGAAATACTTACTAAAGTTATTAAGCTTTACTAATATAGCTTTATTTAGATACTAGGAAAGTTATTTTAGAAATTATATATTATAGAGTGGGAGATTTTATTAGTAAAAGGTATATTCTACCTGAAGTATTTTAATATCTAGAAATATAATAGTATAAAGATCTTTAGCCTCTACTTTATTAATAAGGTTAAGGGTATAGATAATATATTATATAAGAAGTTACAGTTAGTTATTAAGGGTTTTAATAATTAGGAGAAGACTAATATCTTTATATAGTTACTTATAATTTAATAGGTTAGCTATTACCTAATATTAATACTATTAGTAATATTTAAAGAGGTAACTCCTATAGAGGTTTACCTCTAAGATATTACTTAAATATATATATAAGTAGAGATAATATTAAATTACTTTATATTAGTGAAGCTATCTGTAAGTCTATATAGTTTATATCTAGAGGATATTATTATAATTATAGTTTAATTATTATATAGTTTTATAAAGTTAGATACTTATTAGTACATAATATACCCTAGTTACTTTAAAGACTAACTATAAATAGAAACTTTATTATATAATCTATATCTTATAATCTATAGACTTAATAATTTATATTTCAGTATTATAAGTATATAAATAGATAATACTTTCAGAGTCTACTTACCTAAGTTTAATAATAAAGAAGAGGAGAAACTTTAGTAAGTAGGATTTATAGTTAAACTGAAGTTAATACTTATATAATATAGACTCCTTATATTTAATAGAGGTATAATTATTTTGAAGGATAATAGTAATATTACTGTTACTTAAAAGGAATAAGGTAAGAAGATTAAACTTATTAACTTTATATCTAAAGCTATAAAGGCAATATATATTAAATAATAAGTATAAAGAGTATATATAGTTTCTATATACTAACTGGAGGTATATTTTAATTTCTCTATTATAACTTAATATTAAGATATAACGTTAGAGGATATTAAAAAACTTAATAAATATTTAGTATAGTAAATAGATAATTCTAAAAGAGACTTAATGATTATTCCTACTAATATTAAGATAATAAGGTTATATATATTTATTAATAGATTTTTTGCTAATAATAGTAATATAATATTTTAGTTTAAATTTATTATTATTCTAGGGATAAAAGATATTAGTGAAGATATTAATATTCTTAAGCTTAGAGGTAATATTATCTATTTTTCCTCTCCTAAGTTAAAGAGAGTTATATATAGTATATTAGTATCTGAGGTTTATAGTATAACTATAGAAATTAATATAAAATATATAATATCTACTATCTTTAGGTAAGTAACTAAATACTTTAAGATATTAATAATATTAATAGTAGTATATACTAATTTCTATTTCTTTTATAAATATTTTATTAAGTTAGATATTACTAAAGAGAAGTATCTTATAATTAATATCATAATATTATAATAATTATATAAAAGAAGGAAGATTTTTAAGATCTAATGGATTAATAGTAAAGATAATTTTACTAATAATATAATTAAAATATCTAATAATTAAGTTTTTAAAATATTTATTATTATAAATAGAGTAATTATAAGAATAGAAGGATAGGTTATAAGGACTATAGAGGGTAATAAGAGGAGGATATAAAGATAAAGAGGGTAAATAGAGGGTATTATTATAGAAAAGCCTTGAGGTATCTAAGTGGCGATAATTAAAAAGTGTATTTTTATAAGTAAATGCTATTTGTAGCGTTTAATTAGTTTTTAGTATATCTAAAAAGATATATATAATTAGTAGTTGGATGTTTTTTGCGTTTTATGCTGTTTTGATATTTTATGCTGTTTTTATATTTTATACTATTTTTGCGTTTTATGCTATTTTTGCGTTTTATGCTGTTTTTGCGTTTTATGCTGTTTTTGCGTTTTACGTTATTTTTACGTTTAATGCTATTTTACGCTTTTGCTACAAAAGAGAGTATTGCTAGTGTCAGGTTAACTGGATACTAATATAGTAAAAGTAATAATAGTTAGTAATATACTAAATGCTCCACTTTTTAGACTAATTAGATAAGAGGGATTATTTTATGGATTAATTCTAATAGTATATAGTATATATATATACGTTATAATATAGATTTAGATTTAAATAATTAGAGACTATTAGTTATAACCAAGTTATGATAAATCGATTGATTATGACGTTTATTAGTTATAAACTAATAATATTATTTAGTAATATTTAAATATTTAATTTTAAGTAGTTACTATTATTTAATTTTCTTATAGAAATAATTAATATAAATAGTATTTAAACTTGACTTTTAGTTGAGTTTTTATTAAAATATATTATAAAGATAGAAATCTCTTTATATTAAATTAAATTAATAATAAGTAAGTTAAGAATCTTGTTTTTAATTACTTTCTAATAATATCTAGAGATATAATAAATACTTTATATTAGAGAGGAGCTAATAGCTTACTTTTTATTATAACTATTAGTTATTAGGCTGGGTTTATACTAAGTGATAGGACCTCTAAATAGGTAGGTATTATATTATATAACTATTTGAATTTATCTTTCTCCTTACTTAGCTGCTACTCTATACTAATATTTAAGCTTCGCCGCTTAGAATAATTATTATTCTGGATATTAATATTCTCTTATAGGGGATCTAATAGGTTTCTAATACTCCCTCTCCCTACTATAGTTTAATATAATCCCCCCTCTAAGAGATTCTATCTTTAGAACCTAACTACTAAGATTTAGTATAAAGAAGTAGTATTCTACTTCCCCTCTAGTATTCCTTATTAGTCAGGATCTGGAAGTTTATTCTAAACTCTATATCTTAGCCTCTTAATATTAGATTCCAGTTAATATCAGCCTCTTAAGATATATTCTAATTATAATTATATTTTAGTTAACTTAATATCCCCCCTAGAGTAATTTATTTTTCTTAGCTATAGAAGTATTAGAAAGGCTTTTTCCTCACTCTTAACTATAAGAATTTTATATTTATTATATTTATAGTTTCTCTTCTTTTTAGAGATATTCTCTTAAATATCTTTTAGTAATTATTAGTAGATTTCTTATTCCTTCTTATTCTATAGGATACTATTTTCAGTATCTAGATTTAGATATTATTTACTTTATAGTTCTCTCAGCTTTAGAGAATTATATTATCCTCTATACTATTTCTATTATTCTCTCTTAGTAACTTCTAGGTAACCTCTTTATTATTAAATTATATATTTTCTATTTTAGTGAAATTCTTCACTATTTATAGCTAAGTGAAAGCTATTTTTATTATTTAATTTATTAATCTTATAGATATAATTACTATTTTCTTTTATTAATAATCTTATTTTCAGGATACTAATAATAATAATAATAATATAATATCTACTTCTACTACTACTAGTATTCTACTTCTACTTCCTCTTCCTACTCTAAAAAAGAAAGTAATTAAGTTTTCTTACGTTACTTATAAGTAGCTACTTACTAATAGCTTTAATAATAATAATAACTCTAATCTTATATATCTTATTCCCTATTGCCACTATTTCTTTCTCTTAGCTAACTGGAATCTTCAGGATCCTACCTTAATATTCTACTTCTATTATAAGACTACTCATAGGTCTCTATAGCTTCTCTATCTTTATTATTCTAACTATCTTAGATACTAATAATAAGTATTCTTATTATATTATTATATATAGTAAGGAGTATATTTTAGTATACTTCTATTTTCTTTCTTATAAATTACTTCTGTAGCTAAAAATTTCTTTCTAATATTTCCCAGATTATTTATATTACTACCTTCTCTACTCTAGTTCTCTACTATTTGTTTAATAATTTTTTATTAGAACCTAACCCCCTTGCTGCTACTTATAAAACTAAGGTAATTTTTCATATTTCTAATTCCTAATACTTCCTTACTAATTAGTTTTATAGGAGGAGCTTACTAAAATATAGACTATAGTTAAGAAAACCCTCCAGACTAAAGCTTCCTATACTAATAAGTCTGATATTAAATATAAAGCTGAAGATAAAGAGGCTGAATAACTAATCTGTAAACGTTAAATTATAACTACTAAGGTTATAGCCTCTGCTGTTTTATAGTAAAACTGCCTTTTAGAGTAAGGCCTCTAAGTTATTATTACTTTTTACTTAGTATAGAAGATACAGACTCACACTATTAAGATTTAGACTACTACTCTTATAAGTTTCTAGACTACTTTTCTAAAGTAGTTTTTAACTTATTCTTATATTATTAGTAACTTTTTCCTCTCCTAGTATTCCTCTGGTAATTTCCTCTCTCCTAATATTCTTATTATAGTATATTAGTAACCTTAATTCCTATTTACCCTCCCCCGAGAACTTTAATAAGAAGGGTAATAATAATAGTGATAATATTAGTAGAAGTGATAATAATAATAAAGTTACTTAATTTAGTTTCCCCCCGCTTTCCCCTTAATACTCTATATTTATATTCTCTTTAGGGTTTAGTTACTATTTTTAGGTTTATTTTATTTTTCTCTAGCTTTTAGGTTTAATATAAGCTTTCCAGCTTTATCTTACTAATAACTTAACTTTACTATTTCTCCTGTGATCTACTAGTAATACTCTAAATATCTACTTTATACTTAAATCTTAACTCTTTTAAGATATAATATTAAGATTTCTATAAGTTTTCCTCTATTTTATATTCTTTCTACTTAACTAAATACTATTAATTCCTTTAAGGTTCTTTATAATCTATAATATAGTTAACTTTATATATATTATCTTCTAGATTTTTAATAGGAACTATTAAAAACTCTAGTAGTTCTCCTCTATATTTCTCTAACTAGAATAAAAAAAAGATATTATAAATTTAACATCTTTTTTTAAGATTAAGTTTAAATACTTATTCTCTATTAATTACTTATATTATTTTAAATAACTCTAAATATTTATTAGATAGTTTCTTAGCTAGTTACTTTTACTTAATATTTTTAGTAGATAGTAATATATAATTACTAATTTTAAGGTTTAACTATTTTCTTCTCTTATTATATTATTTTGTATATTCTTTATTTATCTCTTTTAGTAGGATTCTAAGCTGCCTGTAATATAATTAAAAATATCTTACTCTCTCTTCTGCTGTTAGGATAACTTTAGGTTTAACTTCCTTTAGGATACTATTATAAGATCCTATTAGTAAATAACCTATTAAGATATCCGCTAGTATTATTCTAATAATATTATAAATAGAGATATTATAGATAAACTTAACTATAAGTAACTACTTTACTTAATTATCTTAATTAAAATTAACTACTATTCTTAGGAAGTATTCTATATTCTAATTTTAACGTTCTATTTTACTATCTATTTAGAAGTAGTATATTATATTTAGTTTCTACTTAATAATTAGTGAGTAAGTAATAAGTATTTAAAATTTACTTATAAATAGTAATTTTTAATTTAATATAATAGTCTAAGAAACTTTATATTTTAAGATAATATTATTTACTAGTAAGGCTACTAGTTTATTTACTATTAAGAACTTTCTAATTAGTAAGTAGAGAGTATATTTAGTAAATTAATTAATAACTATTAGGATATTATTATAGTTTTTCTCTAAAAACTCTATTAACTTAGGTAATTTAGTAATAAAATTTATATTAATATATTACTATAGGCTATTAAGTATTAATAGAGATACTAATATACTATATAGAAAGTAATATCTAGATTTTAATCTTTAGTATACTATATACTAAAATATATATTCTATAATATTCTTTCTTATTAACTTCTATTAATATTTCTAGCTTAATCTCTTAAGTATCTTAGTAACTTTTAAATACTTTCTTAAAAGTTTATTATAAAAAGTTATTAGTAGATTAATCTAAAGTTAGTAACTATCTAGAATAACTAGCTTACTTTAGAATCTTACTCCTTCCTTATTATTAAGGAACTACTTACTACCTTTCAGTTATAACTTCTTTCCTCTCCTTATAGTAGCTTCTTTTTATATCTCTCTGATTTCCTTTTCTAATATTCCTTCTAATCTCTCTAGAATAAGATCTTTAAGATTTATTTAAAGTTCTTAATCCTAAAGGGATATTATTACTATTTAGTCTAGAAACTAACTTAAGAAATCTTTAAGGAAAATTATCTTAGTATTCTAAATCTCTCCCTCTATTAGTTAGTAGTTAGATTATCTAGAGAGACTATTAGCTAAATTTTACTTTCCCAGCTAGTAGTTAATAATATAATTAAATAATAATATATCTTATAGGAATCTTACTTATCTACTATTTAGTTAGAACTTTATAGTTAGATACTAATAACTTAAATAGTTAATAATAAAGGTAATTTTATATTAAAAATATAAGAAGTAATATTTCTATATAAATATTATTTTATAGATAGTTAGTAGCTTTACTTTTAGTATTCTATATTTTAACTTTGTTTTCCTTAATTTCTATAAGAAATATATTAATAGTTACTACTTACTCTCTTCTAGTTAGATTACTACTACTTCTATAGTAAAATCTGAAGTATCTATCTCTATCTAAATTAGTAAGATTAGATTAAAATAATATAGAATAGACGTTTTAGTAAACTTTTCTCTTAGGTTTTTAAAAACTTTTATTACTCTAGAGGTTATTATATTTTCTCTCTTTACTTATTTAATTAGTTAATTAGTAAATTCAGTATTTACTATAGAGTAGTTTTAAATAAATCTCTTATAGAATCTTATAAATCCTAAGAAAACTTAGATCTTTCTAATACTAATAGGTATTAGTTATTTCTTAATAGCTACTACTCTCTCCTCCTCTATAGTGATATTATTAGGAGAGATTATGAAACCTAGAAATTTAATAGTCTATATATAAAACTTATACTTCTCTGGATTGATATAAAATTCTATAATAGATAATTAGCTAAATATCTCTTTTACTACTTCTATATACTCCTCTTTTATTTTTATAAAACTCAGGATATTATCTAGATAAATAATATAGGTAATATCTATAAGACTTACTAGGATATTATTAATATATATTTAGAAGGTTACTAGAGTGTTAATAAGTTTAAATAGTATAACTTAATACTTAAAATATCTATATTATATTCTAAATACTATTTTCTACTTATCTCTCTCTTATATATATACTTAGTAGTATATATTTTTCAGATTCAGTTTAGTAAACTATAAAGCTCCCTCTAGCTAATCTAAAATCTTACTAATAAGAAGTAGAGATATTTAGTTCTTAATAGTAATATTATTAAACTTTCTATAATCTAAATATAGCTTCAGCTTACTTCTTTTCTTTAGGATAAATAGAATTAATACTTCTACTAAATTTTAAGATATTCTAATCTATCCTTTTTCCAGTACTAATATTAGATATTATTATAATTCCTCTAGTTCTTTCTCTATAAGAAGGTAGATAGGATCCTATAGGAGCTTCTTACCCTCTTTTAGCTTTATTATATATATATAAGTATCCTCTTCTACTAATATATTTGCTTTTTTTATATTAAAAATATAGACCTACTTTCAGTATTCTAATGGTAATTAGGTATTTCTATCCTTCTCCTTATTTATATCTTTCCTAAGTTACTACTATATAGCCTGCTACTTCCCCTCTATTAACGCTAATAGAGCTAAAATTACTAATATACACTTAGATTACCTCTTAGCTTTATTAATTACCTTAGCTTTATATATTAGTTTAATATTACTAATAGCTAAGAGATAGATTTAGCTTAGAGTCCTCCACTTTAGGTTTAACCTTACTTTTCTATCTTAGGGGATCTTTAGGATAATATTATATTTACTAGCTTTACTTACTTAGAATATATAAGATTTTATCCTTATTATACTGAGGTTATTTGTAATCTTTATAACTATAGTATATATTCTCTACTTAAATACTACTCTCCCCTAGAGACTTAATATTTCTAACTTTCTACTAACTTCTATAGGTTTAATATTATATAATATATTCTAACTTAGGATATTCTTATTAGCCTCTAGGTTAATAAATACTTTCTCCTTCTTCTAACTCTTCCCTATATAGACTAACACCTTAGCTTTAAAATGTCAGTAGAACTCTAGATTCTATAGGATTTAAATATTATTAACTTTAGTTACCACTAAATAATAGAGTTTTCCTATATATCTAAGTTCCTTATATACATAGTATATATCTTCTTCACACTAGTAAGATATATAGTCTATCTTACTATAATTATAATGTTTTAGAAGCCTCCTGGGAGCTATAGTTCTAATTTGTGGGATACTTTCTTACTTAATTTCAGATGATATAGCTATAGTAGTAAACTACTTTCTAGACTAATTCTCACTACTTATCTCTCTAGTAGGGATTACTATTAGTATTACTAGTAATTTATAGCTTCTCTACTCTAGTATCCTATAAGTAGGATCTATTAGAATTAACTTACTTATAGATTATTTAATAGTCTTTACTTATTTAGCAGTATAATTTAATTTCTAGTGAGTTACTAAGAAATTTTTAGTTATAATTATTCTCTTTAATTCTAGTAGTAAGTAGTTAATAATATTAATAATATAGAGCCTCTCTAGCTAGATATTTAGATATTCAGTCTTAATAGTTTTATAGGTATTAATAAATTACTAGTAAGTTTAACTGACTCTCTACTATATAGTATCTAACTAAGTGGATATAGTAATAGCCTTAGTGTTAGTATTATCTATATTTAACTTAAGTTACTCCTCTATAGCTAACTAAATAACCTACTTAATATTATTACTATATATAATAGAAACCTGCTTAATCTAGTAGTAAGAGGTAATACCTTTAAGGTATAAGTTTATATACTAGATCTTATCTTTATCTACTGTAAAATTATCTTCTGTTATAGTAAACTATCCTCTAAGTTTAAATAGGAAGTTATTAAGGTTAGACTAGCTACTTTCCTTATAATAAATAGGAGTAAGTTATTTTACTAAGAGGTCTCCTTTCTACCTTTTAGGCTCCAGATTAGGAATAGTAGAGCCTCTAGTAATTTCCTCCTCTATATTTTCTCCTCTTTTTAAAGCTATTAGTTTCTCTAACTTCCACTTCTTTCTTAATTTTATTATTTCTTCCTTAATTAATTAATTAAACTTTACTTCAGAAAAGTTACTATTATTCTAAGGGGGCTACTACTTCCTAAAGTTATTAATATTACTATTAGTTACTATAGAGGTTAATTCTCTACTTATACTTAACTCTCCTAAGCTATTAATAATATATTATATTTAAGTGATTTATATATATAGTATTATTATAGTTCTACTAGTTAGTATACCTAAAAGTAAGTAAAAATTTGAATATATTAGGCTGGATTTATACTAAGTGATAGGATCTCTAAATAGGTAGGTATTATACTCTATAACTATTTAAACTTATCTTTCCCCTCACTTAGCTGCTACTCTATACTAGTATTTAAGCTTCGCCGCCTGGAATAACTATTATTCTGGACGTTGGTATTCTCTTACGGGGGACATGATAGGCCTCTAGTGCTCCCCCTCTCTGCTATAGCCTAATATTAGTGGATATATTACCCCCTAAAATATAACTTCAGCCCTCCCACTCCTACTAACTACTATAATTAACCTTAAGTTAATTTAAAGCTAAACTCCTTATAGTTATAGTAGCTAGTATATCCACTCTATATTAACCTTTTTGGAGATAATAAATAACTAATAACTTCTTCTATATTAACTTTATGCCTTCATACTCTCACGCTATATATAATTTACATATCTTAAGTAACTATTTAGATTTCGAGTGGTTATAATTTTATTATAAAGATATAAAAAAGTAATAGATCATAGAATACTTAGCTTTTGTAGACTTTTTAATTTATTCTATCTTAAAGAGGTTTATAAAGGTTCTTTACCTTATAATCTTAATAGTTACTTTCAGCTATATATATTAAACTTTAGCTTTACTAAAGCTCTTACTATATATATTATTACTATAGGGCCTTTCTTTACTATAAGGTTAAATATTATAACTGGGAGAATAATTATTTATAATAATAGGTAATTTTATTACTATTTAAACTAGTTATAAGCTAGTATTAGTATAAATTCTATTGCTGGATATATAATTTAGTTAGAATTATATATAGGGTGAAAAGCTCAGATACCACTATAGATATAAAGTAAAAGTAACTAAATACTTTATACTAGCTAACTACTTAAGATTATTTCTAACTATAAGTATATTCTTATTTTTAGAAATATTTAATATTACTATTTCAGATATATTATATACTATTTATTATATTATATTATAATAGAAATTCTTGAGTTTACGTTATCTTGGATTATCTTATATTTATCTTAGATACTCCTTTATATAATTAATATCTTCGAAATACTATAATGTTTAATCTTTACAAAGATATTTACAAAGCTATTTTACTATTATAAAGAAACCTTAATTAGGTAAGTAAAAACAGATCGTTATTAATAAATATATCTACTTAAATCTAGATTATATTACAGTATTTCTTAATATTATTATTTCAGATTTATAGATTACTAAAGTTTTCAAGTCTATAGACTAATACTAAAACTTACGTTTATATCTAACTATATATTCTTCGAACTAGGAAAGACCTTAAGTAGTATATTTTCCAGTATAGCTAAAGTTCAAAATTGAGTAGATTAATGAGTTTTACAATATTAATAAATGGTATATTAGCCAGATTAAGATATTTCTAAGTATCTTAGCTGGTTATATAAAATCAAAAAGTAAGATATTATTGGTTAAAACAAGTAGTATTAGATAGTTTGATTTTAGTAATGAGGGAGAATACTAGTAGTGGAGAATACTATATTGAAATAGTAATAATAAGTTTAGAAGTATATATATTTTTAAGATTTAAAATAAATAGTAATTCAGAAAGTAATTAAGTAAGGTTAGGCTTATATATATGTTAAATAGATGGTAGAGTATATAGTCTAAATATAGGTTATTAAGAACATAATTTATTGAAACTAGAATAGAGTACTAAAAGATATATAAATAGGCTGGATAGACTTTATATAGGTTAAGATAAGTATATAGTAGAATAGCTACCATACTTATTCTTATAAATTAGAATATTAATTAGAAATCCTCTTTGTTAGTTTTGAATTACCAGATTTAGTTCTGTTAGATTTATTCTATTATATATGTAATATCAAGTTCTCTTACGAACAGAAAGAAATAATAACGATATTTATAGTTAAATAAATTATATAAAACGTTTCGTATAGATATATAGATATATACTACTCTTACTATTTTATCTTCAGTGGTTATTAAAATATAATAGCAATTATATAAAGGATTTACTTTTTGACAGAATACCAGTAGTACTTAAGCTTAGGCTACTAAGCTAAGTTCTAGCGTAGCTATAACGCTCTGTATGCTGTAATTATAGTAACGTAAATACTAAATACTAGCGTAGCTATAGTATTCTATATACTGTAACTATAGTAACATAAGCACTAAAATGCTAGTATAGCTATAATGCTTTAAATACTGTAATGTACTATAAATTAGCGTAGCTACAGTATCATGTATACTGTAACTATAGTGCTTCTAGCGCCTTAGCTGCAGTAGCCTATATGCTATAATAACTAAAATAGTCTTTTTATAAAGAACCCTCTATATCTCTATAAATAATAGATAGAAATCATCAATCTTACTACCATTTAAATTACACTTTCTTCCTCTACATAACTAACATTTTCCTGAATATTTTCTATAAGTCTTTATATTGCGAAAATAACTTTTTATATATTATATTACTTCTGAATTCACAGTTATTTACAGTAATAACTTAACTATATATTTACCTACTCATCTATCTATTATAATAGATTATAAGTCCAGCTTTTCTTTATTTTATTTATTGAAAAATTACCCTTCTTATTTATTTATAAAAACTAAATACTTTAAGAAGGTTTACGAAAAAACCTATATATATATATACCTCTTTTGCGGAAACTAAATTCCTTACTAGATTTACCCTATTTTTATATAATATTAAGATTATTTAATAAGCTATTGTATAGTCTAAAAATCCGACTTTTCCATTTATTTTAGTATTATATAGTCTTTTAGCTATTTTGGATTTATTTTCTTCAGATTCTTCTTTTGAAGTTCCTAGAAGTTTATTAGCTTTTTGGTATTAAATTATCTTAATGGTATAAAGATCTATCTAAACTGAAAATTATCAGCTTTTATCTTAAATTCCTTAACTTATTCCTTAATTTTCAAATAATATTATAAAGAAGGAGAAAAAGTAGTTAAATGTATTTAACTTTAAAAAGAAGAATTTAGAAATATATAAGATTTAGATTTCTAACTTTTTGGATTTATCTATTAAGTTATATTTCTATCTTATATGAGGATTTAGATCTCTTGTTCTCAGTTTTTTCTATGAATTAAATTTCTATCTTAGAAAAGCGGTACTTTTATACTATATACTAGACACTTACTGTTTATTTAGTCTCTTCTTTATAAAAACCTATAAAAATCTTTTTAAGTAATTTATTATTTTATATAAAGAATAGGTAATATTAGAAAGATTTCTATTTCTTTATTAGTAGAAGGTAAAAATTATAAAGTCTATTCTATTTTTATAAAAGCTTTACCTATAAGTAAAGATATTACTATAAATATAACTAGACTTATTACTTCTAAAAATAAAAATAGAAATAAGAAAGCTTTAAGTTATATATAACTATACTGTGGGGATAATCCTCTTAGAGTAATAAAGGATAATAATAATGCTTATTAAGTATTTAATTATTTAAAAGAACTTTATAAGCCGTCTGGATTTACTAATAATTGTTAACTTATAAAGAGTTTTTAAATACTATTTTAAGTAATTTTAGTAGTATGGAAGAATTTCTGAATAAGATTAAAAAGTTAATAGATATTCTATCCTATAATACTTTATAGTTACCTAAATAGGTAATTATAGCCTATATTTTAAATAACTTAGACTCTAAATATAAAGGTTTTATTACTTCTTTAATTTAGAGCCTTAGGGCTAATGAAAAGGCTTATATTATAGACTCTTTATTTTCTAATTTATTAGATAAATCTAGAAGAAAAATACTACTGGAGTTAATTATACTAGAGAGATTTAGGAAAGAAAGAATTTCAGAGTTACTAAAAAGCCTTATAAAAAAAAAAAGAAATATTTTATATAAATTGCAAGAAACATAATTATATAGAGGAAAATTATATCTACCTTCACCTGGAAAAAGCTTCCAGTTGGTGGAAGAATAAACTAACTAATAATAACCTGAAAAAATCGAAGAAATTAGATAATAATAATTTGGAATCCGTTAATATTATTACTTTAAATAACTAAACAATCTAGGAAATAGAAGATAAGATAATTAACAAAGAAGAAGACACGAAATCTAAAGAATTTATTTCTAAAGATATAGATATTAATATTTTTTCTGACGAAGAAAATCAACTGTTTGAAGACGTAAGAATTATCCAAAGAACCACAAAAAACAGTGATAATAATAAAAATAAAACTCTAGATATAATGGATATAGTAGATTTATTCTATTTATCGATAAATTAACTAGATTCACTTAGGGATTTTTATTAAAAGCCAAGTCTGCTGAAGGAGTTTCTAAAATCTTTCTCGAATTGAAAGAGTTAGTTAATAATCATAATAATAACAGAAAAATAAAAGAATTCAACACCGATAGCAGTAATAAATTTTCTAATAGAAGAATAAAAGATATTTATAGTTATTCTGGTATTATTTATAATATTAGACCTCCTTATACTTATAAACCTAACAGTTTAGTAGAAAGAAGTATAAGAACTATAGTAAATAAAATTAGAATTCTTATTTATTATTCAAAATTACCTCATTACTTATAGGGGAATACTTTAATAGCTTCTATATATATATATATATATAATAGAACACCTTATAGTTTTATACATTTCAAAGCTCCCTATAAATGAAACAATATAATAAAGTCTAATATTAATAATATTAAGGTATAGGGAAGCCTCTGCTATTATAAACATAAAGATCCTAATACTAGAAAACTAGATACTAAAGCTTATAAAGAAGCTATTATAGCTTACGGAAATAATATCTATAAAATTGGGATTTTAATAAAATGAAAGCTATTTAATCTAGAGATATAAGAATCCTAGAAAATACTTTTAATACTTTAGAGAAAGAGTTACCTTTATCTATTAATTTAGATAGAATTTCTGAAAGGCCTAGTTAACCTAATATAGATCTAAATTTAAATTCAGATAATCTTATTTCTGGTATAAATTTTAATAAATATAATAATAATATTAATAACTCTTTAACGAATCCAAACACTGAAGTTGAAACAAATTCAGATTTAATTACTGAAAATACAAATAATTTAAATAATAATAATAATTCAGAAACAAATATCGAAAATAATAATAGTATTTAGGGAAATTCTAACCTATATATTAAAATACCTTCTATAATAGATAAAGCTAAGAAGGATTATAAAGAGTATGAAGAAAGCATCCTCTTTACTATTTTAGACCATCTAAGTTTAAATAGTTATATAAAATCATATAAGAATATTAATAAACATAATAAAGCTTCTTATATTTTATCAGTAAATAAGGTAGAAAACCCTACCTCTTTTATTTAAGTATTTAAATTCCCTAAATATAGAAACTAAATTCTAGCTATAATAAAAGAAATTAAATAAATAAAATCCATAAATAGTTAGAAAGTTATACCTTTATCTACTATTAATATTAAATATATTAATATATTAGGTGGCAGATAGGTTTATAAACTGAAAATAAATAATACAATAAAAGAAGCTATATATAAGGCTAGATAGGTAGCTTAGGGCTATAATTAATATTTAGGTATTAATTATTTAGAAACCTTTAGTATTATCTGTAAGCCTGAAGGTTAGAAATATATAATTATTCTATCTATTTATTTAGGTTAGATTTTAATTTAATATAACATTACTACAGCTTTTATATATACTGACATCAATAAACTTATATATATTTATCTACTAACTGGTTCTTATTTTAATATACAGAAGAATTCTTTAGAATTTAATATAAATATAAATATAAATACGTATAAAAATAATAAGAACTATATATTTATTTATTTATTAAATAAAGCTTTATATAGTTTAAAGTAGAGTTCTAGACTTTAATATAATTATCTGAAAACTATGTTTATTCTTTAGAATTTATTATTTCTCCTTATAATAAAGCAATTTTTATTTTAAACAAAAAACCCTATATAGCTATTTTAGCTTACTATATAGATAATATAGTACTCGCTACTATCAATTAAAAAACAGCTAACTATATATATAAATTTCTAAAAGATAAAATAAAGAAATGAAATCTAGAAGAACCTTCTACCTTCTTAGGTTATAATTTAAATATAAATTAAAACGATAAAATCATTACTATTCATTAAAATAAATATACTGAAAAGATAATAAAGAAATATAATAAAGGAAAGATATATAAGTTTAAGATTTTAATAGATAAAAGTTTGAAATTATTTCCAAATAAGAATACTACTTCGAAAACTGAAGTTTTAAATTTTCAAAACGAAATAGAAGCTTTACTATATTGAGCTTTAAAGATAAAGCCCGATATTACTTTTGCAGTTACAATCTATTTCAGATTTACCTATAATTCTAATAAACATTATTTCATAGCCCTTAATTATATTTGGAGTTATTTAAATAATAATAAAGAATATAGGTTTATATATAAATATAAAGGTATATTTTTAATAAAAGATATAATAGGATATATAGATTCAGACTAAGTAAGAGATCTGAATAATTAAAAGTCTACCTTAGTCTATATGTTCTATCTAGAAAGAAATAATAATATTATAAATTATTCTTTTATAAAATAAAAAACAGTAGCTTTATTTATATATAAAGCTAAATATATAGCTTTATTAGACGCTTCCCAAGAAGCTTTATATCTATATAATAACTATATTTTTATAAAACTAAAATTAGCTCTTTCAAAAATGAATAAACTAAAAGTCTTTATAGATAGTTTATCTACTTAAAGACTAGCTGGAAATCCTGAATTTTATAAAAAAGCAAAATATATTAATACTAAATTTCATTTTATAAGAGATCTTATTAGAGATAAAAAGATACTCTTTCTTATATAAATACTAAAGATAATATAGCTGATATTTCAATAAAACCTTTAGGCTCTATAAAATTTAAGTCAATTTTATCTAAATTTCAAGAAGAAGTATTTTATAAAGAATTATAAGTTTACCTTTTTACCTTTATTGTTTTAGGTTTTCTGACTTTAATATTTCGCCTATTTTTACTTTATAAACGTTTTTATAGTTTTTATTCTATATATAAGTAAGTTATATATAATTATATATACCTTATGGGGGGATATTAGATTTATTTTATTATATATATAATATCAAGTTCTCTTACGAACAGAACGAAATAATAATGATATTTATAGTTAAATAAATTATATGAAAAGTTTCCTATAGATATATACTACTCTTACTTTTCTATCTTTAGTGGTTATTAAGATATAATAGTAATTATATAAAGGGTTTACTTTTTTATAGGGTACTAGTAGTACTTAAGCTTGGGCTACTAAGCTAAATGCTAGTATAGCTATAGCGCTCTGTATACTGTAACTATAGTAGTGTAAATACTAAATACTAGTATAGCTATAGTATTCTATATATTATAACTATAGTAGCATAAGCACTAAAATGCTAGTATAGCTACAGTATTTTAAACGCTATAACATACTATAAATTAGCGTAGCTACAGTATCCTGTATGCTGTAACTATAATGTCCCTAGAGCCTCAGCCGCAGTAGCCTATACGCTCTAATAACCAGAATAATCCTTCTATAAAGAACCCTCTATATCTCTATAAATAATAGATAGAAATTATCAATCTTACCACTATTTGAATCACACTTTATTCCTCTATATAACTAACATTTCCCTGAATATTGTTTACAAGTCTTCATGTTGCGAAAACAACTTTTTATATATCACGTTACTTCTGAATTCACGGTTATCTATAGTAATAACTTAACTGTAGATTTACCTACTTATCTATCTGTTCTAACAAGTTCAAGTAGTTTTACTGTTTAATAGTGTTAGTTTGAAAGCTTAATTAATAGTATTTGATCTAAGATGAGAATACTTTGAAATTTAATTCCTCTTTTTATATATATAATACTAAGCCTAATAATCAGTCAGAGTTTACTTTATTACTACGTCTAGTAATATAACTAGTATTTATAGTTTCAAAATAGTTTATTATATTATGTAAACTATAAATAAATATATATATATATATATATATATATATATATATAGCAGACAGCGTAGATATTCAACAATAGATCACAAGTAAAAGTAACTCGAAGTATATTTTATATTCATAGAATTCGAGGTTTTAATCAATTATAGCTTTCAATATAAATACTAATATTTATTATAGAAGACGTTCATAGTTTGCTTTCGTTTCATAATTATTAGTAGATATATTACTACCTAAAGTATAACTTCAGCTTTTCTATCTCTACTAACTACTATAGCTAACTGTCAGTTATTCAAAAGTTAATCTCCTTATAGCTATAGCTGGTATATATACCCTATATTAATCTTCTAAATACTTAATAACTAATAATATCTTCTGAATTAACTTTATATATTTATATCTTCCTACCTTTATTATTTCTTTAATTGAACTATCTTACGAAATCTAAATACTACTAATTATAACCGTCATATTTATATACTTACTATAATCTTAATATATATAACCATAATATTCTCTAAACTATATTTTGTCTATATTCCAGATATACCTTTTTATATCTCTAATATAAAAGTTCCATATTATAAATATATAAATTCTGTATTATGAATATAAGTTAATTTTTATTTCTATATACCAATAGCAGAATTAAGTTTACTTCCATTAGTAAATAATCCCTATATATCAAATATAACCACTATATAAGTAATTCTCTGGGAGAAGCTAATAACCTACTCTCTATTGCAACTAATTGTAGATATATTACCCCCTGAAGTATAACTTCAGCCCTGCTACCTCCACCAACTACTGCAGCTAGCCCTAAATTAGTTTAAAATTAAATTCTTTATAGCTACAACTGATATATTCACCTTATAAAACCTGTTTTAACAATAAATAACTAATAACTTCTTCTTTATTAACCCTATATCCTCCCCTTATATCCTTACGCCCTTACACTATCTATATATCATTTAGATATCTTAAGAAATATAATTACTACTAACTATAACTACTCTATTAAAATACTTATTATAACCTTAATATCTATAATCTTAATATCCTTCAGACTACATTCTACCCACTCTTAAGATAAAACTGTATATTCTTAATATAAATATTCTCCACTATTAATATAAGCTAACTTATAGGCTTTATATAGATATAGCGGAATTTAGTTTACTCTAATTAGTATATATTCTTAATGTATTAATTAAATGCAGCTAATATATAAACAATACTTATATAAATATAAATAAACTTATATAACTAAATAGCTTTTTAAATCTCTATAATTATATTATTATTGTATTATAAAGTTCCGTTTGACGTAGTAGTTTAACGTCTGGCTGACTCTTACTATTTTGGCAAGTATAGTAGGTTTAAATTCTGCAACAGGTAACTGCAACTAATAGTTATAATATATCTTTCTGTTACAAAACTAAATATAATATTAGCTGGCATTATCTAGCAATAGATATTACTAACTGGTAATAATTAGTATCTAATATTAAGTAGGGCTAGCTAGTATAATATAAAACCTAATTATAATTCTTAAAGAGTAGTTATAAAAGATTTAGATTTATATCTTCCCTTTATAATATACTTTCCATATTTATTAGCTATTATATTAACTAACTACTTTTGCCGCCTAAGGTTTTCTCTATTTAAATAGTTTCCTAGCTTTAACTTATTTATAGGGTTTATAGGATAAAAGCTAACTATTAGATATAACTACCTAAATAGAATCCCAAGAGGCATATAATTTAAATAGTTAGAGACCTTTAACTTAACCACCAATTATATTATAAAGTATTTAGTAATTAATATTACTATAGTATATTAAGATTAGGATATTATCTGATTAATAACTAGTTTCCAAAATAGTTAGCTTAGTATAGTAAATTATAAAATAGCTATAAAAGTTTCTTTTGAAAATCTATATGCTACTTATTAATTATAATATTTAGAATAATTTCAATAAAGCTTAATTTAATAAACTAATAGTTTTAATTTCAATAGTTATAGCTAAATATGTCTTCATTTATTCTATACGTCCTTAGTTATAGGTAGCTATATAGATTTTAAGAAAGTTTTAATTTTATTATAAAGATACAAAAGAGTAATAAATTATAGAATACTTAGCCTTCAGCCTTTTATTTTATTCTATCTTTAATTTAAGAAGTTTATAAAAGGTCTTAATTCTATAACTTTAGTAGCTACTTTTATCTATATATATTAAGCTTTAGCTTTACTGAAGCTCTTATTATATAGATTATTACTATAAGGTCTTTCTCTACTATAGAGTTAATTATTATAACTGGGGGTATAACTATCCATAATAATAGGTAATTTTATTACTATTTAAATTTATCATACGTCAGTATTAGTATAAATACTGTTGATAGATGTATTAAATAGTTAGGATTATATACAGGGTAAAGAGCTTAGATACTACTATAGGTATAGAGTAAAAGTAACTAAACAAAAACGTAATTCTCTATTTATTTAGATATATTTAGTATAGCTAGATAGCTTCTATAATCTTTATAAAAATAGTATTATTATATATTCAGATTTCTAGTGTCTAGTATTATTATTATATACTGATATTGAAATATTATTTAATCAGTATTTCATATCTAAATTTATTCGCTTAATGTAGTAGATTTTAGAATAGCTTAAGAATTTACTTACCAATACTTATAAGCTACTTATCAACTATAGTGCTTATAATAGTTCTATTAAAATCTAGGTTTATAAGTTGATACTCTTAGTAATATTAAATATAGATAGATATCTCTATATTGATCATATTATTCTTTAGTTATAAGTTGCAATATAAATTTAGTGAGAAGTTTGATTATACTACAAAAATATAAGTATAGAAGAATAATAAATTATAGAATATTTAGTTTTTAAAAAGCTTCTATTTTATTTTCTGTTTAAGAAGTTTATAAGAATTCCTCATTCTATAACCTTAATAGGTACTTCTAGCTATATATATTAAACTTTAGCTTTACCAAGTTTCTTACTATATAGATTAGTACTATAAGGCTTTCTGTTATTATAAAGTTGAATATTAAATCTAGAGGTATAATTATCTATCATAATAAGTAATATTATTACTATTTAAACTACTTATAAGTTAATATGATATAAATACTGCTATTAGGTATAATTCACAGAATTATATATAGAGTATAATATTTAACAGATATTTTACTATAAGTATAAAGTAAAAGTGACTAAAAAGACTTATATAATAGTAAAGTAAAGAAAAATATATAGATTTATATTTATTATATATATTATCTTTAAAATATTCTTGGGCGAAGCTAATAGCTTACGCTCTATTGTAACTATTAGTGGATATATTACCTCCTGAAGTATAACTTTAGTTCTCTTATCTCTACTAACTACTGTAGCTGGCCCTAAGTTAATCTGGGGCTGAACTCCTTGCGGCTACCTTACAGCAGCTAGCATATCCACCCTATATTAACCTTTCCGCAGATAATAAATAACTAACAACTTCTTCCGCATTAACCTCACGCCCTCACACCTTCACGCTATATATAATTCAAATATCTCGAGAGTAAGGATTATAATGGAATATTAAGTATCTACTATTATATCCTTCTGGTTGCAGGTGGCTGCATAGATTTAAGAGGAATTCTAGTTTTATTATAACGAATATAGAAAAGTAATTAATTATAGAATACTTAGCTTTCAGCTTTTTATTTTATCCTATTTATAAGAAATTTGTAAAACTTCCTAGTTTTATAACTTTAGTAGTTACTTTCAGTTATATACATTAAGTTTTAGATTTATTGAGGTTTTTACTCTATAGATTTCTATTATAAAATCTTCTTCCACTATAAGGTTAAATGTAATAACTAGAAATATAATTATCTATAATAATAGGTAATTATATTATTATTTAAATTAGTTATAAGTTAATATAATTATAAATAATATTACTATGTATATTATATAGTTAGAATTATATATAGAGTGAAAAAGTTAGATATTACTAAAAATATAAAGTAAAATAAACTAAATAGAAATACTTTTATTGTAATAAGTTAAAATAAAGTAAGTTTATTAATATAACTTAAGTATTAGGATATAGTAGCCTTAAAAGTACTAAACTTTATCTTTAATTATCGAAACTCTAGTAATAAGACGCAAAATCTATGAATAGTAAGCACGCGTTTGATATAAGTGGCCTCCCCCCATACCCGTCACCCCCCCATACCCGTCACCCTGATCCCATACAAAACCACGCAATTTAGGTATTTCATAACTTTATGAATAGAATAGGATTAATTACAGAAAAATCATATAAAATACTTAGTAATATATAGTATATGAAGAAAATATTTAGAAAAGTGTATATAGTAGTATATATAGAAAAAGAGTAGATTAATACTACTGTTAGTATTTTCAGCTAATTTATATAGAAATGTTAACATATCTATAATACTACCTTATAATTAAATATCTATTACAAATGGCAGTTTACTTAATTTAAAAGAGAGAGTATATACTATTTATGATATCTAGATTTTTTATCTCTTTTTTCTTCTTTATATAAGAGAAATAGATCAACTACTGAAGTTTTACTAGTAAACTTTCTCTTAGTATTTCTTAGTAAATACTTTAAGAGTTAATCTAACTTTTGTAATGTTGAAAATATAAGCTTCAAAGAAATCTGGAAAATCTAGATCTTATATAGATTATCTTTTAAGTCTAGTGTAATCTTTATTTTTCTATAAACTTATATATAAAATAGAATTCTTAAAATATTAAGATTTATATATAAAATAGTAGGAAATACTAACAGTAAGTTAGTATTCTAAGTTTTATATATATAGAAATAGTATTTAATTTTTAAAATATTTTTAATATATATATTATCTCTTAATCTATTTAACTTGATTTTTCTGTAATTATTCCTATTTTATTCGGTAAGCTACGAAGTACCTAAATTGGGTGGTTTTGTATGGGACCAAGGTGACGGGTATGGGGGGGTGACGGGTATGGGGGGAGGCCACTTATGCGCTTATTGAGTCCTCGCATGTTTGACACCTCACTGTAGCTCTACGGATAGCGGAGGGGTAATTGGCTTAACCAAGTAGGGCCCACCAACGCCCGGTATGGTTGCTCACAGACGTAGTTCATCAAAACTTGCGTTGCTGTCGGCGTTTTGAAAGCTCTGCCGTCCCCTAAATACTTGTCGTTCAATAAACACGTTAGCTGTGGCGCATGTTTCACCCAAAGAGATCCCGCGATGCCTTTGAGGCTGATGTTGCAGATGCCGACTCAGGACACGCCACCTATGGTAAACCTTTACCACGCCTCGACCCTGCCACACACGATCATGGCAGTTACGTGCCACTCCACAAACAGCAAGTTAGGGACGATCGTGGGTTACGACGGCTACACGGTGCCTTTACGGGAGGATGGAGCGCCGGGTAAGATTTACACAAATTGGATCTGGCAGCCGCGGCAGCTCGTTCGTGAAGTTGAAAAATCTGACCCGGCTTTTGCAGCTATTACAACACCGTTGGCTCCAAAGAGGGATGGACACCCTCAACCTTCGTGTCGAGCCGTTCAAGTCGCATCATGGACGTCCCCCAAAGCCAGAACCAACAACCAGAGAATTTCATGGACGACGAAGATCTTGACGACGCTGCTGCCAATAAACATCTTCAAGCCACCGACCGATTCACTAGCTTTGGTACCCAGGGGTATCGCCGCGATGGCAGGGACTTGATGGGCTTGAAACTGACTGAAGGTGATACTATGGGCCTCAAACTTCTTCGCAGGATGGGCTGGAAACAAGGCCAGGGGCTCGGCCCGAAGATACGGAGGAAAGCGCGACTTGGCGTCGCCATCGTGCAACAGTCTACAGCCGAAAACACCCACTTGTTTGCTCCCGAGGACACCCAGTTGATTACCTTCGCCCACAAGGGTGGCTACAGAGGCCTTGGATACAAAAGCCATACTGCCTCTCGGCAGCTGGCTAGCACACAAGACGACCAGCACCGTCTCAGCTCATTCAGACAGCCTGCCGTGAGTGGTTCTGACAGTGAAAATGGGGAGGCCAGCAACGATACTCGCAACAGGTCAGACAAATGGGACACTGGCAAGCCTTCCAGACCCCAAAAAGAACGGGAAACGAGACAGGGCGGCCTAGGCGTAGGCATACTGAACTATACTGGTTCAGACGATGACGATCCCTACGACATAGGACCGCGAATTGCATATAATCGAGTCATTGGAGGTGACAAGGCGGGGAGGAAGAAGAAGAAAGTAACGACAACCATGCCAACGAAGAGGTATGTGGACTGCGACGTGACTGCGAATCCGTCGTTTGGGTCCCAGCCGCGCTTGAAGCGTCATTCTATCCTCAAGGGTCGGCACAACCTCAAATGCCTCGATGGAAAGCAGCCGCTGGCGGGATTCACGCATGGGACCACTGCAAGTGAACGCTGTCTAGTGGATACAGGGTGTCACTATCCCTCTCCTGCAATACCCCCAGACTGGATGCTGCGTAGGCACCGTCCAAGTTCTCCAGCCACCAATGCGGGTGGTGCCCAAGTGACTCCGCCCAACCTCAGGTCGAGGGCCGCGTTGCTGGGGGAAACGGCTCTGCCGGGGAAATCTGTCTTCGACTTCATGTCCGAGGGATCTCGGCAGAGACTGGCTCTGGCTTCCGGCAAGATAGACCTTCCTCCGGCCAAAGGCGAATCACCTTTCCAATCTTTCAGTCCTGCGGAATCGTCGATGCAAGATAAGTTGGCCAGTCTACCTAGGTTGGCCAGAGCTACCGCTGTTGCAGCACTGAGCCGTGGCACTGGTGCTGGGGCTCCGTATCTAACAAACGAAGCAAAGAGGAAAAGATATGCTTTGTTTCTGCAACATGCAGCGGGCTTTCCGCATCCGCCCTTGCGGAGACCAGACACTATGTCGAACGATGACTTCCTGAAAGAGCTTCAGGAGTTCTATGAATGCGCCCAACTATACAAACCGATGAACGGCTTCATGGCTTCACGGTTCACTACGGCGTCAGGTGGTCGCAGCTCTGCCGCGGATGCCAAGCCCGAGAAAGACGTCTCTCAACGGGACGTGGAAGCGGCTCATCCGCACAGGGAACCGGTTAATTCGGGTGAAGTGGCGGCCAGATCGGTTGTGTACGAGGATGTGACTCGAGTGGTAGAAGCTTTTCTGCCAACTAGGCTGTTGTGCAAGCGCTTCAATGTGCGGCCACCTGCACAGGTCCAATCTGATGGGGAGCCAAGCGGCGAAAGGGCTGCGCAAAGACAACACAGCGTCTCTCATGTCGCACACGATGAGGATTCGCTAGTACTGCGGACGGAGGCATATGTGATCACGACTGCTCGGACAGCTCCCTACGAATCGGTGGAGTCTGCTTCGAGGACGACTGGTGGTGAAGGGGCGACGATGTCATCTTTTGCGAGCTCATATAGACCTGGCGGCGACATCTTTAAGGCTGTTTTTGGTGACAGTAGTGATGATGAGACTAGGTAAGTACTAGTATAGTAGTGGAATACGACAACCTGATAATGGATATATACTACTTACTGGAGGAATATAATAACTTAATAATAACTATACTCTAGTGACCTAATAGTAAGTAATTGTATTTATATAAAGGTAAGTTAAAAATAGATTAAATAAAACTGATAATAAATTGATAGTATAAATAATAGTAGTAAAAATTATTAGTAACTAGAATACTATTTTATATTTATATAGTGAAACTCTATATAATCTAAAATAATCTTACTAAGTAAACTAATACTAATTAGCAGTTAAGATTTCTATTACTATTTTACTACAAATCAATAAGGTTTATTATACTAAAAGATGTAAGTATAAGTTTATATATCTAAAGTTTATATAAAGTCAAGAATTATAAAATTTATTATTCAAATACTTTAGATATTTTCTATCTTGTAGTCTTACTCAAAATCCTTAGAGTATATATTAATATCTTAAGGAAACTATTTTTAAGATTTAAGTTAGACTGTTATTATGATTAAGTAAAAATACTTCTTATAGGTTTACTAAAACTTGAATTAAACTCTTGATATTACTTACTTAAATATATTTAGTAAATATCAAAATTTATTTTAAGTTTTACTAAACCTTTTCAATATTAGTAGTTTGTAATATCTAGTCTTCTATCTTTAAGATATCTATCTAATCTCTTGAAACATCTTCTTTATATCATTTTCTATATAAGTCTAACTAAACTAATGATACTACGTTATTCTATAGCTTTCTACCTCTAATAATAATATCTAATATAACTTCTAAAGTTGAGATATTTTTATTTAATATCTCTATTTTTACTTCTAAAATAGTAACTTATATAGATGATATTATACTTCAAAAGATCTCCTACTACTTAGATATTAACTTATTTGAGAAGCTCTAAGAGATTAATTATAATAATATTATTTAGTTACTTCTACTTTATATCTATAGTGATATCTAAGCTCTTTACTCTATATATAGTTCTAACTATATATTATACCCAGTAATAGTATTTTTATTAATACTAACTTATAACTAGTTTAAATAGTGATAGAATTACCTATTATTATAGATACTTATACCCTCAGCTATAATATTCAACCTTACAGTAGAAAAAGACCTTATAGTAATAATTAGTAAAAGCTTCAGTGAGACTAAACCTTAACGTAAATAATAATATTGTACTAAATAACTTTATATTACTTTCAAATTATAGACCTTGAAATATTACTTTATATACTGTTACGGGCTACGCCCGGCCAGGTCCAGCCCTTCACATATACTAAGCTAAGAACCTTTACTTAAAAGCTATTTAAAATAGCTAAAGAAAACTTCACGAATTAACTTAAAGTAACTTAGTAGCTTATCTATATAGAAGTTATACATTACTTTAGAAATTACTTTATATATTATAGAGCTAAGATTGATATAATTAGTATTTACTTATATGATATTCTCTTGAGACTTACTAAAGAAAAAGGTTTAGTATTTATATTCTCAAAGTTATTAAGGAGATGAAAGGATAATTACCAGCTTTATAACTAAATTTTAAAAACTTTCTAAATCTTCTTCATAATATTATATTAACTAAATAGTATATAATATTACCTTATTTATAAAGTTTAACTTCAGGTTTGAAACGTAATATTAGTCATATCTCTACTAGAAATAAGTGAGGATAAAGCTCTCTAACTAAAGAAGAAACTTTTATTATTAAAATATAAGAAGAAGCTTTTATTATTAGTATTATTGGGTTTACTGATGTTTTACCTCTTTAGTATAAAGTTTCCTATTAGGCGAGGTTTATACTAAGTGATAGGATCTCTGAATAAGTATACACTTTACTATATAACTATTTAGATTCATTCTTCCGCTTACTTTGCTGCTACTTTATACTTATATTTAAGTTTGAACTTCGGGAATGATTATGATTTTAGTTACCAATACTTTCCTAATAAGTTTTTTTATCTTCTATTTACTATAATTTAGTATAGTTTTCCTTCTACAAGATTCTATCTTAAGAATCTTACTATCAGAATATTAATATAAGATAATATAGTATTCTTCTTCCCTTCTAGTATTTCTTTTTAGTTGAAATCTGGAAGTTTATTTCAGATTTTAGATTTTAACCTCTTGATATTAAGTTCTAGTTAATATTAACTTCTTGAAGTATATTCTAATTATCATTATATTCTAGTTAACTTAACATTCCCTCTAGCGGTAACGTATCTCTCTTAATCATAAGCATATTAGAAGAACTTTCTATTTACTCTTATTTATAGGAACTTTATATTTATTACATATATAGTTTTCTCTATCTGTATTACTACTATCGTATATATATTTAGCAACTATCAGCTAGTTTAATATTTCTATCTCTTTTACAGAATACTATTTTTACTAACAAGATTCAGATATTATAAACTTCGTAGTTATTTTAACTTTAGAGAGTAATATTATTTTCTATATTATTTAGATTATTTCCCTCTAGTAACATGTTGGTAACCTCTTTATTCCTAAATTATATCACTTTCTATTTTAGTTAAATACTTAATTACCTTTAGTTAAGTGAAGCTTATTTCTATTATTTATCCTCTTATTTTAATAGGTAGTACTATTACTTTAGTTCTCATTAATAATCTTCTTTTAAGAATATTGATAATAGTAATAATAATACAATATCTACTATTATTATTACTAGTTTCTCTCCTCTACTTTCTTCTTTTACCTTTAAGAAGAAAGTACCTAAGCTTTAATATACTAATTATTAGTAGTAACCTCATAAGAAGAATAGTAATAATACTAATCTTATATATTCTATTTCCTACTACTACTATCTTTATTGTTTACCTAGCTGGAAGCTTTCGAGTTCTACTTAAATTTTCCTCCGCCACCAAAAGATTATTAGTACATTTATATAGTTTCTCTATTCTTATTTCTCTAACTATTTTAGATCCTAGTAACAAGTATATTCATTTTATTATTATATATAGTAACAAGTATATTTTCCTATAATTCCGTTTTGTTATCATAAATAACTTCTGTAGAGAAAGTTATCGTCTAATATACTTTAGATTATCTATATTATTACACCCTTTACTTTTACCCTCTACTGTTATTTTGAGCCTTCTTTATTAAAACTTGATTATCTTACTATTATTCTTAAAGCTTAGGTAATCATTCTATACTTTTACTTTCTAAACTATTTCTACTAGTTAATCTTATAAAGAATACTTACCACAATATAGCCTATAGCTAAAAGGATTGTATAGGTTAAGGTTTCTTATATTAATAAGTTCAATATTAAATATATAGTTGAAATTAGGGAGACAAGGTAGTTAACTTATAAATATCAAGTTATAGCTACTAAAGCTATAGTTCTCGCTTCCTTCTAGTATAACTATTCTTTAGAGAGAGACTTATAAGTTACTACCACTTTTTACCTATTACAGAAGATATAAATCTATATTATCAAGGTTTACATTACTACCTTTATAGATTTCTCGATTAATATATTAGAGTACATTTCAACTCAGTTTCATTTTATTAGTATTCTTTGTTTCCTCCCTGAGCTACCTTCTCCTAACTTCCTCCTAATATTCTTTCAACAAATATTAATAATCTTAAGTTCTAGTTACTATCTCCTGAAGTTTCTTCCCTGAAGCATAATAATAATAATAATAATAGAAGTAATAATAATAATAAAACTAAGTAATTCAGTTTCCTCTACCTCTTCCCTAATATTCTATATCTTTACTTTCTTTAGAGTTTACCTACTACGTTTAGGCTTATTGCGTCGCTTTTAGCTTTTAAGTTATTATGTACTTTCCAGCTTTCTCCTGCTAATAATTTTATTTATCTACTTCTTTTGTAATTTATTAGTAATATTCTACAGGTTTACTTTATACTTTTATATTGACTTATTTAAGATATGCTATTAAGGTTTCTATAAACTTTCTTTACTTTTGATTTTTCTTACTTACGTAATACTTATTACTTAAGGGTCTTTATAGTTTATCATAGACTTAATCTTGTATATACTATTTTTTAGGTTTAACAGGGAGTTTCGGGAACTTAAGTAGTTTTCATCTACGTTTCCTTTCTTAAAATAAGAGAAGATATTATAAGCTTAATATTATCTTTGAAAGTTAAGTTTAAATATTTATTTCCTCTTTATTATCTATATTACATTACCTATTCGACGTAATAGTTTAACGTCTGGCTGGTTCTTACTATTTTAGTAAAAGCAGTAGGTTTGAATTCTATGATAGGTAACTATAATTAGAAATCTATAATATACCTTCTGGTTATAAAACTAAGTATAATAACTACTACTAAATAGAACTATTTACTAATAGCTATTAATAGCTAGTAACTATTAATAGCTAGTAAAGAATATAACTAGCTAGTAGTAGATATTATATAATTTCTATAATAATACTTAAGAAGTAACTATAATAAATATAGGTTTATTTATATCTTCTACTTATAATATAAATATCTTTTCTACTTATCAGCTATTATTTTAACTAACTATATTTACTACCTAAGGTTCCTTCTATTTAAGTAGTTTCTTAGTGTGAAAGGCTGAATCTAAGCTTATTTAACTGGAAGGTGGCGTAAAATACTATTTATTTAGAACTAAGTAGTAAAAAAGAAGCTTTTATAGAGATCTGGAAAAGTCTATATATATAATTTTATATTGAGTCCACTGGGGCCCCACTAGGTAAGGGGATTAGCTTCAGATATCTAGATATAACTTTGGCTGGATATTTAAATATAGCCTATAATATTACCCTCTTTCTTTCTAGCTACTGTTTAGCTGGAGGCTATAATCGAAATTACTATTATTCTTTATAATAAACTTATATCTCTCCTTATATTACTCTAATATTACTATATTTACTATAATATTAACTAGCTTCTATATTAAATTTATATATTCCTTTTACTTAATAAAAGCCTTTGAGTAATATTTGCTTTCCATCTAATATATTATTATAGTAAGAATATTCTTAAGTAACTATTTAGCCTTCCTATTATAATCTACTAGTGGAGGTAACTAGTTATTAGTAATTACCTACTTAGGTAGGAAATTAGTAGTAGCCTTCTGGAGGATATCTATATAGAATTATAAGTAAATAAACTCCAGTATATTTACCTTAATAATATATAGTAATGATATATTTACTATTATATACTTATAATATTATTAGACTAGCTTCCAGCTTGATTTTAGTAGTATATAGTTAGAGATATTTAACTATATTCTATTACTAATTTAATATTAATCTATAGGAAACTGGATCTTATTTACCTAAATCCTCATTTTCTACTAAGTGGCTATTATCTCAGTATAAGTATATATTATTACTAAGTATATTATTTTAACTAACTAGTAGATAGTATTTTTACGCCTACTGGATATTAGTATTAGCTTTTTAGTTACTAAAATAAAACTAATATAATAATTATAATCCATAAAAAAAAGATATAGTTTCTATAATATTATACTATCAGTTACAGAAAGCAAATTATATAATAGGTAGTAGGTTATTCTAATTATTCTATAATTAGTATATAGATATTCTTCAAACTATCTAGATTTTCGAATTATACTACTTTATAATTTTATTAATCTGCAGATAGTAATCGATATTTAATAGATATATAATACCTATTAGCCTATAAAACTTCTTCCAGAGGAAACTTATTTAGTTCAACCCTCTATTATTTATATTACAATATAGTATTTTAGAAAGTTTATAATACTAACTAAGAAACTACTAAATATATCTCTTTACCTATATTATAATTATCTTCTCTAGTATAGAAACCTTATTTAGTTAATTTATAAATCTTTAAAGGTAATAACCATCTTATTCTTTTATTGAGGATAAGTTAGTAATAAAATCTATTAATAAATTAAAGTATAATTAGTTAAATAGAAGGGGCTAATAGCTTACTTTCTATTATTACTATTAGTAAATATATTACCCCCTAAGGTAAAACTTTAACTCTTCCACCCTCCTGCTAACTGCTATAGTTAGCCCCAAGTTAATTTAAGCTTAAATCTCTTGCAGCTATAGTAGCTAGTATATTCACCCTATATTAACCTTTTTGCAGATAATAAATAACTAATACCTTCTTCTATATTAACTTTACACCCTTACGCCCTTATATTCTTACACTATATATAGTTTTAATATCTTGAGAAATTTAATTACTACTAATTATAGCTACTTTATTTAAATACTAATTATAACCTCTATATCTGTAATCTTAATTTTCTTACTATATTCTACTTACTTCTAAGATAAAACTTCACATCTATAATATAAAAGTTTTTCACTATTAATATAAAAGTTCTCTACTATTAATATAAGCTAACTTATAATCTTTACGTAAGTATAGTAGAATTTAGCCTGCTTCTATTAGCAAATAATCTTAGTATATTAATTAAATGCAGTTAATATATAAATAATATTAATATAAATATAAATACTTTTAGTGTAGCTATATAGTATTTAAAATCCCAGTAATTATAATATTATAATACTCTAAAGTATTTAGTAACTAATATAATATATTAATATTAAGATACTATCTAATTAATAACTAGTTTTTAAAGTTATCAGCTTAATATAGCAAATTATAAAATAGCTAGATAATTTTCTTCTGAATATTTAAGATCTATCTATTAATATTAATATTTATAATATTACTTAGGCTTTTTAGAAGATATTAATATTTCCTATTATAGAGGTTATAAAGAAATATTTGGAATCTGCTATTATATTACCCTAGTTATAGGTAGCTATATACATTTAAGGGGAATTCCGGTTTTATTATAGAAATATAAATATCAAAAAGCAATAAATTATAAAATACTTAGCTCTCGCAAGCTTTTTATTTTATTCTATCTTCAAGAGATTTATAAAGATTCTTAACCCTATAACCTTAGTGGTTACTTTCAGCTATATATATTAAGCCTTAGCCTTACTGAGGCTCTTACTAATTATTACTATAAGGTTTATCTCCACTATAGGGTTAAATATTACAAACAGGGGTATAATTATCTATAATAATAGGTAATTTTATTACTATTTAAACTGGTTATAAGCTAGTATTAGTATAAATACTATTACTAGCTAGATTTTACAGTTAGAACTATATATAAGGTAAAGAGATAAAGTATCACTATAGATATAAAGTAAAAATAACTAAATAATTAGTTAAATATTAATAGAAACTTTAGAAACTTCTTTATAACTTACCTCTAAATATAAATATCCTTTTTTAGTTACTTTTACTCTATATCTATAGTGATATCTAAACTCTTCACTCTATATATAGTTCTAACTGTAAAATTACCTAGTGTTAGTATTTATGCTAATACTAGCTTATAACTAGTTTAAATAGTAATAAAATTACCTATTATTATGGATAATTTTATCTCCGGTTATAATATTTAACCTCATAGTAGAGGAAGACCTTATAGTAATAACCTATATAGTAAGAGCTTTAGTGAGGCTAAAACTTAATATATATAGCTGAAAGTAACTACTAAAGTTATAAGGTTAAGAACCTTTATAAACCTCTGAAAGATAGAATAAAATAGAAAGTCTGTAAGAGCTAAGTATTCTATAATTTATTACTCTTCTATATCTAAACTATCCTTAGTATTTTATAATAAAACTAAAATTCCCCTTAAATCTATATAGCTATCTGTAACTAGAGGAATATAATAGTGGGAACTATATATTCTATTATAATCCCTATAACTAGGGATACTAATATCTCCTAGAGAGCCTAAATAATAACATAAATACTAATATTAATAGAGAAACTCTGGAAATTCAGAAGAAAATTATCTAACTATCCTATAATATACTATATTAAGCTAATAATTTCGGAAACTAGTTATTAATTAGATAGTATCCTAATATTAATATACTATACTAGTTACTAGATATTTTAGAATATTAAAACGTTATAATTAACAGAGGTTTAGATATTATATAACTATATTAAATATATTTATATTTATATTATTATTATTTATATATTAGCTGCACTTAATTGAAATATTAAGAATATTTACTAATAAGAGTAAGCTGAATTCCACTATATTCATATAGAGATTGTAAGTTAGCTTATATTAGTAGTAGAAAACTTTTATTTTAACAGTAGAAAACTTTTATATTAGGGGTGTAAAGTTTCATCTGGGGGGTCTAGAAGATATGAAGATTGCAGATATTAAGATTATAATAAGTATTTAAATAGAGTAACTATAGTTAGTAGTAATTAAATCTCTCAAGATATTTAAATTATATATAGATAGTATAAAAGCGTAAGGGCGTGAGGGGAGGGTATAAAGTTAATATAGAAGAAGTTATTAGTTATTTATTATTAAAAAGGTTAATGTAGGATAGATATACTAGCTGCTATAGCTGCGAGGGGTTCAGCCTCAGATTAACTTGAAGCTGGCTGCAGCAGTGAGCAGGGGGGTGGGAAGGCTAAAATTATACTTCAGGGGGTAATATATCCACTAATAGTCGTAATAGAGAGTAAGCTATTAGCTTCTCCCGATATAAATATCCTTATAAATATTATAGTTATATATTAAGTAGTAAATACCTTATAATAACCTAAGTTAAAAGAATTAATAACTTATAATTTGTAATATATTATTATGCTCCAGGTAACTTATAGGGAAGAGGTTAAATAACTTCTATATTAATTTTATTTTAAACCTATTAAGGAAATTATTACTACTTTTACTATTTAGTATTAAAAGCTTTTCTCTAAAAGTAAACTACCTCAGTATATTAATAGTATAGTTAATAATATAGATTTTAAGATAGAGGTTAGGGAAAAAAATTATACTTTCCCTACTAAACTACTATAAAGATTTATTAATATAAAGAGTTTCATTTAGTAATAGAATTTTATATTTCTTATAAATTTAACTTTCTTATAAATTTAACTTTCCTTTAAAAATTTAGATATTAGTAATATTTTTATATTCTATCTGGAATTATATAGAAATAGTAATATCTAGAATAATCCATATTACCTATTTCTAATACCTCTTATTATTTAATTCTTTAGGGATATTTTATTTTCTTCTAAAGAGAACATTAGGAGCTACTATCTAGATACCTAATTAGTGTTTAAGGTAAAAGTTATATTAAAATAACCTCTCTATCTATTAACCTTACTTTTGTATAGATTATTATTTCTTTATAAAATACTTAAGGTTCTTATAATAAGTAAGAGTTTTAAACCTTCCAATACTTTATAACTTTACCCTTTTTATTTATAAATAACCTAATATTATAAGAAGCTACTTATTATAAATTAGGTAATTAAACTCTATAGAAATTAGATATTAAAAGTGGAAAGTTACTAAATATCCTACTTTAGTTTTATTATTTTAGATTAATGTATCTTCTAAGGTAAATTCAGAATCGTTAGTTTCTATTATTATTAAGATATTATAGTTATATATCTATAAAATTAGTTTTCTAGTAAAGAATATTTTAATATAAGGAAACATCCTTACTATTTTAGTTTCTAGTTAAAGGAAATATACTTCCAAGTTAGATAAATTAGAAATTATATAATAATATTATACTATAATATAAGAACTTTATAGTAATTTAAAAGTCTAAGGAGATTATAAATATCTTTCAATAAGCTGGAAGGAAGCTAATTAGTAATAATTTCTAACTTCTCTGAATTATAGGAGAAAGTCTTTTTATCTAATATGATAAATCTAATATATTTAACTATAATAATAAAGAACTTATACTTCTTACAATCTACCTTTAAGTTTATAGTAGTAAGGTAGCTAAGTATTTAGTAAACTGTCTTCTTATATTTCTTTTATATATTATTAATATAAATAATAAAAGTATTAACATATACTATAATAAAACTATCTAGAAACTATTATAAATAGCTATTTATATATTATTAAGATATCGTGGGAATATTAATAAATCCAAAAGGCTATACTATTTATTTAAAGAGACTATAATATATTCAAAAAGCTATTTTCTTATAATTTAGTTTATTAATTCTAAGGTTATAGAATATAGTGATAATATTAACTTATTACAAACCTAAGTCTTAGAGCTTATATAGAATACAGCCACGCAGGCTTTATAAAGCTGCTATCCCTATAGTTTAGTGAAGAGGTTTCACTATAGATATAAACTCTCTAAGTTTATTATAATATTATTTGGTGTTATTAGGTTATCTTTTATAGCTAGCCTCTACCATTAATAAGCTTTCTACTTAGGTTTAACCTAGTAGTAAATAGTAAACTAAATAGATAATATAGAAAATAATAAAGATAATAGTAAATACTAATATTATAAAATTCTTAATAGAGATTCTAATAAACTAATAATAGATAAACCTAATTACAGATAATAATTAAGCTTTCTAAAAGGCTTTTATATAATTTTAATAGAATTATAAAGTAGTTTTACAAACTATATAAACTTTCTTTATAAAGAGGAAGTTTCTTCTTATTAGTATCCCCTTTAATAGTAATATTCTTTACTTTCCAGTATAGAAGATAATTATATAATATAAGCTTAAAATTAACCAGACTTTTATTAGAAAACTAGAGGATTTTTAGTAGTTTCTCTAAACTAACTTCTTACTAAACGTTTAGATATAAATTAGTAACTTCTATATAATTTAGAAGCCTCTATATAGTTAGAATATCAATACCTTCCTCTAGTATCTTACTAAATATTATAAAAACCACTATTATAGTATTTAAGCTTTTAAGAAAATATAATATCTTTAATAAGAAGCTAAGTAGATATTTATAAAGGTTTTTATTAAATTTAAATTAGCTATAGGTTAGGTAGGAGAATATATTTAGGTAGGGAATATTTAACTAAACTATTTATAGTTAGCCTTCTTCCACTAAGTTTAAATAGCTGCTATTAGTTATAATATTAGCTAAATGGATTATTATGCTATATTTTAGTATTACTATATAATTACTATAAACCTTAAGATTCTTAATATAAAGTTATAGGGTTATAATTAACTTTAATTCCAACTATAAATAGAACTTTTAGTTGACCAGAATAGGAATATATAGATAACTGCTATAGATATAGCTTATATTATACTGATACTAATATAATACTGCCGTAATATTAGCTATTCTTACTAAGGGAGGTTAGGTAGCTAGGACTTTATATTAGCTATACTTTTATTAGCTACTATAGTAGATATATAGAAAGTCTAGTGGGGGGATTTAGTGGCTCTATAGGCTTATATACAGACTGATACTTATATGTACTATAGTATTAAAAACTATTTTATTACTGAATATAAACTATATTCTATCTATCCTCCTATAGTCTTAAATACTAATATTCAGACTTCACAGCTAAATAAGAAAATCATAGATAATGAGTGAAAAGAATAATCTTCCAGAAGAAACTTTCTAGAGGGTAAAATAATATAACTACTAGTAATATTAGTATAGTAATAAATAAAACTAGAGAGATATAAAGTTGGATAGATAAACTATCCTTCTTAGTTTCTATATTAATAAATAATAAGTTTTTTATTTCTATTTAAATTAATAGTGGTTATAACTATTATAAGGTAATTAGTAAGAAGTTTAAAAAGTGGTGGAATCTTACTATTATTAAACTTCCATAGTCTTACTAGCTAGAAATTATTCTGAATACTAGTAAGGTTATAGCTATTATTAAGATAGCTAGAGTCTATTAACCTAAATAGATAGATATCTAAAGCTTTATTATATATTATTTTGGATATAATATAGCTAGCTATTTTTAGTAAGCTATAGCTATAATACCAAGAGGTTATTCTCAACTCTATAAATAATAAATTAAAAATAGATATAGTTAGTAACCTTATAATATAAGCTATTAGTAATATTCTAAAAAGTATATATATAGAGGAATTTGCTAATTTTATTAAGCTATTAGTAATTATATTATTTAATATAAAAAATAGAAGTTATAAATCAATAGCTACTAATTTAATATAAATTAATATAACTTTCACTATTATATTACTGATAATTCTGAAGTAGCCAGTATTTATTTTACTAAAAATCTTTATCCTCTTTATAAATTTATTTGATAAGGAAAAAGCCTCTAGCCTTCTATCTCACTGGGAAACCCTTAATTACTATATATAACTTAAGAAGAATCCAGATAGAATTAAACTGGATTTACCTTAGAAATTACTTTATAATATATTATAAGAGTATCTCCTTAAGGTATAATATTAGGTTAATAACTTAATAAATAAAGGCTAAATATAAGCTAGCTTTTTAGCTATAGGGATATTTATCATTCTAGTTAAAAGACTGGAAGGAAAGTAGTAATTTTATATTAACTATTATACTCTTAATAATATTAGTATTTATAACTACTACTTCTTACTGTTAATTGAGAAGATATTCTACTTATTATTTAAGGTGAAATAGTTTATAAAGATTAATATTTAGGCGGCTTTCTATAAAATCTATATTATAGAGGGAAAGAAATATAAAATAGCCTTCTGGATATATTTTAGCTTATTTAAGTGGCTAGTTATACCTTTCAGGTTAATTAGTATAGTTTTTATATTCCAGTAATATATTAATAGAATACTTTAGAATATTATTAATAACTTTATTATAGTATATCTTAATAATATTCTTATTTATAAATATAGTTTATAAGCTAATTATAAGGTTAAGATTACTTAGGTTTTAGGGTAACTAAAAGAGGTTAGCCTATATCTAAATCTAAAGAAGTGTAAATTCTTAATATAAAGAACTAAGTATCTTAGTTTTATTATTAAGGTAGAAAGGGGAATATAATATAAACTCAAGAAGATTAAGGTTATTTAGAAGTAGAAGATTCCTAAAAATATTTAAAGTATCTGAAGCTTCCTTAGGTTTATCAACTTCTACTATAACCTAATAAATTACTTCTTTAGTCTAATAAAGCCTCTTATATAACTAATATAGAAGGAGGTTTTATTCTAGTAGAATAAAGTTTATAAAGATATATTCAATATTCGTAAGATTATATTTATATTAAAACTAATTACAGCTTCATAAAACTTATAGAAACCTATAGTAATAGAGGCAGATTATTTAAAGATAATATTAGAGGGTTACTTATTACAGAATAAGAAAGAGGATATTCTATAGATAGTAGCTTACTATTTAGTTTAACTAACTTCAGCCTAGCAGAACTATATTATTTATAATAAGAAGCTATTAGTAGTTATATTATACTTAAAGATATAGTTAGTAAAGCTATAAAGTATAGTAAAATTCTTTACTATTTTCTTTAACTATAAGTGTTTAGAATATTTTATAAGTTTAAAGTTTATCTTAAAGTAATAGGTTAGGTAAGCTAAAATCTTATTAGAGTTTAATTTCATTCTAAAGTATTATTTAGGCTATTTTGCGGGGTATCTGGATACCCTATGAAGGTAAGAATAGAATAATATAATTAAGCTATAGTCTCTAAAATAAATTCTCTATTTTCTATAGATTAATATAGTGGATATAGTTAGACTACTCTCCATAGTTTCAATTTAGTAAATAGAAATAAATAGAAATAGGAAAGAATCTATATTAGTAATTAATAATTACTAGCACAATACTACTAAACTACCAGATAGATATATAATATTCCAGAATACTATACTGCTATTATTTTAGAACTAAGAAGTTTCAGTAATACTAATATATATAGTTCACTAGAATGCAGTCTAATAAGTAATATAAATATCTCCCCCAGAGGTAAATATAAGGATATAGGTAGCTAACTTTTTAGTAAGGTTAGATAGTATACTATTATATTAAGGTAAAGCTTAGGTTTCTAAATATAAGCTACTAATTATAGTAATTCTTTAAATAGTTTATAACTTTTTTGTTTTAAATTACCACAATATTAACTTAATATTTATAATATATTTATGGAATTAGTATCAGGATAGAATATCAAGGAATATTAAGTAATTTATTAAGGTATATAATATCTACTGATATTTTCATAAAGGTTAGAAATACTACTAGAAACCTTTATAATTCCTCCTAATTTCTAATAAATTTTAGTTTCAAATGTTAATTAATTTTATAATAAAGCTACCTTTTACTATAGAAAGTAATTTTAGATTTCTAATAGGTATTACTAATTAGCTTTCTAAATATATTGAGTTAGAAGCTATAATATTTATATTATTAGAAGTTTATATGGAGCGTTTCTAGAATTTATAGTGGCGGTTATATAGTTTCCCTATATTAATTATTACTAACTAAAAATTTAACTAAATTAGCGTCTTTTAGTTAATATTATGTTAGTCTATAGAAGTTAAATAACTTCTTTTAATATTATTCTACCTTCAGATAGATAGTAGAATAAAGTGGGTAATATTTAAGATTTAAGTATCTATATAGGTATATATTACCTTTTTGTAAATAAACTAATTATTATATATTACTATATGCTAGCTAATATTTAATAATAGGAAACTTTCTGTAACTAAAGTAAGTTTTAATAAGCTTCTAAATAGCTTTAAGGTAATATCTATCTTATATACTATAATAGAGGAATTCGTTATAAACTTAAACTTAAATAAACTTTAATATTTCTTACTTACCTTAAGGAGAATATAATTTTAACCTAAGTTATAATAGCTTACATCTAACAGTATAATAAAATAGAGGCTAATAGAATATAATAAGTAGCAGAGAAATTCTAAGTTAGTAATAAGGTTTAACTTTCCTTATAATATATTAAAATAAACTAGCTTAGTAAAAAGCTTAACTAAAAAGCTTATAAATAGTACATTATTAATATATTAAGTTCACATAATCTTATATTAAATATTCCCCCTAATATTTACTTAATATTTTATATTAACTTTATTAAATAGGTTGAAAATATCTTTTTATCCTTATAATATTATATAGATATTTATTTTAATTTTATTCTTATTCCAGTAGGGGAGAATAGTAAAGTCTAGAAGGAATATAAAGTTAAGAAGATTTTTATACTAAAGAATATCCTAAGGTAGAGGCAGAATTAAAATATATTAGTTAAATAGAGAGGCTATAATATACTGATCTGGAAATCCTTAGAAAATCTTATTAATAATAGGGTAGTATTATATTTTAAGTTATAATATAGATATATTTATAAAACTAACAAACTAATATTAATTTATTAATAATAAAAGGCTATATAGGCTGCAAATAGAATATAAAATAACCTCCAAACTATATAAATATAGAACTATAAAGCTACTTCTTAATAAAAGAATTATTATTATTTCTTCTCTTTTATATCTGTAAACTTCTTCTTATTCTCCTTATCCTTCTTATTATTATTCTTAATAGGGATAAGTATAGATAACTATTAGCTAAAGTATTATTAGTGAAAGTGAGAGGCAGTAAGAATATAGAAGTGGTAAATAGGTAAGTTAATCTCAGTAAAACTAAGGATATAATTATAATAGTTATAAAAAGTAATATAGCTACTAGAATATATAATAGTATCCTACTAGAAAAAGGTTAATAGGATAATTAAGAAAAGAAAGAAAAGAAAAAAAGAAAAGGAAACTTACTATTATTTATATAATATTACTAAGGTTAGTAATTACCTACTCAGAAATAAAGAAAATAGTAGGTAAAATATTATCTTTAATATAAAATAAGGAGGTAGTAGATATAGTAGTATGTGATAAACAAATAGCATAGTATACGGTCTGAATATAGGTTATTAAAAGATATAATCTATTTAAACTAGAATAGAACGCTCGAAGGCATATAAATAGGCCGGTTAGGCCTTATATAAGCCAGAACAGCCAAAAGTAGCTATACAGCAGAATAGATACTATAGTTATTCTCACACACCCTCCCAGCAGAATAACTACTAGACGAAATTCCATACTTTAAGCTCCAAACAATATATTTAACAAATAAAATACTGTAAATAGATATCAAAAGTTATTCTTTAAATATTAAAGTAAAAGAAATAATATTTCTCAACTAACCTTTTCTAATATTTATCTTTAAAACTATTATTATTAATATTCAGTAGAAGTAACCTATTAGTTCCTTCCAAAATTATATAATCTTAATTATATAAGTATCGTAAACTTCAGCTTTATTTATACTTACTAAACCTTCTTATCTTCTTAACTAATAACCTTAACTATTATTATACTTATTAGCTATAAGTATCACTATTATAGATTTTATATATTATTTTATATAAATCACTTTAACTATTACTAATATTTAATCTTTAAGCTGAAGTATCTTATAATACTATTACTAAAGTTAATAATATAATTCTATTATATTTTATTCTAAATACTATAGTTTTCAATCAGCTTATTCCTATTCTCACTTAGTAAATTCCTTAATTAAAGAAGATATTTTCTAACTTTGAACTTAAATCTTTTTAATAAACGGAACTTAACCTTATAACAGGCATTTTTCATTATTTTTATTATTCCCTCGCTCCTAATAATATATCTAGAACTTAAAAACTTATTCTTTATTCTCTTAAGGAAATATACTATATCCAGTAACTACTTAGTTTATTTATTTATTTTACTAATACTAACTCTTTATTTCTTA
This sequence comes from Colletotrichum lindemuthianum, assembly GCA_001693025.2. Lineage (NCBI taxonomy): Eukaryota > Fungi > Ascomycota > Sordariomycetes > Glomerellales > Glomerellaceae > Colletotrichum > Colletotrichum lindemuthianum. The sequence continues at coordinate 27,458 of MASP02000090.1, read as the reverse complement.
TAAATATAATAATAAACTTTGTTATAAAAATTACTAATTCTATTAGAACTTACTTAATTTATATAATTTAAAAGTAAATGAGTAATATAAAATATTTATATCTTTCTAAAATATATTTTACTATTAAGTAGTAGTCTGAAATTAAGATTCTTTAACTAAAACGTTTTATTAAAATATATTTTACTAAATTTCCTAATCTCTAAGAATCTTTATTTAATCTTCTTATATCTAAATTACCTAATATACTTAAGTTTAGTAATATTAAAGATATTATTATTCAGAAATTAGTTACTTTAGTTAAGAAGTTAGCTACTCCTACTATTATTAAGTATTACTATAGTTATCTTAAGAAAATATAGATTATTACTCCTCTTATTAATAATAAGGAAGATAATCTTATAAATAATCTATTAGTTAAGAATTAGAATAAGAAGTCTAAACCTATTAAAGAGGATACTAATTAGATTAAATAATCTAAAGAAGAAGAAGAAGATAAAGTTAAAGAGATTATTAAATATCCTAAGAAATATTAAAAAAGTATACTAATATCCACTAGAAAGTCTACTTAAATTAAGAATTAAGAAATATCTTCCAAAATTAAGAATCTAAAATACTAACTTAAAAGTATATAATATTAATTAGCTAATCCTAATAAATCTACTAATACTAAAAAGTCCACACTTATTAAGAAAGATAAGTTAAAAATTAAGATTTTAGAGAAATATAAAAGTCACTTAGTTAAAAGTAAAATAATTAGAGAAACTTAGCCTCTCTAAACTATTCTCTATACTATTTATATTTTAAGTTTTATACTTAACTATAATTTCTATCTCTACTGAATTAAAATTAGAAATAGTAATATACTTACTAAATATTATTTCTAATATATAAATAGATCCTAAAAAACCTATATCCTTATATCTCAAAAAACCTATAATACTTTTAAATACTATATTGAAGCTATTAAGATATCTAATAATAATCCTATAAGTAGTTTATTATAAATTACTAATCTAAAGCTAACTTTTGCAGATAAAAAATAAGTAAATTAGTAATATAAAAATTATAGTTTAACTTAAATTGTATTTAAACTAATAGAAAGAATTTAAATTAATATTTATTAAAAATAGAAGTATTTCTAATGTTACTATTTAGATACTAATTACTCTAAAAATAACTATTACTGAAACACTATCAACCTTATTACCTATTTAACTACCTACTATCACCTAGATCTCTAATTTAACTATAAATATAGCTAGGTTACCTTTTAGCTGGAATTCTATCTCTCAGCTAGTTACTAGTAACTTTAGAGATTATTATAATAGTTTAACTTTTAGCTCTATTAGCTACTTCTTTACTCTAGGCTAAAGCTGCCAGATTTTAACCTTAGTTCCAGTAGAATTTAATATATTTTTAATATCTCCTCAGTCTAATTTCTATATACTAGTAGTTATAACTTAGGTTTTATTCTAAAGTAATAAGTTTAAATAGTCTCTCTTAAGTTAAATATAAACTTAGCTAGAGATTTCTATTTTCTATAAGAGAGTAGATAAATTGCACTATTTACTTATATTTTATATTAATATTACTAAAACCTTCCTTTAAAAATTAGGGTTTTATTTATTATTATTTAAATTCTAGCTTTTTAGCAAACTAAGTAACTTAATTTAGATAGTCCTAATAATATTAATTAAAAATCTATTAAATTAAGAAATACTCTAAATTATTTAAACTTTACTTAAGTTAAGTTTTTTATAAGTTTATCTATTAGTATTATATCTATAAGTGTATAGATAACCTCAAAACTCCCTTTTAAATATTCTTAATATAGTTATATTTATTAAATATCTATATATTAAAACCTAGTAGATAGATACTCACTATTTAAAACTATCAGTCTAATAGTTTAGTAGTTATTATAATAAACTCTCTAAATATCTCTAAAATCTAACTCTATATCTTAAAACAGTCTCTTCAGAACTATAGCCTCTTTTAAAATATATTTAAAACTAAGAAATTCTACCTCAGTAGTTAATATTATAACTATATTTTATTAAGCAGCCTTCTATTAAATTAATTCTCTGAATAAAGTAATAATATAACTATAACTTAATTTTTAAGTATCTTTATTATCTATAAAAAAAGTATCTCCAGTAATTAAAAGTATCTAAGATATTTTATCTATACCTCTTAAGCTTCAAAACTAAAATACTAAGAATCTTATCCTATAGAGGTATTAAATTATATAGTCTATAGCATCTTAATATATTTAAGAAAAGTTTATAAAATATCTTAACAGAAGAGAATAAGTATATAAACCATCCAGTTATACTATAATTAATATATAGAAAATTAAACTAACTTTAGTCTAATATATATAAATTTCTTTTAGTATTACTTAACCTAGATTTATAATACAAAATACTATTAAAAGTAGTATTATTAGTATTAGTCTATATTTAAGATTAAAATATTTAGTAAGTTTAGTAATATATATATTATAAACTAAGTAAATCTTCTAATACTTACAGTCTCTAACCACTCAAACTTCCAGAAAATACTCCACTAGATCTAATTCCTTTAGCTTATATACTTACTTTATATTAGTAATAATATTAAATACTTCCTTTTTAGCTACCTTATAGTATAAGAGAAGAATATTATTTATATAAAAGAAAATATAAACAGTTAAACTCTAGTTTTTAAATAAATAAAGCTCCTCTAGGTAAAGAATAAAACGCAGAGACTTCAGTATATTATAGAAAACCTTATACTACAGGAGAAATATATCTCAAAACCTATGAAAAGCTTATTTAAACTCTACACACCTTCCTGCCACCTTAAATCCATCAGATAGTTTAACTATTATTAGAAGGTTATTCAGATCCCTCATAATTTTAAGAAATATATTAATAATATTAAACAGAAAGACTTCAAAATTAACTTATACTATAATTACTTTAGCTACTTAAAAGATTTAAGTAGCTAGTATCACTATATATATAGTTTACAGCAGATTAACTAGTTATATATCTCTATATATATAGATCCTCACTTTATATTATTCCAGGAAACTATTAATGTCTATCTTATAAGTAAAAACCCACTTTAAAAATAGATACTTTAACTTTATATTCTAGTAATCTATTTCTCACTAGATAGCTTTTTCCTTTAACTTTATAATTTCAGCTCTTACTATTTTAATAAAAATATTCAGAGGAATTCTAGTAAGTTAGTAATATTCTTCTAGATCTTAGGAAATACTACTAATTAGTTAAAATATATTTTAATCTATATAGCTAGATCTTTCTTTTTCAGAGTTATATTTTAAATAATAAGGAAAACTATTAAAAAGCTAAAACTATTATTATTAAGTTTCTATTACTAATCAGACAGATAGATACTAGCGAAACTATCCTATTTACACTCTATAAAATATAAGATACTACTATTATATTCTTTCAAAAGTAATATATAATTATTAATATTAATTTCAAGTTTAAGTTACTATTATTATCTACTTCTATATTATCAACCTAACTTCTAAACTATTAAAATTCCAGAATTCTAAAGTTAGAAACTATAATTTAGTTTATTCTTAATTAGCTAAACTAGAATCCTAATATAATTACCTCCAGCCTTCTAATTTAAAATACATTTACCCTCTTAGCTAACTAAATTCTATATTTTAAGTATACTATCTAATTCTCTAGCTATTAGTATACTTTCTAAATCCCAATTTTCAGACACTTATATTAATCCTATTAGTTTAGAAATTAGTTTAGATATTATTAAACCTTTCTTATTAGTCTTTAAAATTAAGCTAGAGCTTAACCTAATATTTTAAGCTACTTCTAGTATTTTAGAGACTACTAATAGAAGAGAGAATCCTTCAGTAAATATTCTCTCCAGTTTAAACTCTCTAAATATTTTAAGAATAAGATCTTCTTCCTCCTTAATAATTAACCTAACTAGAAGTTTTATAACTTCTCTAGTAAATATTTTATATAAATTCTATTTTAAATAGAATCTTTTCTTATTAAATTTAATATTCTAGATAATAATAACCTTATTAAGATAGAAAATCTAGATTCTATAAGAATTATAAGTATTTCGAATATATCCTACTAGATATTTAATATATCCCCTTAGTTTAACCTTAAATAACCTTTTAAAAACGTTTTATTTATAATATATCTTAAGTAAATATACTTAATATCTATAAGTATAAATCTATCCCCAATAGGAATATAAGTCTTAATATAAACTTAAAGTATATTCTAGAACCTACTAACAAAAATACTATCTAAACTAAATTTCTTTAACTTTATATAGTAACTTCTAGTTATTTTAAGTATTCAGAAATATATTATATAATACTACTACTACTTAAATTACTTCTACTTATAGTTTCAATAATAATCCTATAATTTCTTATATCTTAATATTTCAGATAATAAGTTCTTTTCCTACACACTTACTTACTCTAATTAGTTCTTTTATATATAAAAAAGATAGCTTAAAATCTATATTTTACTTTTTTACTTAAGTTTAATAACCTATTTCTCTATTAATTACTATTACAGCTTACTTAATATCCTAGTAAGTCTTATAAATTAAGAGACCTCTCTAGCACTTAACCTATCTTTCAAATATTAAAATTACTTAATAAACTAAGTTATAAGTTTTATCTATAAAAGCAAATATAAAAAGTAAACCTAAAAGCTTATCCTTAATAATAAGCACCTATAAATCACTTATATATACTCTAGGAAAATTAAATAAATTCCAGGAGATTCTATAAAATAGGCAAACTAAATATAATTCAGATAGTTATCTAGAAATAACTTATTAAGAATAAGCTTCTATATAATATAAATAATCTAATTACCTTAAGTTTATAATCATCACCCCTTAAGTATTAAAAACTAAACACTTAAGAATATTAAGGCTAAAGTAACCTATATAGAAATACTAAGGAAGAATATTATTAGACTTATTATCTAATAGAAATACGGAAAGTTAAAATTATAATAGTAGAATATAAAATAACTCTAAATCTATACAAGAAATACTTAAATAAACTATTAAGTGGTTAAAAAGTAACTTATATTTAAGAAAGATAAAATTATACTTTCTAAGTAACTATCTTATCGTAATAGAGCAGTTAAGTAGCCTATATTTAAATATATAGTTAAATCCTATATATTAGATCTTAATCGTTTTGAGGAATAAAGCTTCCAAAATAGTATTTGTATAAAAATCTTTAATATAGATAACGTTATCTAACGTTAAATTAAGTATATTCCTTCCCTTTAGATTATTAAGAATATTCTAAGTTATATACTTACCTTATCTAATAATTAGAAAGTTAGCTAATCCACACTAAACTATATTTATCACCTAACTTAACTTAAAAGATCCTTCTTTAAATAATACTATTAAATTAGTAATATAAACTGCTTTATAACTATTAAAAACTATACTTACTAAAAATAGGTAAGATCCTTAAGTAATAGAAAAAACGCCCAGAGGTATATCAGTATTTAACTATTTAAGAAGAGAGAAATTAATACTAATATATATTAAGTTTAAAAAATACTAACTACTTTCACTAAATTTACTGCCTAAGGAAGTTACTTTAGCCTTAGAATTATCTAAAGATAGCTTTTTAACTTTAACTATATAACCCTTACTATTAAGTTATTTTTTTTTAACTAGCTTTTAGTAGAGTCTATATAGTTTAGAATTATTAATTCTATTAATTACTATATTTTAAGTAGCGAGAGATATATAAATATTAGGAAATTAACTATAAGCGCCAGTAATAATATACTTGATATATCTATAATCCTCAGGTAAATATAGATACTACTTCTAGTTATATAGATATTTTAGTTTTAATTAAGTTATATTATCTAATCTCCCTATAAGAGTAGCTAATATAAGTAGTATTTTAGCTTAACCTTTAGTTAAACTTTTGTTAATATATATTAGAGAAGTAAAAATCTCTCTATATTAAGCTAAACTAATAATTAGTAATTTAAGAATCTTATTCTTCATTACCTTATAGTAATATTCAGAAGTCTAACTAAATATAATATAGTAGCTAAATACTTAAAGCTACTCTTTAACTATAAGTATACACTTAATCTCAGGAATATTAAATGTTACTAGTTAAAGATAGATTATATACCACTTATTATACTAAGCTGAAGTAGAGAAATTTAAATTAACTCTTTCCAGAATTCTCTTATATTCTACTTAAACTCTCTATTATATAACTAACTTATTCTAAGTATATTAACATTTCAAAACTTTAAGGAATACTTAAAGAAATATATTATTATTATTAAGAAGCTTTATTTAAGCTAGTATAAGAAAAATATTATTAATAGTTATATCTATCTATATCTAAATTACGTTACAGTATTTCTTAATATCCTTACAGTTAGATTTATAAACTACTTAAAACTTAAGATCTATAGAGTAGCAGTTAAAAATACCTATAGTCTCAATTATATATAAATTTAAATTTTTATTTTCTTAAGTAGTATTTTCTATAGATAGCTAAATATTAAAACTCAGTAGATTAAGTAATTTTATAATATTACTAGTTAGTATAATATCTAGATTAAGATACTTCTAAATATCTCAGCTAGTTATATAAAATTTAAGAGTAATATACTACTAGTTAAAATCAATATTATTAAATAGCTTAATATTAGTATTAAGGCTACTAGTAGTTTAAAATACTACATTAAAATAATTATAATAAATCTAAAAAGATATTTATTTCTTTATACTAAAATAATTAATAGAAGTTTAGAGGATAATTAAATAAATTTAAGCTTATAACTATAATAAATAAATGGTATAGTATATAGTCTGAATATAGGTTATTCAAAGGTATAATCTATTTAAACTAGAATAGAACGCTTAAAAGTATATAAATAGGCTGGTTAGGCTTTATATAAGCTAGAACAGCTAAGAGCAGCTAGACAGCAGAATAGATACTATAGCTATTCTCACATAATAATATAGGCAGAAGATACCTACTAGATATAATAAAAATATTTATTATAATATTAAACTATAATATAGAAATTAGATAAAAAGATAATAATATAGTAGCTTTTAAAGTCACCTTCCTTAGTACTAGTAGAAATAGTAGTAATAATAATATACTTACTATAAGTAATGAAATAGTTAACTTAGCAACTAGCAGTATATAATTTAAAGCTAATAGTAAAAGAATATAAGTTCTACTTATATTTTAATTTAATTACTAAATATTTATAATAGAAGTAATCTTAATTTAGAGTGTAACTTAAGGTAGAATTACTTGTATTATACTTAAAGTAATAATTAAGGTACATAAACGTAACTACTTAGAGATATTAGTTGTCTTTATTATTAAAATTACCTTTAATAATATAGCTATTATAAATATAGAAGGTAAACTTATAGGGGAGAAAGTGGTAGTTAGAATTATTATTGGAGGAATTAACATCAGTAGAAGTAATAACTAATATAATAAAAAGAAACAATAATAGGGAAATAGAGGTAAAATAGCAGCAAATTAGTAATATTATAGACAATATAGTAAGGAGGTAGATAGGTTATCTAAAGAAAGAAAAGAATAGTTATAATATAGAAAGAAAGTATATATTTTATAGTTAAGAAGGGAAGAGGAATTACAGTATATAATTACTTAGAAAGTAATCTGGGGGTGTAATAATATAAGTTTTTCTATTAGCTAGGCTACCTAATATTAAAAGAACATATTTTTCTATTAGCTGGATTTACTTAAGTAATTAGGTAATTAGTAATATAGCTATAAGGTTATTAGTAATTACTATTACTATAGTAATAGAGGGAAAGTTAGTAGGGGGTATATTATAAATCCAAGCCTTAGGGTTTATATAGAATATAGCTATATAGGCTTTATAAAACTGCTACCCCTATAGTTTAGTAAAAGGGTTTTACTATAGGTATTATTAGTTACGCTATACCGTAGGGTATACGGTAACTATACGCAATACTATATACGTAGCAGTATACCCTCCAGAGCCTACTGGCTACAGATACCCGGCACCCGGCGCCAGCTATAGCTAAATAGTATAGCAATTAGTAAGTAATTACCACACTATAGATCTAAAGCCTTATATAACGCTATACGTTATATAACGTAATAATAATAGTATCTAATAACCAGAATATTAGTTTATATTTATATAATAAAATTATATATAGTATATAATCACCTTAATAATTAAACTAATACTAATTAGTAGCTAATCTAATTATTATACTACTATACTGCAGATTAGTAAAACCTATTATATCAGAAGAAGTAATTATAAAACTCTATATCTAAAGTCTACATAAGGTGAAAGATTATAAGATTTATTACTTAGATACCTTAGACTCTTCCCACTCTAAAACCTTACTAGAAGCCTCTAAACTATATACTAACCTCTTATAGAGACTATTATTAAGAAGTTAAATTATATTCTTACGTTAGTTTAAAATAAGATATTTTCTGTAATATTATTAAAAAGCTAAATTACATTTAAGATAGTTACTTACTAAAGTATATTTAGTAAATATAATAACCCTCTTTAAGCTATTACCAGACCTTTAAATACTAGAAATTTATAGTATTTCTAACCCTAGTTCTTTAAGAAATCTATATAGCCTCTTAAAAACAGTTTCCTTACTTCTCTCTATATAAATTCAGTAGAATTAACAATTCTTCCTTATTCTATACTTCTTTTACCTTTATAATAATATTTAAATTAACCTCTATAGGTAAGATAGCTACTTTAGCTACTTCTAACTCTATAATAGCTTTACTAGTAAGTATCCTAATTTCTATAAAGCTTTACTAATATTTCAGTCTATTACCTTTTAGTTAAATTCTTGATATTAATTATGAATATATTATAGTTAAAAACTTTATAATAATCTCTATTTATTTAGTATACTAAATAGCTTTCTATATTTATATAAAACGTTATAGTTTAAAACTCTTCTAGATAGTTAAGAGTAACTTTAAAAATTAGCTTCTAATAACTTAGTAGCTTACTAATATTAATAGAATCTACTATATTAAAAATCACCTTATAGTATATAGGATTAAAAGTAATATAAATAGTAATTAAATTTTTATAATTCTATACTAACTATCTTAAGAAGAGAAGTTTATATTATAGACTTATAAGAAGTTTACTAATATTCTAAAATGCTATATTAGCCTCAGAAGTAACCTTAAAAAATATCCTAAGTAGCTTAATAACCTTATAATAGTAAATTTAGATTTTATGCTATATTTCGATAATTACTAATTAAAGATTGAAAGTGCTATATTAGTAATATTCTCACTATAAGTAGTTAAAGAGAGATACCTACTACTAAACTGGCTAGCCTATATATATATAGCTTCAGATGAAAGATCTTTATTATAATAATTAGTCTTACTAGCTTCCTATTTAACTTTCTTAAAGTTTCTCTAGTATTAAGAAAACTACTAAAACTATAGCTAAAACTAACTTAGGTATTAAGAATACCCCTCACGCGTTACTATTACTATCTCTTTTAATAATATATCCGCTAAGTACACTATAAACCTTATAATATTATATAATAAAAATATAGAATATAATAGAGGCTTCTATAATATTCTTAAGTTAAAGATCTATATCTTCCGTAATTACTACTTTAAGTTTAGTATACTATAATATATATAGGCAGAACTCTTTTTAATTATACTTAAAAATAATACTCTTAGGTTTTACTTTAACCACTTAAGTAACTTAAATATTAATTTTATATTTAACTAAATAGTCTAATAGGTAAAGAATTACTTTAAGAATAATAAAAACTAATAGCTTTACCTCTCTAACTGGCAAAATACTACCTTTCAAAATATTATTACTGAGGATTTTAATAAAAGTAAAAAGAAAGCCCTCAAGCTTCTAATCTTAAAATTTATATATATTTAAAACGCTTTTCCTATAAAAATCCAAATAGATAATAGTCTCTAGCTCTAGCTTATAAGTATATACTATAATATGTTAGAATATTAATTAGCTTTCTTTAGCTTTATAGTAACCTCCTAAAGTTTCTATAATTAGTTAAAATCCACTATAAGTAATATTTTATTAATCTAAAAAATATAATATATATAAGATAATAGAGATAACCACTAGAGGGTAGCCTGAAACTAATTTTAAACTAACTATATATATAACTTACTTTAAGGTAACCCTCAAGATTATAGCTATATTTCTATATATATATATATATAATCTTACACTCTAGGTGGCTATTACCTACCTCTAATATCTATATACAGCTATACTAACTAAAAATGCTATATATATAGTAAATCTAGTTATTAGTCTATAAGATATACTCTTAAGGAGAAATATATCTTATATAATAAATATAGATTAACTACTAATCTTAAAATATACTCTATAGTAGTATACTAAACTTTCCTTATAAACTATAAAAATATTAATAACCTTAATAATAATAGCCTTAAAGCTCTACTAGAATTTAATATTAATAGAAATATTATTATATAATATTAAATAGATATTAATTTTAAGAAACGTTACTCTATAGAATCTACCCTAAAGATATTTTCTATATTATTTTATAGTAAGAGGCTTATTACCTTTAATAAAGATAAAATGACTAAAAGTCTCTAAAACTAAGTAATAGTCTATATTCTCACTAAATATATTAATACTAGCGGTAAACTTATAAATACTACTATTATCCTTATATATATCTTTACACTTAAAAGCTACTACTTAAATACTATATTTTAAGATATTCTATCTAACTTAAATACTGCTAACTTCTTAACTACTAGATACTTCTAGTTTACTATATTAAAGTAGTTAGTTATTCCCTCTATTACTTTTATATTTCCATAAGGTAAACTAATTATAATATATATTAGAGAAACTACCTTGATTATAATATTTAGAATAGTCAATATACTTATATTACTTAATATTATTATATTTTATATAATTCTATATAATATACTCTTCCTCCTCTACCTTATAAATATAAATTACCTCAGTATTATATTTAATAATATCTATAATAAGCTCCACTAGAATAAAAAGATTATATCTATTATTTAAAAATAGAGGTATCGAGAGATACTTCTTAATAAAAAGAAAATAATTACCTCTATATATCTTATAGAGATAGAAATATAGAAACTCTACTGCTATTTTAAATATCCAGCTATAATATATCTATATAATATCCTTACTAAAGTAGAATATTTAGTTAAATAGTAAACTCTTAATGTTCTTAAAAGATACTACTACTACTACTAAATATATAGTATAGCTTCCTTATACTTCTAATTTACTATTTAGAGTAATATTAACTTTAACTTCAAGATCATTATTAATATTATCTATATTAATAACTATAATATACTCTATATTTATAATATTACTATAGTATTAAATACTACTTAAGCTTTACTTAATTTATTAGTAGAAGAAATATAGAAAACTCTTAAAATATAGTAGATTAATATATACTAAAACCCTCCCAATTTTATCACTACTAATATAGATATAACTTTTTAATTTAAAATTTTCAAATTAGAAGTAAAAACTATAAGATTAATGATTTATATTATACTTATTTAGATATATAATAATATTAGTAAAGTTAAGTATTACTATATATTCCTCTACTATATATATAAGATTTACTATATAAAGCTTCCTACTACTACTTAAAAGATATTCCTTTAGGTAGTATATAAAGTAATTAATAATACTACTGACTTAAATAACTTTATATCTATACTACTTATCTTTAGAGTATATTTATACCTTACGGAAGATTTAACTTTCTCTCTAGATATTATTACCTAAGTTTAAGTTATATATAAGGTTATAGAGGAAGTTTACTATAAATATACTAAGTATATTATTAATATTACTTTAGTAATATATAATAGCCTTAATATATCTTATATAATAACGTTTTTATTTTAGACTTTTCTATATATATAATAAGAGAAAAAAGGCTAGTAAAAGCTATATTCTCTTATTACTACCTATAGTAAGACTTATATTCTTAAGCTACCTTATAGCTCTTAAGAGTTTCAATTAATAACTATAAAATAATATTTTAAAAATAATAAATAAGAAATTAATAATAATATAGCTGAAGTTATAACTTTACGAAAGTTCATATTTATAGCTTTATATACTAACTTTTAGCTAAACTAAGAATCTTCTAGTAATCTAATAGTAAATAGAAGCTTATAACCCTATATAGTGTGATGGGGTTGGGCCTGTAAACAGGCCCATTTACGTAACACAAGTGGCCTCACAAGCATAAATAGCCAGGTTCATCACAGACAGA